>VZRE01002163.1:0-31409 GCA_013396775.1 Cephalopterus ornatus
CTTGGCTTGTTTTGCTCCTGCTTAAATTCGTGGATTAATCCTCCAGACCAAGGGAGGCCAGAATGAGTTCAACTCTCACAGACTGATGAGGAGTTTCCCCCTGGATTTGCACATCCAGGCTTGGCACAGCAAGAGGTGCCATGGGAACACCCCAACCCCACTGTGCCCTGGGAATTGTCACTGCAGCATCATTTTTGGGGGGAAAGGAGGGACACCGAGGCAGGTTTGCCTGAAGGCACCTTGGCAGGTGTCACCTCCTGTGATGAGATGATCCCCTTTTTTATCTTTTCCTCCCTGTCCAATTGTCCCTTCCTGAAAACAGCCTGAAAACAGCCTGGCCCCACCTGACCTCCCCTTGTTCTCAAACGATGGTCTTTAAATATTGACCATCCCCAGTGGGTCAAAAAAAAATGGGAAAGGAGAAAGAAATCACCTTTTTGAAGAGATAACAACGCCTATAACTCAGCCCCCACACACCTGAGGGGGCTTTTTAAGCCCCACACTGAGGCAGCTCTTCCCAGAGCAGACAACTGGCTTTGGATGTGTCATTGATCCTCTGACTGAGATGTTCCCATCAGACAGCCCCTGTCACATCCCTGGAATTTGTAAGGAGGTGGCAGTGCCTTTGTGCCTCCCCTAAACATTAATCCCAGGGAGCTATTTTTTAAGTGAGACCTGCAAAGCGAAGAGAGCCTTTGAGTGTCTCAGATGCAGAGAACAGGGAAGGAACTGGGCTGTTTGCTTTTCCTACTTGGAGCTAATGCAGGTGTGCAGATTGATGGGAGCCGAGGATATAACTTTTGACTCCTGGGAGAGGACAGAAAGGACAAGAGAGGGTTGATTTATGACTTCCAGTTAGCAAGGAACTGTAACCTGTCAGCACTCAGTCACACAGCTAAATGGCAGATTTTGGCTGACTCAGAGAACCTTTGTCCAGTGTTGGGGAAGAATTACAGGCTCACCAGGATGAGTGGGAGAAAGCTTAACATCTCTAATGTCTGAGGAGAAAAGCAAGGCAGAGAAAAGAGGGGACAATCAAAAACTCAGCCATTTAAATGGCTCGGCAGGGCTGGGATGATCCTGATGGATCACACTTCATCTAATGGCAGTGGGATCTCATCACTCCCAACAAAACCCTGTGGCACTGTGGACAGGGGGCCCAAACTGTGCCCCAGGCTCCAAACTGTGACTTGGGCACCCCAAATGGTCCATCAGCCACTTCAAAGGGTCACCCAGCCCCATGTGAGGCAGCACCTTTGCTGTTACCAGCTCTGCACCCACCCAGGGCTCAGGAAGGGCTTTATCCCTTAATCCCAAGGGAATTTTCTTGCATTTGCAGCCTCCACTGCTCGGAGCTGCTGAGCCAGGGCAGGGTGAAACCAGGAGAACCTCTTCTCCCAGGCAACCAGAACCAGGACAAGAGGAAACAGCCTCAAGCTCCAGCAAGGGGGAGGTTCAGGTTGGACATCAGGAGGAATTTCTCCATGGAAAGGGTGGTCAGGCATTGGAAGGGGCTGCCCAGGGAGGTGGTGGAGTCCCCATCCCTGGGAGTGTCCAAGGAACGACTGGATGTGGCACTGGGCTGAGGGACAAGGTGGGGATGGGGCACAGGGGGGACTCCATGGGCTGGGAACTCTTTTCCAACCTCAAAGATTCTGTGAACCAGGAATCTGCTCTGGCTAGCAAGGATAACCAAGAAAAAACCCCAAAACCACCTTTTTTTTTAAGGATTATTATCCAAGAAATTTCTAGCCAGGCCGTGTGGGGGTGGAGGAAAGATTTTCAGCATGAAATGAGCTTAGCTACACATTTGAGCTGAGATTTCTTTTTTTTTTTCCCCCAGACAGGAGACATGTACTTGTCTGCGCATCACCTAACTCATATTTAAAGCCCATTTTATTTGATTTCATTTCAAGAGGGTTTAAACTCACCCTCTGCACCGGTGAGTATTTCATCCCCGAGATATTTTTCTAGACAGGGAAGTTTTCCTACCAAAGGTTACAAGAAACCAGCTCCTGACATTTAATCCTGGTGGTTTGCTTCAGCAGGAGGGTGTAGAGGACCACTCAGCACAGAGACATCAGTCTGGCTGAAGTCCCTCAGCTACTCCTGGATCAGCCATGCTCTGATCTCCCCTCTGGCTGGAGCATCTCATGGACAGGATGGTCCTTGTGGGGAATTTGGGGCTCTCTGTGAAGGCAACGAGAGAAATTCCTCCCGAAAATCAGCAGAGGGCGAGGCTTTGCTCCTGCATCGGGGCTGAGCTTGTGCCCTTCCCAGGCTGGGAGGTGTTTGTCCAACACTGATCTCGTGAGGGGTCACACCCTGGTGCTCTCAGGTGTGCCAGGTACCTCAAACACCCGAACTCCCCCCAAAGGATGTGCTGGGACCCGTGAGCCAGCTGGGGCTTGGCCTCTGACCAGCTCAGTAGAGACTAAACATAGATATTGAACTCCAAGGGGAGGTATCTCAAAGTTCAGCTTTCGTAGGAGAGAACAGAGAGCAGCAAGGGGGGTCCTGCAGAGCCCAGATTATGGTCCCCCCCAAAAAAATCTGCCAGAGGGAAGGGTGAGATGGGATATTGGGAAGGAATCTTTCCCTGGGAGGGTGGGGAGGCCCTGGCACAGGTTGCCCAGAGAAGCTGTGGCTGCCTCATCCCTGGAAGTGTCCAAGGCCAGGTTGGAGCAGTCTGGCACAGTGGGAGGTGTCCCTGCCCATGGCAGGGAGTGGGGCTGGATGAGCTTTAAAGTCCCTTCCATCCCAATCCATCCAGGGTCTCTGTGATCCTGGAAGGGACTGAAGAGCACAAGGACACAGTTGACTGGATTTCAGCTGCAGTTTCCTTGCTCTCTCCCAGGAGAGGGAAATCAGCTGGACAGGGAGCGTTTTAGTCCCAAATGGAGCTGTTTGTGGTTGCTCAGGATCTTGTGAAACCACCTCAGCACAGGGAGGGAGGGCAGGGGGGTTTCTAGAGCAAGGCCACCTTTCTCCCTTGGCCAACCGAGCAGGACACCGGCCCTGAGCGGCTGCACACCGGGGAACTGCCTTAACAACACATATCCACAAAAGGAGCTTCCAGCCCAGGCAGGAATAAAGTCAGGGCTGACCAGAAGTTCAGACCTCACAGAAATCAAGTATTTTGCTGCACTTAGTGCTGGCCAACCTGCATTTGTGTCACTCCAGAGCCAGCCTTCCCCTGGGAGCCTCTGACCTCGTGTGAGGGACACCGAGGTCCCGAGAGCACCCCAGTGACTTGGCAGCAAAGCCAGGGGAAAGCAAACAAGGCTTGTGGAAAAGTTCCTCGGCCCTCCTGAACATCCATCCACCCATCCATCCACCCCTGCAGCCGTGAGGTGCCTGCTCTTTGAGCTCACTTCTGCCTAAAATATTTATGTGCTAATAAAGGTGGAGCCAGAGGAGCCTTTGAGGTCACTCCGAGAGGTAAATCCCTCACTGCAGCCCAAAGAGCTGAGCCAGCCAGAACTGATCCAGAGCAATCAGACTCTGCCTGTACTACAGAATGTTCCCTTGTCATGCTAAAAGAGTCCAGAAAGCAAAACAAAGGGGTTTTGCTAATTCTCCCCTACTCCATTCCCCTGCAGCCAGGAAGGCATTTTAAACACCTCTGCTTTGCTCACTGTCCTGTGTGTTCAGCTCAGCTCTCCTTTGTCTCAGGAGCTTAAAAGCCTGTTTTTCACTTTAAAAGCCAACTTGCCTGCCAGGTAGCTCCTCTTAATCTCTGGGTCTTGGCTAGAGGCCTCTCCAGGCTGCTGAAAGAGATATCTGCTTCCCCTTTGTTCTTGTGACAGGAGAAGCCTCAGCTATATCAAATCATTGCAGATCCCTCTGTAGCCTGAGAGACTAGAAAATGGAAAGAATCCAACCCCCACGTACCAGTTTAACACTAGTAGCTGCTATGGCCAGTGGTTAAACCAGCTCCTATCCAGGCCAGGGCCCTACAAAGCCAGACTTTGCCAGGGCAGGTGGCTCTGGGACTTGGTGACGGAGTCACTGTCCTTGGATGACAATTCTTGTGTCCTTCCTTGGGTCAGTGGTGATCTGGGGAAGGAATCAGAGACTGAGCTGGTGCTCCCAAGCGCAGCCATTCCCTGAAGAAGGAGGTTCCCGGGAGCAGAGCCAGCCCAGGAGCTGAGGAATGCTGAGGAATGCATCCTGGCGAGGAGGCTGGACCAACCTGGACATCCCAGCAGGATGAGGCGTGTCCATACTGGTCCGCACTGGCCTTGTTTTCTTCCTCAAGGTTCTCTGCACTTTGCAGCTCATCATTTAAAAAGCTGCGCTGAAAGCATTTAAAAGGCAGCACTAATTCCTACAAGATGAGAAGCATTCCAAGATATTTCAAGGAAAAATAACACCCAAGCTACCAGTGCAAACAAATATTTCCGTGATCAAGTTCTCTGTGGCTTAAGGGGAGTTGCTTCAAAAAGCCTTTTCCAAGTAATTCATGGAGAACATTCACCCCGGTGAGTGTGAAGAGGCACGTTCCCCCTCCACACATTCCCACAAGGCTGTTTTTTCCCTAAAAAAGCAACCTGCTGGCACAGCAGAAGGATCTTGGCCCTCCTGGCACAGACCTCTGCACGTGAAAACCTTCTTGTACATCTTGTCAGAGACAGTCCCAAAAGCAGGAGCCCCCTCCAGCTGCAGCAGCTCTTCCCAGCCCCGCAACAGATGTCCTGGATCTTCATCCTTGGAGTGGGGCTGGGAGCTGTGCACAGCTCCAGCTGCTGTCACTTCAGGAACAGCCTTCCCAGGGGTGGTTCTTCAGGTTCAGCCTCAGTTCAGAGCTCAGCAGTTCCCGACAGCCCCGCTCGCTCTCCCGCTCCTCAGCGGGTCCAAGTCCCCGCTCTCCACGGAGCTGCTCATCCCGAGCTGCAGGAACACGTGGCCCTTCTCCAGCAGCTGGAGTCTGGGGTCTGACCACATCTGTTGCTGCTCCCTTTACAGCTGCAAAGCACCTCTCCTGCTTCCTGCAGCTTTGGAGGGAGTCGGGCAGGGTTTGGTGGAGCTCCCCCTGACCCTGGGTTAAGCAGCACAGTGTCCCCATTCCATGGGGGAAAACACCTGCTACAGGGAATGAGCCGCAGAAACCCAGGGAGATGCAGCAGAATAACCTGCAAAGGCACCACAAAGTTTTTGGAAGTGATCTCAGTTTTATGTTAGTCCAGGCAGAGCGATATCCCAGGGGAATTCCTCTCGTTCCAGGCAGCTGAGGCAACAGGGGGATACTGGTGTCACTGCACCAGGAGCTTTCCTTCTCCAGTATTCCGCCACTGATTGCCCTTGCTTAACAACCCCTTGGCAACACCCCTCGGGATCAACGGCTGGCAAGGCTCAGGCAGGCAGAATCCACCCAGGATCGGGATCTGGAGCAGAGGGTTCCGTTTAAATGTCCCAGTATTCTCCACCTCACAGTTATTTTTCTCTCGTGTTTAGCTGATATTCGAACCCTTTGAAGTGCACATGTGCTCCTGGTCCAGGAGAAAGTCTTCAGGGAAGCAATTTGCTACAAATACTCAGCTGCTTAAAAATATTTATATATGCCAGGAAAGGATTAGACCCCATTGAGCATTTTCTCTACCTTTAAACCTCATTTAATGCAGCATTAACTCCAAAGCAGCAAATTGGCTCTGAAGCTGTAAAGGAGAAAGACTTTGGAACAGCAAGATGGTTCAGTGAGGAGGGAGGACTGGTTGGTCATTGGTTTCCTGGCTGTGTTTTGGTTATGGAAAACTAAAGGATGTCTGAAATCCAAAAAGAAGTGGGCAAAGAGCACTGGATCCCCTGCAGGAGCTGGAGCTGCTGCAGCCAGCAACCCCAAATCCTGCTGTGCACCAACCAGAGCTGGGCCTTGATTTGCCATAAAAACACTCGTGGCTCTTTCCAGGCAGCTCAGATCCTTGGAGAATCCCGTTTCCCTCTTCCTGCCATCAGTGTTTCTGACCATTCCCAAGATACCCCTCCAGGAGCGGGTCAGACACGAGGTGTTTGCACACTTGGAATGAAGTTGTTCCTCACAAGCGGAGCACAGTGTGTGTGTTTTTGCAGCACTACTCCCCATCAAATATTTACTCTGCTCAAAGAGCCATCAGTGACCTGAACAAAACCATTTTTTTCAAATATTGAACAGGAAAATACACTCCAATCTGTGAGCCTCGTTACATCTGGCTCCCATTTCACTGCCAGACGGGGGAAGAAAAACGGGTCACAAATGCTGAAAAATTTAAGCTTCTCGCATTTGTGGAGCCTGTGAGTCAGGAAAACACGTTCAGAGGGAGGTAAAAGGGTCTGTTTGTAAAAGCATTCAGTTCTCAAAGGCACTGAGAGGGGAACGTGCCCTGGAGAGGCACGGGATGTGTTTACACAGTGCAAAAAATGAGCTCCTGCTATTGCTGGGGTGACCACCTTCCCCCCACCCACCCCCTGCAGCCCCCCAGCCCACCCCCATCCCGCCGGGATACAGGGAATACTCAGTTCCTCTGGGAATGTGCAGAAAAGCTGAGGTACATGTGAGCACAGAAAGGATTGTCAAACCCTGGAATGGGCTGCCCAGGGCAGTGCTGGAGTCCCATCCCTGGGAGTGTTTTAAAAACCCGCGTGGATGTGGCACTTGGGCACAGGGTTACTGTTGGCAGCGTGGGGTTAATGGTTGAACTGAGTGATCTTAGAGGGCTTTTCCAACCTAAATGATCCATGATTTTTGTTCAACTGAGATGTTATCCCTTTTTTCTTTTTTTTTTTTTTTAGTGAGATTTCACGTCTGATGTCTCAGGTGGAATTCTTCATTTAGGTCAAGCAGGGGAGCTGCAGCAAAGGTACGTCTTTGATGCTCTGTGGGATATGAAGCATCTCCTGGCCATTGGCAAGTCCTTCCCTCAGTGTTTAAAACTCTTCTAAATCCACCCATTTTCTCCAGCCAGGCTGGAGCTGGCACAGGAAGAGCTATTCCCTATGCTGGGGCTGGTGGGCTCGGAGTGCCCGCTGGAATTCCTCCTCTATGGATTCCCTCTGGGATCAGCACAGCCCCTCCTGGCAGTTCTCCTGCCGTCAGCGGGGCAGCTCTGTTACGTCGCTGTCCTGCTCATCTCCGAAGGGAAAAGTGCCTTCCATGTGGAAAATAAAATATTGCCCAAGGGAGACGTGTTCAAGAGGCTGGAAAAAATTCATTCATGCACCAGCAGATCCCTGCAAAACTCCCTGGGTTTTCATTCCGTGTCGGCGGGCGGAGGAAGCCCGAGTTCCCTCTGTGCCACTGAACTGTCACTCAGGAGGAATAATGTCACCAGTGTGGCTTGGAAAATGTTATTAAAGGCAGGCAGTTATTGTGTGCATTCCATTTTCTGCATCAGGCACAAATAAGGGTGATAAAGGCTCAGCAGCATCGCCCCGAGGGGCAGTCGGAGGGAAACGGAGCCTTTTCCAGCGTGGGAGGGATGAGGGAGCTGCCTGAGCAGCCCAGACCCCCCTCCTGGACGCCAGGATGCTGCTTTATTCACTGAATCCCAGTAAATCACTTCCCTTGGGAGCCTGAGGCAAGCAGGGGGGTTGCTGGACAAGCAGGTTGTGCCCAGCTCGGTCAGAGGGGTGGGGTGTCCACACCCCGGGGTGTCCCTTCCCTGGGCAGTGGCAGCGATCCCAGGGGTGCCCAAGAGCATCTGAGCTCTTCCCAAATTCCCACTGCATGGCTCCTGGTTGTAGCAGGAGGTCCTGGCCCAAGCAGCAGAAGGGGCAGATTGAGAGGGATGGAGGCAGGAATCCTGGAATGGGTCAGGTGGGAAGGGACCAGAGTGGGTCACTTGTTCCAGCTCCCTGCTCCAGCGGCTCCATCCCAGGGCACGTGGCTCAGGGGAATGTCTCCAGGGAGGGAGACTCCACGCCCTGCCTGGTCTCTGTCCAGTGCTGGGTCACTGCACAGGAGGAGAGTTCTCCCTCATGTCCAGGTGGAGCTTCCTGGGCATCAGTTCCTGCCCGTGGCCTCTTGTCCTATTTCTGGCCCCCCCAGCAGATCCTGGTCCATCCTCTGCCCCTTCCCTGAGGGACACTGGGGAGGTCCCCTCTCAGGGTATCTTTGGGAATGGCCTCCAAAGATTTATTCCCAATTCTCTGCTCAGGCTGAAGCTGCTCTGGCCTTCACCAGAGCAGAGCATCCCCGGGGAGCTGGTCCCTGTGTGGGCAAGAGGAGGGACAAGAATCCCTCCCTCTGGACACAGGAGTGACTTCCATTGCCACTCTCCACCGTGAGCCCCGAGGGCCTGTGTGTGCAGCCAGAGGCTTGTGGAGAGGGCAAAGCCAAACTTCCCACCATAAATCCCTGCTTAAAATGTGCTGTGATGTCAAACCAAGTCATGCAGCCCTAGGGTTCAAGCCACACGTAGGACTGACACATGACAGTCCATCCCCTGCTCAAGCCCTTTATCTGATTGAGCCCTAAGTGTTAAAACCTCCACAGCACAAATCACTTTTCCACTCTTTCTCCCCCCTTGGATTCACATCTTTGTTAATATCAGCATGGGAGAGAAATTGGGAATGTTTTCTGAGAGTTTTATCTCCTTTTCAGCCTCATCAGAGTGGGTGGAAAAGGCATTATTGTCCATAGATCTCCGGGCTGTTGAAACATTTCTCTTTTGGCAGGTGCTGGGTTTGATTTGTATTTAAATGATGACTTGAATGGAGTCTGGGTTGAGGAATTCGCTGTTTATGAGCAATTTCATTTCAGTGTTTGCCTCTCTCGGTGTGGTATTGCTTTGGTTGGGGTTCAGAGAAGGCACAAGTCTTTTTAACAGCCTGGTGGGGGAAAGAGTGGTGGTACTTGATGGGAATCCTTCAGGGCTCAGCATCTGCTTCCAGAGGCTTGGTCTTCGTGGAAACTTCAGAATACTAAAACTCGGGAGCCTTTTATAGCGTCTCAGAATAAACATTTCAAATTAACAGTCAAGCCGTGTGAGAAAAAAAAAAAAAAAAAAAGGGGAAAAAATCCCAGATCTCAGCTCCGCTGAAATCTCCACTGGGGAAATGGGAAGAAAATAAAAAAAAGCAAAACAAATGTCAGGTCAGCCCCCGGCGTTCTGGTTTAATTGAAAATACTGAAACAAGATGTTTCAGCCTCGTTCATTACTCATTTTTGTGGGGATTTGTAACTTCATTCTCGGCTGAGATGAGCAACAACAGTTGAAAGAGGAGAAATTCCTCTTTGAGGGTGTTTCTTCCCTCAGCTCCCAGTGCTGGAAATTTAGGTCTTGGGAGCTTTTTTAGAAATGCTCACGGAGGGTGAAAGCCCATTTCAGGTGATCAAAACACCCCTGGTTTTACTCTGGGTTTGGGGCCGAGGATCAGGACACTCAACACGTGCTTCCATGGGATGGGAAATGCTCAGGATTGGGCCTAAATATGTTTCCTAAGATAAAACTGCTTATGTTAAAGCCTGAGCCAGCCCCAAATGGACACATTTTCTTGCAGAGTGGCTTAATTTATAGAATCACAGGATGGTTTGGGTTGGAAGGGACCTTAAAGACCATCCAGTCCCACCCCCTGCTGTGAGCAGGGACATCCTCCACTATTCCAGGTCCAGCCTGGCCTTGAACACCTTTTTAGTTCAACTCTTCAGTAAATTTTGATAAATTCGTTACATTCAGCTGTTAAATAAATGAATTGGAACGAGCTACAGGGTTTAACAGGCTCATACTGAACGTGCATCCTGAAAGAAATCCTTGCAAATCCAAGTGAGAACACGCAGCCTTTTCTCATCCAGTTGAAGCTCCATCACTTGACACGACCCGAGCTTGGTGCTGTGGGTTTGAGCTGCTGCTGGGGGGACGAAATGGGGCCTGGCTGGAGCTGTGAGGGGGAGATCAGTCCATCAAGCACCCCCACAATTCCGGAGGAGCCGCTGAAATCCCTCCACTGTACGCAATTCACCAGGAATTATTTGTGGAGGGGCGGTGGAAATGTCATTACCCTGTTCATGACTCAGCCACCGAGTCCTCCTGGGCATTTCCCTTCCTTGCTTTTTTATTTTAATAAACAAGAATGTGCTCGATTGTGAAACTTAAATATTTAACAGCATTTCCTTGCAGAGCATTTAGCAGCTGACTTTTCGCCCTCCCTCCCCATTTCCATTTCAGTTCTGTTCTGCTGTTTCAGAGGAGCACTGATCCTTCCTCCCCATCCCCTCCCGGCTTCTCCCTCCCAGTCTCCCTTCCCTCTCTGCCTTGTTGGGAGGGAGCAGCAATGTCCTGCACGTGCCTCCCTGCTTTTCCAAACTCATTTGCTTCCACTGCCACGAAGGGATTCCCAGGCACATCAGCCAGCTCAGATCATCCCAGGCTGCTGCTGTCCAGCTGTTTGCAGGGAAGGAGAGGAAAACCATTAGTGAAGTGCTCTGCTGCTCTTAGCCCAGACGCAACAAACATCTGGATTTCAGCCTTTCCCAAAGTCTGGATCTCATGGAATGGTTCGGGTTGGAAGGGACTTTAAAGCTCATCCAGTTCCACCTCCTGCCTCGGGCGGGGACAACCTTCCACTAGCCCAGGTTGCTCCAGCCTGGCCTTGGACACTTCCAGGGCTGGGGCAGCCACAGAAAATCCCCTGCGGTGTCCACACCTGGACAGTTCTGCTCCCACCAGGGCCAAGTTTGTGTCTGTTCCCTGTTTCACAGAAGAAAATAAGCCCCCCGTGTCCAGTTCACTGATCATTTCACAAGGGGATCATCTGAAACTCAGCCACGGGGATGGGAATGCAAAGTGCATAAAAAAAAAGCATCAGGAAGTGAAGCCGTGGAGGGTTTATTTAATTAATACATTAATGTGTACTCCTAATATTATTTTTATTACAAAAGCAGCAGCACAATCCATCCAAAGTCCTTGGCTGGTTTCAGCAGGCAGAGGAGGATGTGTAATAATAATAATAACACTGGGGGACATTAGAGGTTGATCACTTTTGTATTCAAACAAAAAGAAGAAAGAATCCAATGAATTCTTGTGCATTGTGTTCTTTTCTAATCCCTCCAGTTAATTACTTTTGTGGCCAGAGTGGCTCTCACAGGATGGGTTTCACTCTCATTTCCAAAGCCGCTGGAGGTGCTCAGCAGTCGCGTTCAGGAAGAGTTTAGTGGGTCTAAAAACAAGCCACAAAATGCCATTTCTTAAAATTGCAGCCCACTTGTTTCCCCTTGGGAAAGGAAAGCAGGGGAGGGCTATTACTCTGGGGAACGGGATGGAACTGGGCAAGGAAGGGAATCATATTGAGAATCAAGAGTGGGTTTTTAGCAGTGAGCTGGACCAGGCTGAGGAACAGCTTCCTGGGGGTGTCGTAAATAATCCATTGGCACCACAAGTGCACTCAGCCTGGGCTTTTCTAACTGCCTGTCCCCAGCGGGCTCTGGAGGGGATGGAAGCACCATTCCCGTGTTCCTGGTGGGGAAACTGAGGAAGGGAGAGCTGCCTAAGGGCAGAGAGGGCAGTGGGAGCCTGGGAGCCTCAGGGGCTGCAGCCTTGGGATTGAGGTGGCTACTGGAAAGAAAAGTCAGGGCAGTGCACGGGGATTGGGCAGGTCTCAGGCAGAGGGACAGTTGTCATCTTGCCCGGGCTGCCAGAGTACTCAGAGAATCCTAAAATCCCAGAAATGTTTGGCTTGGAAGGGACTTTAAAGCTCATTTAGTTCCACCTCCTGCTGTGGGCAGGAACACTTTCCACTAGACCAGGTTGCTCCAAGCCCATCCAAGAATTCCAGGGATCCAATACCTGGATTAGGCTGGAGCCAGGAATCCGCCAGCAGCAGAGACTGTGAGTACAAAAGGCCCCGTTCAGCAACACCAAGTGCCTCCTGTCAGTGTGAAAGTCACCTAAAGTGGCTTCAAACCCACTCAGTGTTTCCCCTGCAGGGCTTTCCCCTGCTCTGTGTGGGCTTCAAGGGCCACACAAGTCACTGGGCTGCAAAAAGAGGCTCCTCCGAAGGAGGAATGAAATCCCCAAATAACTAAATTATTATTTAATTATTTCTTAAATAATAAATAATCCTCCAAAGGATTATTTATTATTTAAATGCAGTCCTCCCACACTCCCACAGAGGTGCAGTGCTCTCCCCACACAAGGGGCATGAAATTCCTGGCCTGGACAGGTTTCAGTGGGAATCTCTTAGGAGCTGGGGGATGAATGAAAGGTACTGCATCTTGCCAGGTGCCAACTCTTTTGTGGGAGTCACAAGATTCATTGCCTGGCATTTTCACAGTTATTGTTACAGCAGCAAATGAGCCTTTTCTTCCCTGAGTCTTAGTTTAGGTCAAATGCCCTCAGCTGCTTGGAATTCCGCAGAGTTTTCCAGAGTGGGATGTGAATTCCGGGATATTCCAGTCCATTTGAAAGCCTCCACACCAGGTGAAACCATGAGGGATGTCCTGGAAGGCAGTGCTAGAGGGATCTCAAGGTTACCCAGCTCTTCTAAATGACAAAAGAAGATGGGAACTCTCAGGGACTTTTTGGGCACCTGTCAAAAATGGGACTGAGTTTGTCTGTGTGATAAAAGTCAGAGACATGACTCGAGTCATCAGTGAGATTTGGGCTTGGCTGGAGTCTCAGTGAGGTGCCCAAATCCCACAAGGATGGGAGAGGTTTGACTGTTGCCTGAAGCTTCCCACGGCAGCCGAATGCCCTCCCACACTTCGCTCCTGGCCCCAGCACGTGGATCTGCTGCTTGGCACCCAAAGCCAGGCTGGGAGAGCCAAGTGTTGCCCACGATGTTTGCACTGGGCTGCTTTCCCAGCATTCCCAGCACTCCCAGTGGCTCTGCTTTGGGCAACTCTCCAAAGACTCTTTTTAAATTTTTAGCGGGAGAGAACAAAAAGGTCCGCCCTGGGCCTTCTTTTCTCCGGGCTGAGCCCCGCCAGCTGCTCCTCATAGACCTTTCCAGACCCTTTCCCAGCTCTGTTCCCTTCCCTGGACACGGTGCAGCCCCTCCATGTCCTTCCTGAATGGAAAGGCTCAGAACTGGACACAACACTTGAGGCTCCTCACCAGTGTCCATCCAGCACATGGGACAACCCCTTCCACGGTCAACCAGCTCCCTGCTGCTCCAAGATCCTGGGGAATTCGGGAGCAGGAGCCCCAGCTGCCCAGCGTCCTCCAAACACCTGCAAGGTCGCGCTCTTCACCTGCCAAATTTTCCAGCAGGGAAGATTTTTGCCGGGAGAGACCGGCCGAGGGAGGATAATGAGGGATATTCATCCCCAGGTTTGAGCGAGGAGGGTGTGCATTTCAAACCCGCCGAGCAATTAAGGGGGGAGAAGGAAAACAGAGGAACATTAAGCGTTTTGTTGTGGTATCAGACATGAAAAAAGCCGTGTTCAGAGGCAGCAGAGGCAGGGAGATGATTGTTCACTCTGAATGCATCAGAGGCAAACAGTGCAGAGACAGGAGAGCTATTTAAGCTAATGGCCAATTTTGGCATGAGAACAAATAAGTATAAACTATCCGGAGGCTAAAAGGATGTTTTCATTCTCCCCAGAAGGGAATTTCTAGACCAGCCATTCAGTGGGAAAAACAAACAGCCGAGCCTGGTAATGGGGGTTAATATGGGATGCGAAGGGGATGGTCTGACACAGCAGGACTGAGCTGCCCTTAGGAGCCCACGAGGCTCTTTCCACTCCCACTCCCACATTACAGGGACACTTAGTGATTCTTGGTTTTATCTGCTTTATCCCTCCTTCTTTTCCCCAGCATCCATCCCACAGGATGCTTCCAGCAGGAGGTCGGCTGTGCTGGAGGCAGCTCCGTGCTCTGGAGAACAGGATTTCTGGTGCTGGGACGTGCACAGCTTCCCCTTGACTCAGAGACGGGCCAGGCTGGGACAGGATCCCAGAGAAGCTGTGGCTGCCCCATCCCTGGAAGTGTCCAAGGCCAGGCTGGACAGGGCTTGGATCAATCCGGGATAGTGGAAGATGTCCCTGCCCATGGCAGGGGGTGGCACTGGGTAATTTTTAAAGTCCCTTCCAACCCAAACCATTCCAGGATTAAACCATGCATTCCAGGACCTTCTCCTCTTGCTGTTTCCACACTCAGAGTTGCCTTGCAGGCAAGCTGAAGGGTCTCTTTGATTGTAGCAGGTTTTAGAGGGAAAGCTGGAGCACTTTCCTCTGCCTTTTAGCCAGTTCTCAAGGTTTCAAGCTGTTCATAATGTTAACTCGTGTTTTATTAGCCCTTTAAAGCACATTTTTATAACATTTTGGCTCAAACAAATTTACCCACCATATCAGCAGGCAGATAAGGAATAATAAAGTCCCAATCCATATGCAGTTTAATAATTTGTTCTGGTTTATGGCTGGATCAATGGACAGCTTTTTGAACACCGATGTTTTCCTCTGGGTGGAGAGACCTCCCCTTTGTCTGGCTCAGTGTGACACCGGTGGAGGTCAGATCCTGGCTGATGCAAATTGGCACTGTCCGAGTGATTTAAATGCAGATCCACCTCCTGATAAAAGAGCCTGGATGGGTTTTTTCGGGTTATCAGCTCTTTGCCAGTGAAGGACCTGCTCGAATTCCCTCGGTAATTAGGGGGTGATTTGCTGAGCTCAGGGGATTGGGTGGAAGTTTGTGTGGGCTACAAACTGCTTGGCAATGAGTTTTGGGCCTGGAATCGTTCCCTTCAAGCCTCTGTCCCCTTGTGTGAGGGCTGGGGTGGGATGGGTGGGAGGTGGCTGCAGAATGAGGACAAGGTGTCCCAGCTGGGCACTGGGAGAAGCACACTGAGCGCTGCAAAAGGTGATAGAGACCCTCAGCTTGCCAAGGGGGGACTTTCCTTCATCCAAAGTGTTAAATCCTGATGCCCCTGGAGGCACTCACAGGGTGCTCTGCTTTACAAGCCCGTGGTTGGCACTGTGCTGGAGCGGTGACAGAGCCCCAGGAACACCCAGATTTCACTTTGGTTTCCATCCCAGCGGGTCCTGACTGCACCTGGAGCTGCAGATTGATGTTGGGGCACCAAATAATCCCGTGCCAACCTCCCCAGGAGCCTTTTCCTCCCCGCATCCATCAGCAGCGTGGCAGTGGGAGAGCTCTGCCAGCCCGTGCTGGGATTCCTGGGTCACCAGGATCCCATTAGTCTCCATTTCACTGGAGCCATTTGCATACATTGCCCATCTGCTCCCGTTCCACGTGGCTCTCTGGCCACGTGCACTCCCATAAAACTGCAATATCTCTGCTGAGAGACAGGCAGAAAACATTTGCTTAGGGAAAAAAAAAAAAAACCACTTTAATTTTTCTATATCGCTTCCATTCAATGAAAACGTTTATTTTCCTGAAGTTCTCTGGTTCCACAAGAACCCAAACGTGGCTGAAGTCACCCTGTTTGCATCCCTGGGCTGGGGGGACCCGCCAGCCCTGGCTCTGTGTCTGCAGCCCGTGGATGGCACTAAGTGATGAGCTGTAACAGCTTCCTGAGTGCAGGTGGCAGCTCAGCCCCCTGGGTTTGATCCCTCACCACTCCTGAGACAGCCAGGCTGGAAGGAACCTGGAAATAATGAAGCTCCTGGCAAAAATCCCACGTGATGGGGAGGCAGAGTGAGTGTACACGGAATGGGAGTGAAAATGCCACTAAGGGAAATTAATTAAAATCTTTAAGAGAATTTAACACTGTTCATTACCTGATGATACCCACGACTTTTAGGCAATCTGGAGTTGTTTTCCATGTATTACCTCAGCCCTACAAGTGTGTTATAAAACCCAAATAATTAATCCATGTGAAAACTCTGGGAAGAGGAGTGTTACCTGCTGGGGCTCAGCACGGGCTGCCTGGCTCCATGTGAGTAATAAGGGATTATAATCCATTATAATCCTAATACTTGTGGTAACTAATTTGGGTGTTAAATGGCCCACTTTGGGCAAACATAAAGTTTGAGAACACCTGAGCTCCTTTTGGAAGTGGAGTTGGCTCAGGTGCTGCCTCAGGCTGGCTGGACACAGAATGTGCCTTCAGACTTCCCTGAGCAGGATTATTTGGAGGGAGAAGAAGTGGCAAAGTCTTCCCCAATTCCCTGTGGGCACTCTGGGACAGCAATCCCACTCGGCGGGGGGGTGCAAACTGCATCCATAGAATCATGGAATCATGGAATGGTTTGGGTTGGGGGAGACTTAAAGCTCATCGCATCCCACCCCCTGCCAGAGGCAGGGACACCTCCCACCATCCCAGGTTGCTCCAACCTGGCCTTGGACACTTCCAGGGATGGGGCAGCCACAGCTTCTCTGGGCAACCTGTGCCAGGGCCTCCCCACCTTCACAGGGAAGAATTTCTTCCCAATATCCCATCTAAATATTCCCTCTTCCTGCTTAAAGCCATTCCCCCTTGTCTTGACACTCCTCCATCCCTCATCCCAAGTGCCTCTTGTAAGACNTCTGCTTAAAGCCATTCCTCCTTGCCCTGACACTCCTCCGTCCCTCATCCCAAGTGCCTCTGTAAGACCTGGCATGGCTCAGCCATGAGATGTGTGACCTGCCCTACACATCACCCTCAGCTCCCAGAAAGCTCCTCAAGCTGTTTCTGCTTCCCAGAGCTGCTGATTTAGGGGAAAAAAAGGCAAAAACTCTACTGCAAAGCGAGCAAGGGAAGATGGATGAGCCTTTCCTTCATCCCAGCCTAATTGGCCTGGAGTCGTGCTACTTAGCCAGGGAGATTCCCGGAGTACTTATATATATGTTTGATATTTCTACAACAGGGTTTTCCTCTTCTAACACTTGCACAGTGAGATTTAAAGCAGCCAGTGCCCTGTTTTGGGTGCTGGAAGGTCTCTTGTCTGCCCAGAGAGGTCTGACGTGGGGCTGTAATGGGGGGAAAAGTCTCTCCTTTGCTTAAAGACACCAGAAGCTGCAAATCTCCAGCACTTCCAAAGCCCTTGGATGTGGCTGTGATGGAATTGGAGGCATCCAGCAGCCAAAGGTGTGGGAGGATCGTCCTGAGCTTCTGCAACCCTGCTGTGTTTATCACTATAAACACCGTGTGATAACACAAATCTGAGGTTTTTTCGCTCATGGCTATGATTTTTGCTTAAAAACAAATAAATCCTGAGCGAGCAGACTCTGTGGGAACGGTGTGGAGGTTGTATGAGATACGGGGATTTTGCAAATCCCAACACGTCCCCAGACACGGGGCAGTGAGTGCAACACAGACCCCCTCCTTCCTCACCCAGGGGCATAAATGCAGCTTCCAGCCATCCCAGAAATTCTCCCAGGAGTGCTACAGCATGGGAGAGAGGGGATAAAAGCCTGGACAATCCCCCCTGATGCCGCCAGGCTGTTCCACACCGACGGCGACGCTCCGGCTCTCACCGGGTGGGTGCAGGTGGGCGTCCAGAATTCCTGCTCCTTCCAGGGGGAGTTTGTGCTATTTCCATGTCCCCTCACGGTGTTCTCCCTGTTCTCCCATCGCTGCTTCCTTATCCTGACGGGAGCTACAAGCCCTACTCCCTCCTCAGCAGGGGAGGCTGCGGTTTAAGAGCGCTGCATCGTTGGGCTCTCCATCATCTCGGGGAACACGGCGGGATTTTCGTCCTTGTTGTTTCCCATTTGTAGGAGGAAGGAAACCCAGGGCCCGTGGGGATGTTGCTTAGCAACCCAGCCAGCAACTGGGAGAGAGGAAAAGAGAAAAAGCAAAAAAAAAAACCACCATGGTTTAAAGCAGGTTTCACCTGGCAGAGGCTGAGCAGGGCTGGCGGGGGGCACGTGCGGCCCTACGAGCGAGGGGATGCCGTGCTCGTGGGAGTGTTTTACGAGCAGGGCAGCACCCTCTTTCCCGGGATTTTTCATGCTTTGGAACTGCTTGGCTGACAAATAAAGTGCATTTTTTGAAAATAGAGAGCTCCCTGCTTGCTGCCTTTGTTTCTCCCTCAGAGCCAAAAGGGGTCAAGCGCCAAGAGCTTGAGGTGCTTTGGAGGGCCTGAACTCCCAGCAATTTGCTGGCAGCAAATTCCTTCTCCGCTGGGAAAAGTGTAGGGACCCTGGAGCCAGTTTGGAGGGATCAAGTCCAGCCAGACATGGATTTTTACTGGAAATCATCTTCTTCAAAAAACGCAGTCCCCAAATGCCATGAAATCGCGGAATGGTTTTTGGGAAGGGACATTAAAGCCCAGAGCCCATTTTCTGCCCCCGGGCCCTGAGCTGCTGCCAGGGCTGTGAATTAGTGCTGTGGGTGTTGATCTGAGCCCACCAACCCAGACTGACCAACGCACTGCAGTGCCAAGACTTTCCTTAGCTATTTACTCAATAAACCTAATTTCTTGCTGTGTGGCACCTTCATTTTCAGTGGCAACACTTTGTGGAGGGGCAAATGCACAACCTGAGTGGGAAAAAACGAGCATTCCAACTCCTGTTTCTTGTAGTGTGACACACCTTGATTCAAAGGAGAGTTGTAGGAACAGTATTTCCAAGCCATCCACGTTTGATTCAATCCCCATTTTAACTGCAAGGTTAATTTATTTGGGACACTGGAGTTCAATTTCTGCCTAATTGGAATGTTATGGTATTTTAAATGGCAATTGATTATTAAAAATGTGTCTGCTATTTTGAGCCCCAACAAGCTGGAATTGATGGATATGTTACTGCAGGAAGGTGCTAAAAAGCCTCAATAGATGTTTTTTTAATAATCTCAGTTGGTGTTTAACACAGAGGGATGAGCTGTCACTTTAAATCTAAGGAGACACATCTATTTGCAAGGAATAGTGGGGCTGATTGCATAATATGGAAATGCC
Source organism: Cephalopterus ornatus (assembly GCA_013396775.1). Classification (NCBI taxonomy): domain Eukaryota; kingdom Metazoa; phylum Chordata; class Aves; order Passeriformes; family Cotingidae; genus Cephalopterus; species Cephalopterus ornatus. Next base: position 18,749 of record VZRE01002163.1, read on the forward strand.
AGCTGGTTTTTGCCAGGTTTTCTCTCAACTACGCCCTGAATAATTAATCAGCATTAAAGCAGCATAAAGATTCCACCTCGTGAACCCCCATTAAATGGGAATTTCCAGAAGGCTGAGGGAGAAGTGCTGGAGGTGAGATGAGAGCAGTGAGGATCTCTGAGGGAACACACTGCTGGGGGTGATGCTGTCATCCAGAGGGCAACACACATTCCTGCTTCCTGGAAAAGCTGCTTAAACCCTGATTAATCAGGTGCTGCTGTTTGGCTCCGTGTGCTCCGGTCTCGCTCCTCCAGGGCCAGAGCCTGGATCCATTCCCACATGGATTCCATGCTCTCCTCTCCCCTGGTTGTACCTCCGTGCAGTTCAAGGCACCATCTGCCTTCCTGAATTATGGATGTTTTCCCAGCTGCCTCCCACAGTCAGGATTTTAGCTGATTTTTGGGTAGGAAATCCCAGTTTGAAGATTGCACTGGACGTATTTCTCCCATTTTATTGTGGCTGCTCCTGCCCTAGGAAAAGCTGTGGTATCAGTGGATTTTGTGTGCAGATTAAAAGCCATATTTATACTCCCAGACAGCTTTTGGGGTTCTCTGGGTGCTGGTATTTTGGGTTATTTGTGTCACCTGGAAGTGGATCCCTGTGCCCTCCTTTCCTTGCTCCCCCTGCATCGGTGTCAACGTGTCCCAATGGCATCAGGGGATTTAAAATGGCTTTAAACTGCAATGGGGGAGGTTTAGATTAAATATTGGGGAAAAATTCTTCCCTGTGAGGGTGGGGAGGCCCTGGTAGAGTTTTCCCAGAGAAGCTGTGGCTGCCCCGTCCCTGGAAGTGTCCAAGGCCAGGTTGGACGGGGCTTGGAGCAACCTGGGCTAGTGGAAGGTGTCCCTGCCCATGGCAGGGGGTGGCACTGGGTGATTTTTAAGCTCCCTTCCAACCCAAACCACTCTGGGATCCCATGAAAAGTTAATGCCACCTTTTCCAAGCATTTTTACTCCACCTGTGTAACAGAGCTCCCTGTTTCCCTTCAAAATGAAACCTGAAACCTTAAATGGTGAGTTCATCTCTAAATGCTCTTGGAGGTGGGGTCTGGCTAAGTTTTGAAGCCCCTTTCTGGAAATCTTCCCCACAATCTGTCACTCACTCAGATCCCTCACTGCACTTGGATTTGACATCAGGTTTGTGCCTCTGACACAGCTCCTGATTGACAGGGGTGTTATTTGACTTCTGACTACGAATCCATGTTCATATATAAGAGGGTTTCAAGCCCTTTTCTCTTTCCAGGAGGATTTTCCTCACTGTTAAACCACATTGTGTATTCCACGAAAAGGCAGCATTGAAGTGATGTCAAGCAACACCATTTTCTCAGTCTCATCAAGGATTTGTGTTGTGCAAGGCACCTACCAGGGCTCCCTGCTCCAGCAGAAAGCCCTGTCCTCATTCCCCACAGTCCTGCACAATTTGGCACCAACTCCCCCCTGCCCCCATCTCCAAATTCCTGTGATTATCCCAAACACTGGAGCATCCTGAGTCTGCACAGCAATGAAGGAATCTCAGCTGGCAGGATTTCCTCCTGCCTTCCCCCCTCTCAAAGGGATTTCTGATTCTTCCATCCTCCCAGAGAACCAGGACCTGCTGCTCCTTAAAATATCCAGTGGTTTAGGGCAGATCCTCAGCTGTCACAACATGTTTTGGTGGAATAAAAGTGACTCAGATGAACTTTGTATCTTCTCAGCCAACAATTTCACCTGGACTGACCCTTCCTGGAAAGTTTTTGGTTGCTTGGTTTTGATTTAGGGGAAAACACCTTTCTGATTTCTCCCATTTTTCTTTTCCTTTCCAGTTGCTGGTGGAATCACTTCGTGGGAAATCTCCAGCTGACTGGGAGCACCTGAGCCATCAGGGAAAACTGTTCCTGGGAGATTTGAGCGAGGACAGGAGGAGTTCCCTCTCTGGCAGCACAACATCTCCAGCCCTCAGTGTTTCTGTGACTGAGGAGATCCACTGAGTGCACCCAGTTATTGCAATATTTGGGGGATGTGGGCTAATATTTTGGGAGGTTTGGGGTTTTTCTCGGCCCCAGACCCCCAGGCCTGGCATGAAACACAACCTCCTGGATCCTGTGCTGACACCCAGGGCTGCAGAATGAAATGGGTCAGTGGGTTCGCCAATTAAAATTTCAGGAAACTCCATCCTCTGTGATTCCAGGCACAATTAAATATTAAAGGCAGTGATGCTTTCACATTCCCATGGTTGAACCCTTGCCTGGCCTCCCTGAGGATCCTGTTATCCTGTTATTCCAGGCATTGAGGTGGAAAAGAACCAGCCCTTGGTGGCTGGAGGGGGTTTGGGAAGCTCGGGAAGCTCCACAGGGAAGGATCAACCCCAAACCTTCACTCTGTGCTCGGTGCAGGTGAGGGGCAGAGAGCAGAGGTGGGATGTGATCCCAGAATCACCCATGGGAGAGGATTCCTGATAAACAGACACACGGCTGAGCAAGCAAAGGGGGCTGTTAATCATCATTGTGGGATGAAGCACCCAAAAACAGGCATTTGGGAGATGGGAGGTGAGAAAGAATAAAACAGCCACGGGAGGAGAAGAGGCTGGGGCAGGAGGGATGTCGCGGCTGGATCCCACCGGGCTCCTCCCCACGGGATGCACTTCCATCCTGCCTCACCAACAGGCAGAGACAAGAGCACTCGGTTTAACCTTCTGTCACAGCCATTCCAGCATCAATCAGGGGGCTGGAGAAGGGCAGAGCTGCTGCTCACTCCGTCTGTAAATCAGTGGCACGACTGGAGGGAGGCTTGTCATGGCTGCGTCGAATTCCAGCCGAGCCCACTGGCAGAGGCATTAATTCCTCGTGCTAAAGGCAGATGTCTGGGCTGACTAAACTCTGGAAATGAATGAATTAAGGCTGTGATAAGGTTTCAGCTCTGGCATTGCACTAAACCCAGCTCGGGCACAGTAATTTAGAGCTTTTTTGAGGGCTGAGGAACACACTGACTGCTCTGCCGAGGGCCAGCTGCTCACCTGCCAGACTGCCCAGGGGACCCCCAAAACCGCCTTCTTCTCCTCATTGTAATTCTAGATGTTAACAGGTCTGATCGTGCTGGGGTTCTCCGGGCATGGATGATATCTGGAATGGATGATATCAGGAATGGATGATACCCGGAGCCCTACAAGTGAAGTGCTTGGCTTTGGAAAGGCCATTCCAGGGAAACACTGAGCCAGGTGGGTCCCTGTTTTGGGCTGATGTGTCCCAGAGAAGACCTGACTCACCTGCCTGAGGCTGCCGAGTCTGAGCTGGGGGTGGCAACAGCAGAAGCGCCAAAGCAGCAGCTTTGCAGAAAGGCTGTAAACAGATTATTCTTGTTTGTTTAGGACGCCCTTGGCCGTTCCTGCTCGGGGAAGGGCTGATCCATCTCCACCCTTTCTCCAGCAATTCATTAAGGAGCTCGTCAGGCTCGGGAGTGTCTGGAGGCACCTTGGCACGTGGAGGTAACTGGTGGTGGTGGTGTCCCAGCAGTGAGATCAGGGCTGCTCTGGATGGCTCTGCTTGGAGCAGTTGGGCACAGCTCCAGGAGGGTCCCAGGACTGGTGTCAGCCTTGGAGGAGGCAGTTTGGAAACCTGGAGCTCAAACGAGCTCTCACCCAGCTCTGTTTATAAATCCCTCACCAGGGACATCTTCAGCTATCCCAGGTTGCTCCAAGCCCCATCCAACCTGGCCTTGGACACTTCCAGGGATGGGGCAGCCGCGGCTCCTCTGGGAAAACTCTACCAGGGCCTCGCCACCCTCCCAGGGAAGGATTCCTTCCCAATATAAAGGATTTCTTCCCTACATGAATATTTGGAGGGATGGGAACCTGCCCAAGCCTGTCTGTTAGAAGGTGTCATGAATAATTCCCTCCTGTAAGTCATCACAAGAAAAGCAGATTAGAAAACCACTATTTGAGTTTTCCAGTATCAATTCTGTCCCTATTGGAATATACTTGTTCCATTACTGTTTCTACTCATTCCGCTGCCTTCCATAAAAACACTTCTTGTTTTCACACAGTTAAAACGCCTCATGATTTGCAGCAGCTAAAACTAGTGGGGCTTATTTATTTATTTATTTATTTATTTATTTATTTTTAACTGCCACTTTCAAGCCAAGTTCAGCCTTAATTCCTTAATTTTACCTGCTGCTGCCTTCTCATTGTGGTGTGCTAATAAGGAGGGAATCCCTGAGCCACTCGGGGAGTCCTGCAATTACCACCCCAGTGGTGGCAGGAGGTTCCTGTGGCAACCTGCTCATTGCTGGGGAGCTTTGATGTGTGATAGTGATGAAGAACTGTCAAGGTGGAGGTGCAAAAGCCCCTTGTTCCGATGTACCGTCATTAAAAATCAGTTTTTTCTTTTGAAAACAGCGACCAGTGTTGTATCTGAGGGAAGAAAACAACGATGCTTGGTGAATTCTTTGATGTTTGGGGGAATTCCTGACCCCCACATTCTCCCTTTTTTTGGCTTTTTGCTTTGTTTTTTAGTGCCTTGCCACAGATTCCTCCTTGTCAGGTGATGTCCCACTGATTACTCTGAAGGAAAAGGGATATCCAAACCCTCTGGAGAAAGGAAATCCTAGAAAATAACCTGCAGAGTGTTATAACTGTGCCCAGCAACCTGGGAATGTGCTCCACTCCTAAATATCCACATGGATCAACCCACCCCACGGGCTTCAACAAAAAAATGAAGGTCCAGAGCTGCTCCCTGACCATGGAAAGGAGATGCCCAGGGGTTTGGGGCACCTCCAAAGGGCTGGGAAGTTGCTGGACATGGAATGAGGAGTGGAGGCTTCTCCAGGATTTTGGGCCCTGGATTTCCACACTTGGTTGGTGTTGGGGGGGCTGCTTCTCCTGCTCCTCTTCAGTGATGCAGAGGAGGGAAGGGTGGAGATATTTGGGGTCTTCCGTGCTGCTGCTGGGGCCAAAATCCCTCCCAGGCGCCCAGGGCAGGGAAAGGGGCTCAGGCTCTGCAGGAACTCTGACCATGGATTTGGTCAAGACTTTGGGCAGAGGGAGGTATTTCCAACACAGAGCCTTCCCTTCTTTAGAAGAGAAGCAAAACCAGAGCTCTGAAGGGCAAATCCAGGGAAACATTGGCAGAACAACCCCACAGTGCCCGGATGTGGGGAATCCACATAAACGAAGCTTCCAGGGAAGACACCCTGAGACTGCCTCCCCCCAGCTTTGGGGAGTGTAAAGGTAACCTTCCCTCAATTAAAAGATCCCTGATTTGAAAATCTCCACTTCTTTTAATTAGCAAAACTCAGCGTCCTCCCCAGCACCCCTGCACACACCATTAATTAACCACAGCATCCTCTGCCAACACATCAGCTGCAGCAGGAGGGAAAATATTCCCTGACATGCCAGAAAAGGCTGAGTATGAGCCCAGATCCACAGCTGCCACCACTCCTTGGGCTTGTTTTTTTCCTTTTGGAGTTCTGCTGAGGTGTCGCTCAGAGCCCAAACCTGCAAAGAAAAATAGGGAAAAAAAAGCCCCACCCAAACCACCTGGGAATTTTCAAACAAGACGGTGATGGAGGTGATGGTGGGTGATCTAAAACACTCCAAACACGCTGGTCCTCTTCAGCTTTTTTCTGCAGTAATAATAATAATTAATAATAATAATAATAATAATAATAATAATAAGTAAATACCCAACTTCATGGAAATGAAAATTAAATTGTTTTCATGCCCACTATCAACATCAGCCACGCAGAAAGGTGGAAGAGGATTCAAAGCCAGAGATTGTCAAATAAATACAACCAAACCTTCAAAGTCCAGAGGCCCTTTGAGTCAGCAAAGCTCTAAGCTCAGGTTGCCACGCAACACCAGCAACACCGGATGATGAACAGCTCAGCAAAGTGCACCCAGGGTGGGAAACCCAGGGCTTATTTATCACTATTTATTAAGGCATCGCTTTATGCTGGTGACAGGCTCTGATAAAACAAGGACAGGGGCTGCTCCTGAAAATCAGAGCTGCTCCTGCGAGCACAGATTGATCGGGGCCCAAGTGATGTGGCACCACAGACAGCCCCTCCAGGGCTTGCCTTTGCCAGAGAATGAGGAGTTGTCCCCGCCAGGAGCCAAATTCCTGGGGGGAAAACGTGTTTTTTCACGGGGTAAATAACTCCAGTGGAACACACGGTCCCCATCCCGACGGGCAGAGGGCAGGTCTGCATCGTTCCACGTCAAAATGACAAAAACCCCTTGGCTGGGGCAGGGGGACAACCTCAGATTCCTCATCAGGTGAGTGGGTTTTGGGGGTGGGTGGTGCTTGTTTTGCTTCCAACTCGCGATGTTTTGCAGCAGAGAGGCTTTTCTGCTTTTACTGAGGTCGCCTGGGGAGGGAAATAGGACCCTTTTTGTCTCTTAAAGGCATCCCTGAAGACAGAACTTGCAGGATTGATGATTAGAGCACAATAAGGTAACGGGTTTTTTCCTGCCAAACTTATTTCCCCCCATAGTGCCACTTTTAGAAACTGTAATTTTCGGAAACTCAGCTTTTCAGATGGATAATTCTCATTATTCTGCCAAGGAAAAGGCACCATCACACTGTGCAAATGATGTCAAGTTCCATGAGATGGTGAAGGTGCTGGGGATTCTGTATCCCCTAAGCCCAGAACAGAGAACTCCCAAATCCAGGGGGGGGTTTTTTTTTGGTGCATTGCCTGGGATTTTGTATGCTGGAGAAAAAAAAATCCATCCTTATTATGGAGAAGGAAAATGCAAATGAGATTTAAAGGCTTTGATTGGGAAGGAAATAATGGAAGGGATTGAGAGAGTTCTCCTGTGGAATGTCTGCATTTGTGGGATCTGCACATACAGAGAGAACAGAGCCCAGTTTTACGTCCAAGAGGTCACAGAATTCCATGAATATTGAAATATGATGTTGAACAACTTGTGCCTGGCAAGGCCTGGTTTCTTCTCCCATTTGGCTCGTTCCTGATCCCCTCCTTTGGCAGCCTGGGGATGCCTTTTGGTCCCAGCCTCCAGCACTGGGAGCTCTGGATCCTAATCCAAGAGCATCTCCTGTGCATCCCTTCTGAGCCAAAAGGCGTCTGGGAGCAAATCAGGTTGGATTCATAACTCAAAAGGCAGTTTCTTACAGAGGGAAGAAAACCTCTTGTGTTTCAATAACCTGTGAGACACTGCTGAGAGCTGAGCACATTGAAAAGGGGATAAAACAGCTGGGCAGAGAGGAATGGGAGGGTCTTCCCACCTTCCTGTCCTTCAGGAAAGAGGGAAAAGCTGCAGGACAGCCAACCCCTCAGGGATTTTGCCCATGTGGGAGCAGGCAGGGGGGTGATGGAGCCAGGATCTGGGCTGAGATCACACCCGGAGTTGGGTAGGGATGCTCTGTTGTGGGAATGGGAGTAAATCCCTGTTAAAACCGGGATAAGAATTGGAGTTCTGCGTTCCATGAAGCCACCTCCTGGCCCTGGCACAGGTTGCCCAGAGAAGCTGTGGCTGCCCCTGGATCCCTGGGAGTGTCCAAGGCCAGGTTGGACAGGGCAGCTGAGCTTCTGTCACCCTGGTTGTGGTTATCATGGAATCCTGGAATGGGTTGAGTTGGAAAGGACCTTAAAGCCCATCCAGTGCCACCCCCTGCCATGGGCAGGGACACCTTCCACTATTCCAGGTTGCTCCAACCTGGCCTTGGATGCTTCCAGGGATCCAGGGGCAGCCACAGCTTCTCTGGGCAACCTGTGCCAGGGCCTCCCCACCCTCACAGTCAGGAATTCCTTCCGAATATCCCATCTAATGGTGCCCTCTGGCAGTGGGAAGCCATTCCCCCTTGTCCTGTCCCTCCAGGCCCTTGTAAATAGTCCCTCTCCCTGCTCCTTGTGGATATAAATCATTCCTGCCACAGTGATGGGGCTTTTCTGCAAGAAAACAGCCTTAGATGGTCTTATCTGACCCCTTTGNCCTTTGTGTTGGGAATTCTTTTCCATCCTTGGGATGAGGGGGGAACTGGGTGCAGGGGGGAGAAGGGGGGATTCCAGGTGAGTAGTGACACAGGGGGAGGTCAAATGGGAGCTGAGTGACAGAGACACAGCGTGACCAGAGAGGGGGAGAGACGCCAGGGAGACTCTGATGAGGTCAGGCTGGGAATCCTCCTGCTGGAAGGAAGAGCCAGCTGGTTTCCATGGAAACCCCGAGCCGGGATTTAACACACGGAATGCACGAGTCTGAATGTCTGCATTTCCTAAAAAACACAGGGGAAACACAGAGGGGGAATCCTGATCAGGGAATCCTGGTGACACGGGCACCCCAGGCTTTCCCTCCAGTGCAGCAGCACTTGGTTCCAGCCCCCCCAAAAAATAAGCTGTGGCTGCCCCATCCCTGGAAGTGTCCAAGGCCAGGTTGGATGGAGCTTAGGGCAACCTGGGATAGTGGGAGGTGTCCCTGCCCGTGGCAGGGGCTGGAATGAGATGGGCTTTAAGATCCCTTCCATCCCAAACCATTCCACCTTGGGGACAGCAGGAGCTGCTTCTGCCGCCCTCAATCCCACCACGACCCCAGAGAGCCCCTGGAACAGCCCTGGCTCAGGTGCTGATGAGCATCCCAGGCTCGGCACCACCTCCCTCTGCTCCCTGGGGGGACACAAAACCATTGTGGAGTCAGCCACATAAACAAGATTTTTTTCCCCTTTCCACCACCTAAAAAAGGTGGAGAATTAAAACCAAACCCATCCTGGAGAATCCTCTGTGCAGCAGAACCCCCCAGGTACATCATGGCAGGGAAACACAGGAGTGGGAAAGCTTTTCCAAGGAGGCTTCTCTTCCAGTACACATGATCATAAGAGGAAAATAAATCATCTTTCTTTGCCATAAAAGTGTTTTACACCATTCAATTAAAGCCTGGGAGATAAAATAATTTCTCCTGGGTGTTTGCCTTTGCTCCTCTCTCTCTGTCAGAAGTCATTTCAATATTTTACTATCTCAGTAATAAAAAATACATAACTGCTTGCCAGGCAATATTAATTCAGCAGCTTCCTCGCTCCACGAAGGAATTCAGAGCAGGCTTTTGCTTCACTTTACTGCAGATAAAACTGTGTAACCGAGGGCCAAGGGGCTGTGGCAGGAGGAGGTCACTTCCGTGGGGTTGGCACAGAGGCTCTGGGCCACCAGGGAGAGCCAAGCCAGGTTTGTGTCCCCAGAGCTGAGGTCACACATCCACTGCTTCCCCAAAACACACGTGAAAAAAGCAAAAGGGAGGTGAACCAACACTTTTCTGAGTGTTAATTAATCTGTGCTCCCCAAGCACATCCTGTAAAACAATATCTCCTTAAGTGGTCCCGAGTGGAGCGATGGATCTTCCCCACGGTGTTAAGAGCAGCAATAAATCTGCAATTACTTTCTTACACAATCCTGCTAAAAAATGCATTAAAGCCCTCCCAGCAAAGTCAAGTTTTATAAAGCAATCACTGCAGTCTGACATCAGGAAGAGTGGGAGGCAAATAAGGTGTCACTGGGTTCCTGACAGGCCCCGCATGTTTCGTGGGGAAACTGGTGCTCTGTCACTGAGCTTTGGCGTCAGGGGAGAGAAATTCCTTCCGTTCATAAGAGCAAGGGGTAAATATCAGGAAAGAGACTTCCAGGGAATTGTAGCACACCAGGCAGACTTGCCTGTGTTTCAGGAATGTGGACGGATATAAGCATATTTATGGACACATAAATAAAAGGGCTGGAGCCCCTCTGCTCTGGAGCCGGGCTGGGAGAGCTGCGGGGGGTTCAGCGGGAGAAGAGAAGGATCCAGGGAGACCTGAGAGCCCCTTCCAGGGCCTAAAGGGGTTCTAGGAGAGCTGGAGAGGGACTGGGGACAAGGGAGAATGGCTTCCCACTGCCAGAGAGCAGGGTTAGATGGGATATTGGGAAGGAATTCTTCCCTGTGAGGGTGGGGAGGCCCTGGCACAGGTTGCCCAGAGAAGCTGTGGCTGCCTCATCCCTGGAAGTGTCCAAGGCCAGGTTGGATGAGGCTTGGAGCAACCTGGGATAGTGGAGGGTGCCTACTATAACAGGAACTGGATGGGCTTTAAGGTCCCTTTCAACCCAAAGCATTCCACGATTCCATGGACTTGTTTCAACCAAACTCCCCTCGGCCACATGTAATGGTATTTTCCCTTCTTGTGGAAGAACAAAGGGATAAAAATCCCCTCAGGGAACAACCATCCCGTTATGTCAGGCAAAGGGCTCATTAATAAAGGATGAGCAAAGAGGGCAGAAGATGCAGGAACAGCAGCAGAGCTCTGAGCATCATTAAACTGAGCTCCAAAATTCCTCCAGAGGCCTTTGCTGAGGCTGAGGCTGTAAATATTTTGTAAGGGGAGCTCCCGTTCTCTCTGTGCTTCTCCTTGTGCCCTCTCCTGAAAAAATGACTTGCTTTGGAGAGGGAATCACTGCTAATTTTAGCCTTATGTGTGGGAAGCAAGGGATGTTCCCTGGACAAGTGGGAAAAGTGTTTTGGACCCCATCTGACAGTAAGGTCTGTGCAATGACCTGGAAGCATGCTGCCCTGGAAATTTGGGATGGTCTCCCTTCCTGGAGCCAAGGGCAGGGATGGAGATGTCCCTGACAGCTGGAGCAACCCAGTGCCCTTTTTTTCTGTGCCCTCCAGTGCCCCCAGCCCATCCACGGGGCCCCCCTGGGCTGTCCCACCCCCTGAGCATCGGGTTGGGAAAAGAGCAACCGGAGGAAGTAGCTCCTGAGGAATTACACTTCCAGGGATGGGGCAGCCACATCTTCTCAGGGCAAACTCTGCCAGTTGCCTTTTAGGCTTCTCAGATGTTTTACCTTCCTTTTTTTCCTCTCTCCTATTTCCTCACCCAAAGGTCCAGCCGGGGGATCCCACGGAGCTCCTCCTGGTTTCTGTCCCTTTGCCAGGGCAGGTGCTTCCCCCTCAGCAACACAGTCTAAAATCAGCAATTGCACAAAGCACACAACATTTCAGTGCATCAAAAGCATTTTTTTTCCTCTTTTTTCTTCCAAAATGACTAAGAAAAGAAGGAATTGGGCCAAGGAAATCGAGCCCATCTGCCTTCTGTTGGGGGATTTTTGCAGCAGTTCTGTCCTGCTGAAGCCTGGCTGATCCAGAGGACTCCCTGACTGAGATGGAACATTTCCCTGGGCTCAGAAAATCCTCACTGATCTTTTAACAGGATTTCCCCGGGGTTTGACTATAATGTGGATTAAATAAAATTAAAAAACCCCAACCACCCAGCTTTTCCCCTCAGCTCTGGGCACTCACTCGGCCCAGCGGCGCCAGGGAGGAGATTTGGAACTGTGAGGTTGCAAAGCAGGGGAATGGTTTGATCTGCAAATGCCCAGTGAACCCCTGGAAAGCCCTGGAAGTTACAGCCCAGCTTTCTGTGCTGGCAGCAAAACACTTCCCTGTCTTTGTGCCCTGATTGTGAGTTATAATCACGGAATTCCAGAATGGTTTGGGGTGGAAGGGACCTTAAAGCTCATCTCATTCCACCCCCTTCCACAGGCAGGGACACCTTCCACTAGCCCAGGTTGCTCCAGCCTGGCCTTGGGCACTTCCAGGGATGGGGAATCCACAACTTCTCTGGGCAACTCGTTCCATTAAGTACCAAGGACTGGTGGAGAGTGGATTTTCCCCTCCATCCTCATCAGGTCTCCCCAGGATTTCCCTCCCCTGCCCCACACGAGCAGACTGACACCTTCGAGAGCTTGCAGCAAAGGTGGCCTCTTCCCTGAGCCCAGAACTGCGTGGTGGGGTTGGATTTGGGGGTGGGAGCGGCCACAATGCCCTGGATGGAGCCAGTCCTGTGGGATCCACACACGTGACGGGGGCACAGACACCCTCCAAGGGACCATCCTGCTGTGCCACCTCCCCGGGGACTCCCTGTGCCCATCCAGCCCTTGCTGTGACAACAGATGTGGGCAGGGCAGGGATCTGGGGGCTTTTCCCGTCTCACAGCCCTGGGGCAGCGGTGCCCTGATGTGGAGCTGGTCCCAGAGCCAGCCCAGCACCGGGATCAAAGCCAGCGGCACAGCCTGATCCCTGGGATGTTAAAAATCCCCCCCTCCTGCTCCAAGTCCCACTCCAGACCCCTCCCCTGCACCGATTTCCCCCCAGATCACAGCACGACCGACTTTTGCCTTTTCCCCCCTGAGCGTTCGCAGCTAAAAACGCCCCAAATCCCCCAAGAGCACAAATCCCCGTGTTACAACCACACTTCAGGCCACAAGACAAATTCATCACCGCAGCACAGCCATGCTCATCAATCCCCCCCAGCCTCCCCTGCCTCTGCCCCCCTCGGGGAGAGACACAGAAAGGAGGGCTGGGACTTGTGCAGGCATCTCCTGCTCCTTCCCTGCTCCAGACAACTAATGAGCTGTGCGTGGGCGAGTGTCTCCTGCACGGGGTGAGCTCTGCTCTCACTTGGATGGACCGTGGGAGGGGGGCACACGTGTGGCAAGGGGCTCCCGGGGGCCACCAGCCCCTCGCTCCTCCCTGGCAGGTTAAATTAACACTTTATGCCCTTTATTAGGCTGGGATAGCTGTGCAGAAGGGGAAGGGGTGTCTTTTCCCCCCTATGGGGCTGCGGGGGAGAGGGACTGCAGGTGAGGATTGGGAACAGCGGCTGGGGCTGGGG
>VZRE01002163.1:31532-57479 GCA_013396775.1 Cephalopterus ornatus
CGGGGGACAGGGGCCAAGGCTTGGGGATGGCCTGGGACAGGGCAGGCAAGGACTAGAGACGGGGACAAGATCTGGGGACAGGGGGTTGTCTTTTCCCCACCGCTGAGCCGACAGAGGGGTGGATTGGTGGGGTTTGAGCTTTAACCCTCAGCCACCCTTTGCGGGTTGTTACCAACGTGCTGCCAGTCCTCTGTGCCCCCCCTTTCACAAAAATCCTTTATCCCCTCCTCCACAAAAGTCCTCCATCCCCCCCCCTTTCCACCCTAAAAGGACCCTCACTGTAAACCTTTCCAAGTCCTGGAGCACTGGTGGTACCCAGGTGACCTTCCCCTCACAGACACCAAGGAGGAGGTGCTGCTGCTGTGTTAAACCTGAATTTAGCAGGGACAGGAGGAGAGGAAAAGCTTTAACCCACTAAAAACAGGGATAGCTGGTCCCACAGAAGAGAAGGAAAGGCCAAACCCGCTGGCTGATCATTTCCACTCATCCTTAAATCAATCACGGCCCCAAATTTCCGGAGACCAGCGGAGAGTTGCTCAGGGCTGGTTGGTGTTTTTCTGTCATTGTGATTTTTGTGGTGATTTTCAAGCTGGAAATGGAGCCTCTGGAAAACACAACATTTCCACGAGAATATCGGGACTTTTCCATCAGTTTTTCAAGGTTCCATCAGAACAAAAAAAAAAAAAAAATCAAAAGAAGGCAAATCCCACAGGGTAAAATTAAAGCTGGATCAAACTCAGGGGTTTTCTCTTTAGTCCAACACTCATTTACTGCTTGGAAACCTCCTGCATATCTTAATTTTCCAAGTCTCCGGGACTGTGGTTCACACATCCTGCCCAGCCTTAGGGATTTACCTGGGTTTGAACTTCTCTGGATTCACTCACATTCCCTCCAATGAGGATCTCTATTAAAAACCAGAGTGAAAATTTCATACTCCATTACCTGAGAAACAGGACACCCAGCAACAAAAAAAAAAAATCCATTTACACAAACCTCCAGCGAGTGCTTGGGCTAAAAATAAGCTCATTTCCTGCAGTTAAAGCTCAGACCTGCTGCCAGAAACCCCAGTCCTGCTGCCAGCCAGGTACCAACCTCCAAGCACAAACAGCACCTTTGGCTCCTGGAAGCTGTTTGGGGATGGGGTGGATCCTAATGGATCACATAAACCACCCCGGAAAACTGCAGGAGAAATATAAGTGGCAAAGCCAGAACGGGCTGGGTTATCCAGCTGGGGGGAATCAGCAGGACCCCATGGATTTCCGTGGAGTCCTGTTGATGGGGAGCAGCTGACGCCTTTAAAATCCCCAAATTCCTTTAATTTCAGGCAGGTGGGTTTTAACTCCAATGTGTTCTGCCCACCACCAAGAGCTGGGGGGAGGTGAGACATCAGGTGGGGCTTTGCTTGGAGAGTGATGGGTTTCTCCCACATGGAATCTCCCTTTCCTTGTGCCTCTGGTGGGCTTCTCCTGGGAGCAAAACCCACCTTTTCCCAAAACCAGCTCTTGTTTAGCCGGAAAATGGGAACATGCCACATTTATGAGCGGTGGTACCACGTGCCTTCCCTCAGATCCCAGCTCATCCCGAGCACAGCTGCTCCTTTCCCTTCCTTCCCTTGGTTGTAGTTCTGTCCCATAAAAGCCATCAAGTTCTCTTGGCGTGATTTATTCACTTTTTCCTCCTGGGTCTAATCTTTAACCCTCCCTGTGTGCATTTAAGGCTCTGGGGTTTGAGTGCTGGAGTCTCCTTGTCCATCATTCCGGGCTCGGCTCAGCCGAGGGAGTCACATCCATGTCCCTTCCTGGCACCTACTCCCAGCATCTTCTCTCATGAGCATTTGTGCCTCCCTGCAGGTAGGAAAGGTGTTTCTTTATCAGTTCCCAAGAGCTGGGCAGGTCTGGCCCTGGATGACCTTCCCTGTGTTGCTCCAGCCTGGAATTCCCCTGAAATCCAGATCCCCAGGACTGGCGCAGTCTCCAGGGCAGGTCATCCCCTCCCTCACACAGTGAAGCCACATCACAAACGAAACACTGGAGGAGTAATTTGGCCTTTTTTGTTTGTTTGTTTGTTTGTTTAACCTCATCTTGTTTATAAACTGTCCTTCGCTTTGATCTTGGAGGGTGATTTCTCTCCTCGTTTTCTGAGGAAGATCCACGTGCATTTAACAGGATGGGGAGGGGGATGTGGGATTGTAGCACTGAGAAAGCCAAATAAACGATGAAAGGAAAATAAAGAGGCCAGAGCACGGTGTTTGCAGGATTCCCTTTGAGGCATCTTCACCTCACACTTGGCAGGCAGGGAGGAATCTCGCTTTTTTTTTCTCTCCGTGGGATTAATTACACGGCAGGGAAAATTCAGGGAGCGGGATGTCAAAACTTGCAGCTCTAGCATGACTTGCTAAAGCTCAACAGAACCCAGCTGAAGAGCAGCACGTGTTCTACAGCACATTCAGAGCTCTGCAGCAGGGCCAGTAATGGGCACCTTCCCCCCAGAGGTGGCATGTCTTGGGCTCCCTCCTCGCAGAGGAACCTGCCCTGGCACTCCCCGTCTCATCCACTTCATCCCAACAACATGAGAGCTGCGACTGGAGTGCGGTTGCAGGCAGAGGTTTTCTCCCCCAGGCAGGAAACAATTCCAGGAGAGTGGATAGAGTGGCTCTGCCAATCCTGCTGCCTCGCCAGCACTCCTTTCCTCACCAGTGCAAAGGCACAGGACTGTATTTGCTGTATCCCTTGGGAATTGCCCAGGTGACCTGTACACGGGACTAGTGGCAGCTACACAAACATGGGGAGCTCAAAGAATCCCAGAATCACATAATCCCGCACTCCCAGAATCACTTGGGCTGGAAAAGCCCTCCCAGCCCACGGATCCTCCCTGTGCCCCATGCCCACCCTGTCCCCCAGCCCAGAGCACTGAGTGCCACGGCCAGGCCTTCCTTGGGCACCTCCAGGGATGGGGACTCCAACCCTCCCTGGGCAGCCCCTGCCAAGGCCTGACCATGCAGAAATTCCTCCTGATGTCCAGCTTGACCCTCCCCTGGCACAGCTGAAGGCTGTTCCCTCTCCTCCTGTCCCTTGTTCCCTGGGAGCAGAGCCCGACCCCCCCCGGCTCCCCCCTCCTGTCAGGGACTTGCAGAGCCAGAAGGTCCCCCCTGAGCCTCCTTTTCTCCAGGCTGAGCCCCTCCAGCTCCCTCAGCTGCCCCTCACAGGACATTTCACACCTTTCCTTGCTGCTCCCTTCCCAAGCTGCAGCTCCTTGCTCTGACCTTGCCAGTGCCAGTGGCTTTTCTCACGTTCCCCCACTGGAAGGACTTCCCATCTTCCAGCCTGTTCTTCTCCCACTGCTGTTTTATCAGTTGGTTTCCCAAGGAAACCCGACTTACGTGGTTATCCTGTGTTTGTGCACGACAAAGAAAGAGAATTAGACTCCTTTTTAATGACTTTTAAACCTGTTTAAACTCGGGCAGTTGGACCCAACTTAGGCAGCAAGGTCAGAGATAGAATCTTTTATTCATATTATTTTCATGCACTGAGAGTGAAACATACTGTAAAATGTGCTGGAGCTTGTCCAGGGAAGGGAACGGAGCTGGGAAGGGGCTGGAGCAGCTGAGGGAGCTGGGGGGGCTCAGCCTGGAGAAAAGGAGGCTCAGGGGAGACCTTCTGGCTCTGCAACTCCCTGACAGGAGGGGGGAGCCGGGGGGGGTCGGGCTCTGCTCCCAGGGAACAAGGGACAGGAGGAGAGGGAACGGCCTCAAGTTGCACCAGGGGATGTTCAGGTTGGAAATTGGGGAATAATTCTTCAGTGGAAGTGTGGTTAAACATTGGAATGGGCTGTCCAGGTGGAGTCCCCACCCCTGGGAGTGTTCAGGAGGCGAGCTGGATGTGGTACCTCACGATATGGTTTAATGGGCTGGTGGTATTTGGTCGAAGGTTGGACTTGATGGTCTTTGAGGTCTTTTCCAACCTTATCCATTCTGTGATTCCAAAGCGTTTGTGTCCCTGCTGAGAAGGAGCCTCACCAGGGAGTGTTTAGCCCACCGCAGACATCAGAGAGCCCACACAAAATGACCCAACTGCAGCAGTGAGACCAGATCCTCCCTCAGCATCGTGTAGAGGGAAATGAAGTGTGTGAAGCCCTTGGTAGGTGCTTTCTCCAGTTAAACCTCCCAGCTGACTCCCCTGTCCAGGGCAGGGGGTTGGAAGGAGCTGATCTTTAAGGTCGCTTCCAACCCAAACTATCCTGTGAATCTATGAATTACAATCCATAACTCTGCTGCTGCTGAAAGCCAGGGACTGGCAGAGTCACCAGTGTTGTGAGAGACTGTAAATTTTTCCATGCCTGGTTAATCCATCGTCAGGGCAGTGAAAACTAGCTGGTTCATCTGGTCAAAGAAGATTTGTGACGATTCCTGCCCCTCTCCCATGATTTCCAGGTATCAACCCCCTTTTTTCTCACCTGTCTAACAGACGAACATAATTCAGAGTTACCCTCTGCTCAGTCTGGGACGTGTTTGCTTTCATTTTAGACTAAAAATCTAGTTAATTTAGACATCAGTTTATTAGAAATTAGACACACTAATTTGTGTGTCCAAAAGCTTGCCCCACTTCCCCACCTTGCAAATATGTCATGGTGTAACAAAAGCTCCCTGCAAACCTTGCTGCATTTTCTCCTTCCCCCCTCCCTACCCGCCCCAGCAATTTCTTGGCTCTGCTCTGCTGATGTTGCTCTATTTTTATTTTTTATTTTTTTTTTAGGCTCAGATGGCAGGAGTTGGCACGTTTGGAATTTACCTGCCAGGTGGTGCCTGTGATGGATAGATCCCCACGGCAGGAAAAGCTGAGCCAAGAGGGGAGGGAAGCCCTGAGCAGCTTTGCCCAGCACACCCAGGGAGGCTGAGCTGTCACTGCCGTTCATCAGGGATCTGTCAGCACCCTCCAGAGACTCCTGGCAGACAGGGAATAACAGCCCTGGGGAAAAGAGGGACACGGGGAGGAAAGGCACCTGCGAGGGACTCTGCAAATGCAGCAGCTCGGGGAGTGCCAGGATGGATTGGGGTTGGAAGAGACCTTCAGGGTCATCTCGTTCCGCTCCCTGCCGTGGGCAGGCAACCAGCTGGATTTATTTGAGAACGAGCAAAGAGGTTATTAGAATAGGAAATTTGTTTGATAGAACAAGGAGGAATGGCTTTAAAGTGAAGGAAGGGAGATTTAGATTGGATATCAGGGAGAAATCCTTCCCTGGGAGGGTGGGGAGGCCCTGGCACAGGTTGCCCGGAGAAGCTGTGGCTGCCCCATCCCTGGGAGTGTCCCAGGCCAGGTTGGAGCAGCCTGGGCTAGTGGAAGGTGTCCCTGCCCATGGCAGGGGGTGGCACTGGATAATCTATAAAGTCCCTTCCAAGCCAAACCCCTCCAGGATTCTATGGAAGCTGCCCTGGATGGAGCTGACGAGGTGGCCCAGCACACACACTGAAGATTGAGCCCCAGCTGCCGCTCATCCTGCTGCCCCCCAGGGAATTCCCACAGGGAAAGCATGGAAAACTGGAACCTTCGTGCCCACCTATGCCAAGGTGATGGTAAAACCCTCATGTAGCCTGTCCCCCAGCCCTTGTGCTCCTGGGCTGCAGCAGGAGGAGATGCAAGACCCTGCCCGGGCAGTTTTGTGTGTGTTGTGTCGGGAACACACCAGGAGAAATCCTCCTTCCAGCTTTCCCCAGCACCCAGCCTGGCAGCAAGAGGGAATTCCCGCTTGCAAAAGGCATCCTTTCCTCCTCTGGATCACCCACAGGCCCTGCTGATTTCTCGGGGCTGTGCTGGGTGTGCTTCCCGAGGTGCCCCTGTCCATCCATGGAGCTGAAATCCCAGAGATGCGCTTTGATTGCCCCGGATTTGGTGAGGGATCGAGCTCAGGCTCTTATTTACCACCCTGAGTCATCTGCATTCTTTATTAGGAACGATCCCAGATTTTCCCCCAGGTCACTGACACCAGAACTGACAAGGCAATCCCAGTGATTATAAGCACGGGTCTATTTGCATATGCTAATGAGGAGCTGCAGGGCTTGTGCCAAGGATTTCAGGGCAGGCAAAGCTCAGGCTCGTGTGAGTTGTCACAACTGATTCCAGAAATTGGATTGTGTCGTGTTTTTTTGCTCAGCTGCCAAGATTTTTTTCACAGGGAAAAGGAAACAGATCCCATCTAATTTCATGGAAAATTTACTTCTTTTAAGCTGGTTTTTGTAGTGAACGAAATGCTCGTGTGTAAGAAATATACTTGAAAGAATCCGGGCTCCTGGTCATTGCCTGGAACATCTGTAACCTGCTGAGCTGAAATGTCCTTCCAGGTATCGTGGAAAATGCATCAGAACACATTTGGTATTGTCCAGAGGAACGATTAACCCCAGAATCAATTTGGCCTTGCAGATTCTTTTCTTCAAATAAATGATTGAGCCATTAACCTTGAGAAGGTCATCACATTGTCCTGAGTGAACTGGAGTAAAGCAACATTTCCAGTAATATTCAGAAGAAGGAAAATGTATTCACAGCTTCTTTTAGTTGGTTCCTAAACTAAACCCCTTTCCTGGATGTAGCCAGGTCATGTCCCAGTATCCTCCTGGGATGGTGGGATATCAGGCCCTGAGCTCTCCACATGTGGCCCAGCTTTATTCTGTTCCTCCCTGTCCTCGGAGCTCGTGCCTGCTTGTCTTCTGTTCCCTACAAAGAATCCAGAGTGGCTTTTCAGCCCTTCCCAGGCTCAAACACGAAATTTGGGAAGGGCCAATCCTGCAAACTGAGAAGCTCTGGATGCCGGAGGGGAAGAAACAGCTTTAGTGACTTGTCAGCTAAAAGAAAATATCCAAATAGCACCTTCTAAAAATATCTAAATAGCACCTTCCACCAAAATATCCTCTTGCAATTAAGACAGATCCTGAAAGCAGAGATTTTTCATGGCCTGAGAATGAAAACAAATGTTATATAAATAATTTGGAGCTATGAAAAAGCTGTATGTAAGTGTTGTGAAAACACGGCTCACTTTGATGTAGATGCTTTTGTCACTCCTTTATTTAAGCTAAAATTGACTCTTTCCTTTGCCCTACATATTGTCAACTTGTTTTGAACCCTAAACCAAACCATTTTGTGTTTAAAAAATACAGACCTGTTACAACAGTTTCAGTGCTTCCCCCTGAAGGAAATGGTTTTGAACTGAGAAATTTGCCAACTCAGCTCCTACCAACAGCCTGGGCTTCGATAAATCAGATTTCCTACAGGGAAAGAAACCGCAACTAATAATTCCCTAAAAAAAAGAAAAAGAAAAAAAAGCTGACCAGTTATTGACCTGGGGAACTTGAAGGGGCACATCTTTGGGTTGGAGTGACCATGGATTTCACAAAAAGATTAGGAAAATGAATGGAAACACTGCAGGGATGTGGATGGAGACTCCCTTGGCCGTATTCCACGTGCTCTGGACTCCTCATCTGTGCAGTGGGGCAGCAATAATTTAGCAGGGCTGGGTCCAGCCCTGGTGAGGATGGAAAAGAGGATGGAGAAGCTGGGATGAAGAAGCCGATGCTGGATGAGCCCTCAGGGGATGAGGATCATAGAATCATAGGATCAGGATCAGGGGGTGGATTCAGCTGGATGCTGCATGAGCAGCTCTTGGAGGCACAAAGGGTCTGGAGTGGTTTCTCCTTCCCCAGAAACTGCTCTCATTGTCATTCCAAGCAAACCTGCTCTGAGATCCCTGAATCCTCCAGCAACAGAAGGACTGGGCTGCATTCAGCTCCACTTCTCACCCCTTCTATGTTTTGTTGGCTGTGAGAAGAACAAATAAATATTCCAAGGCTGGAACTTCCAAGGTCTGAGCGGCCCTGAAGTGCACAGAGCATCCAAGGAGATCACCGCAGGTCAGGGAAGGGCAGGAAAACAGGGAGCCCGGAGAGGGAAGCATCTCTTACAGCTCTGCCTGCACAGCCCTGGGCTCTGCATTGTAAATATTCCAGGGAAGAGATTCCAGCCCTGACCAAGAAATGAAAAGAAAATAAATCTGTTTATTTAGGAAAAACAAGCTGGTGTTGGGTGCCACAGAGGAAAAAGTGGGAGCTAAGTGCTTTGGGATCAAGGCACACAGGGAAGTCACCAGCAGCCTCCACAGGCTTGTCCTGGAGGGATTTCCTCAGGAAAAACTACTGGTGAGGAGAGGGAGGCACTGCTCTGAGGTACAGCCTGTGCTCAGAGGGGGCAAAGTGCTGGGCTGAGGCTGGAAAGGTGCCACAGACCAGCAAGTGGCACATGTAACGGGGTCAGTAGTAAAAGAATATTAGGACAATAATTAAGAGAAACCCTCTCCAGCTGCCTCCTTTGCAGGAGCAGCTTGGTCAGACCTTCCCAAAACTGGAGTCAAAGGTCGGACTCGATGACCTTGGAGATCTTTTCCATCCCAAAGGGTTCTGTGCTGAGATCCAGCAGTGGGACCTGGGGGTGTCCCCGTGGGCAGCTGTGGGCAGTCCTGGGCAGCCTCCAGCAGGACACGGACCTTTTGGGATGGAAACCTGCCCAAATCCAGGTGGGACTGTGCCAGGTCACTCCGCTGGTGCAAGGCCAGCGGTGTCCTGCTCTTGGCTCCATCCTGGGCCCAGCCTGAAAGCTCTGCCTTTGGTTCTTGACCTTGGGCGATTTCCAGCTGGCAGAGAGGCCCCACATTCCCCCTTCGCAGGGCTGAGCTCTCCCAGAGCGGCTGCAGAGCTTCTGTTTCATTAACACACCATCCATCAGCTCCTGCTTCTCCGCTCTGGTGGCCAACAGGGTTATGGGGGTTTCAATTCTGGGAATTAACAGGTTCGCAAAATTAATTGATTGGATCCACGAGTGGGTTGTGCAGATTTGTGGTGTTATTTTTCACTTAAATCAAGTCATATTTGGGCCACAGCATTGCTGCAGTGGAATAATTACTGTGAGTGCCCCGAACTGGTGCCTCAGTGGGTGGCACAGTTTGTTCGAAATGGGAACCATGAACCCTGGAAAACAGTGTATTCCTGGGAATATCAGCCACAAAGTAAGAAGGATATAAAGCTATTGTAAGGCTCCAGAGATGGTGTAGGGGCTGGAGGAGCCACGTGAGGAGAGGCTGAGGGCACTGGGCTTGTTCAGCTGGAGGAGACTGAGAGCTTTTTGGGGTCTGCAGCTTTTCCAGAGGGGCAGTGGAAGGGCAGCTCCATCTCTGCTCTCTGTCAGCAGGGACAGGACCCAGGGAATGGCTGGAGCTGTGTCAGGGCAGGGGCAGGCTGGATCTCAGCAAAAGGTTCTTCCCTCAGAGGGTGGTTGGCACTGACCAGGCTCCCCAGGGAGCCCCAAGGCTGCCAGAGCTCCAGGAGGGTTTGGACAACGCTCTGAGGGACAGGGTGGGATTGTTGGGGTGTCTGTGCAGGGCCAGGAGTTGGACTGGATGGTCCTTGTGGGTCCCTCCCAGCTCAGGATGCTCTGTGATTCTGTGCCTAAGTAGAAACCCAGAACAGAGGCAGCTGTGATTCCATCCTGCTCTCAGGAACTTCACATGGCTCCAACTTTCCCGGTTTTACATCCCATTAGCAGAAATCCTGGGCACAGCACTCACCCCATGTGCGGCTCTGAGCTGGAGTTTTCCTTCCCTCTGTGCTTTTCCCTGATCTCTGTCTGTGCTCATCGGAGTCCAGGAGCTGCTGGAAATGTCAGTCAGGCTTTGCTGTGATTGCTGAGCTCGTCAGGGGCGTCCTGATAACAGGGATAACCTTCCTCCCCCTGCTCCTGGAGTGCTCCTGTGGAACGGGAGACACCAGCACAGCCTGGAGTTCTCATTTGGCCCAAGCCTCCCCCTCCTGTTTGGTAAAGTCATTCTGTAAAATTAAATGAGGAGAAATCTGGAAACAAAATCTTCCCTCTTCTTTAGGGAAGGTCAGCTCGGAGTCTGAGCAGATGGAGACCCGTTCCAGCTAAAAGAGAGTAAACAGATAAGGGCAGCAGGCCTGAAGTGATTGTACATCTCCCTGCTCGTACCTGACAGGATTTCCTGCAAACTCCTCCCTCAGGCAGTGGCTGAGGAAGGTTGAAGTTTGTCAAAGTGATTTTCCAATTTTCAGTGTTATTTTTTTTCCCCCCTGAACTCAGGCACCTCCATCCTGATGGATGTGTTCTCATTTTCTGATTTCTCCTTCAGATATTTCCTCCCCTCCTCCCCCCTCATATTTTCTCTCTTCGCTGTTTGCAGAGGACAAAAAAAAAAATAAAAAAAATCCATGACTAAATCCAAATGAAGAAATAACTCTGGAATAAGATGTCCCCAACATCTTTTACCTGTAAGTTGTTAACAGCTTTGACAAGCTCACTGTGACAGGGAGATCTGCTGAACAAACGTTGCGTTTGATGCGATTCCATGCTGACGGCTGAAGATCATTTTTCCCCTTTTTTTTTCCCCCTCATACCTTTAAAGCTGCTGCTCTTTACTTGCCAGGTGAAGGTGATCATCTGAGCACAAGCCTAAATTCCCAAGGAGCCTGGAAAACCTTCCTCAGGGTGCTGGAGCTGGAGGGCAGCTGGAAAAGGGCCGGGGGGATCAGTGTGAGAGCTCACTCCAGGGCAGGGGAAACGACCTCAGGCTGCACCAGGGGAAGTTTAAATTGGATGGTAGGAAACTTCCTTCGTGGAAAGGCTTGTGGAGCACTGGAACATTGTTCAGGGAAGCGATGGAGTCACCATCCCTGGAAGTGTTCAAAAAGCATGTGGATGTGGCACTTGAGAACGTGGTTTAGTGGAGAACATGGGGGCTGCTGGTGGGTTGATGGTTGGACTTAATTCTCTTGAAGGTCTTTTCCAACCTTGAACCATTCTGTGATTCTGTGGAATTCCTCTCTGTGTGGGGGGGAAACTGAGGAATCTCAGTTCCCAAGGAGGTATTTCACAGATCCAAGCTTTCCCAGCTCGTTTGGAGTTAGGCTGGAGATAAAGCAGTGGATTTTTGGAGGAAGAACCCTCCAAACCCGATGTGTTTTGAGCTAATCCAGTGGCCACACCTGGCAGTGCCAAGGCCACCTTCCTGTTCCCTCTGTGCTGGGCTCAGCCTGTCCTGGCCCAGCCAGGCACTGATGGGGCTGAATTTGGGCTTTGGGGTTTGCTCCACACGTCACCAGGTTTCCCATAAGATTCCCACAGCCACTGTGTCCGATAATTGCAGGGATGAGGCTTTACTGGAACAATGAAATAGTGCTTTGGAGAGCGGTGCTTCCACAAATAACAGCAATTGTGTCCAAAAGAGCAATTCTGAGGCTGCTGGGCAGGTGAATTACCCGAAATACCTGCCCAGACAGTCAGCTCAAATAACTGCAGCAGCACCAGGGCTGCCACGAGGCTCTGGGGGCACCTAAAACCCTTTTTGCCATAAATCCTCTAAGTCCAACTTAATGACTTCCTCGAGGAGCTGACAGCCCTCCCCACAAGGAGCTTTGCTTTAAATTTCTTCATGTGCAAAAGAGAACACTTGATTTCGGCTGACAACCACAAGGCAGATGTTTCACTTAAGGCTGGGGATGAATCGGGGCCTCCTTCGCAACCTGTCCTTGGCTCCTTCTTAGAGAAGGAACGACTCTGAGAACAAACAGGTCAGCTGGAGTTTGGGGGCACAAGTGCCTGGGCAACTCAGGGCAAGGATGCAGGGAGAGGAGTCAGCACAGCTTGGCCAGAAGAGAAGGATGATCCGTGTTTAAACACCTGAATCTGGTTTATGTTGCCTGGAGCTTCACCTCGCCTGGCTCTGAGCCCTTGGAGTGGCCCAGCCACCAGCAGAGGAAATCAGGCTGAGTTCAGGAGGCGATTCCAGTTCCCACAGTCCTGCAAAGCTGCTGCTGCACAACCAGGGAGTGGGGGCAGGCTGGTTTTCCAAGAGGAGAAGGAAAACACTGGGAATGTCAAAAGGCAAAGGCTGGGCAGAGTGGGGCTGTCAGCCCTGGGTGGGAAGAGTTAAAGGCCACGAGATCCAAGGAGTTCAGACTCAGCCTGGAAATTGGGAAGGTTTGAACCAGCAGAGGAGTGGAATTTTGGAGGCTCCTCCCAGCGATGAGGGCGGGCTGTGGGATGTATTTATGGACAGGTTTATGTGACACAGCTGGGCTTGGTCATCACCACCCAGGAGGGCTCCTTTGGTGTCTGTGCTTCCAGCCCCTGCACTGGTGGGAATACAGTTCCCAGTCCTGTGGGGAGCTGAGATCGGCTCCTGCCTCTCTCATACACACTCTGAGCGCAGGAAAAACTACAAATCCTGTGCTAAGGATGACAAAAGGCAAGGCAGGAAGGTTGTGAGCCTGGTTAAAGACATCCATTCTCTGGGATTCATCCTCTTGCTCCCTATTTTTGAGCCTATACGGACAGGGAGAGGAAATGGAGTCACTGCTGTGCTCAGGCTCAACTCCTTTATTATTTTATTTACTGTACAAACTGAGTCAGGGCAGGGTCAGGTTGGATCTCAGGAAGAGGTTCTTCCCCCCAGACTCCCCAGGGCATGGATCCAAGGCTGACAAAGCTCCAGGAGTGTTTGGACAACACTCAGGGACAGGGTGGGATTGTTGGGGTGTCTGTGCAGGGCCAGGGGTTGCACTGGATGATCCCCGCGGGTCCCTTCCAGCTCAGATTCTGTTTTCTGCCTTCATTTTTATCCAGGGGCAGGAGGAATTCTTGCTGTCTGCACTTTTCTGGGATCTGAATACCTCACACACTTCATTCAAGCCTGGAATATTGGTGCTCCCCCAAATCAATGCTATTTATTCTGGGCCAGAGTCCATTTTGCCCTGGACTTTGCTGTTGTTTCTCTTGGAGCTGCCTGGCATTGCAGAGCTTTTCTGAGGATAAGATCACAGGCTGTGCACTGGGAAGATTAAGGGACTTGTTGGTGGGGATACTGTGGTTTTGTTAATGGACAAAAAAGGAGATTTTTGGGAGCTCAACTTACACACAAAATGAACGTACATTACTGGGCTCTAATTGCAAAGAGCTTGGCTGGGGCTTTAAAAGCCTTTCATTCCAAGTCCAGTGTTTGTCAAATGTCTTTAATGCTACCCATGGTTAGAAAGTGCACATTATTATTGTTAGTACTCACAGTGATTGCCCTGCTCCTGCCCAGTCCAGCACAAACACCCCCCTCAGCACCAAGGACTGGAAACAGGAATTAAAAGGGACCCACATAAGAGGAAAATAACTGGTTTTTGTAAAGACTGTGAAAGCCTGAAAGGACTTTTAAAAGGCTGCAGACCCAGAACTGCCTGATCTGGGGGCAGACACCCCCTTTTAGCCCCGTCCCACGGTGCTGAGCTTGCAGAGCTTCACCCTTACCTTTCTTTTTCTCTAATTCTTGTGCTTTGTTCTGTGTTTTAGATTTAATTTTCACAGGAGAAGCAAGCTCTCTTCATTTCACTCCCTGGTTTTCCTGCACCAGGAGTGCAGGGGAAGGGTTTGGCTCTTCGGGGCAGATTTGGCTTGTCCTGTCTGGCCGAGGGCGGGCACAAGACTGGATGAATCTGCAGACCCCTGTGGAATTCGGACAGTGAGACCCCCACATCCAGGGATAAGGCAGAAACCTGGAGGAAATTCAGCTGTCTCAGTCTAGGAAGGATCAGGGTAACGAATCCCACTGACTTCCAGGGAGACTCCAGTGAACTCTTCAGCACTGACATCACTTTTGAACACACTCCCAAACTGCTGCAGGGCTTTGCAGTGGGAGTGACTTCACCAAGGCCGTGAGGAAAAGCCTGTGGCACATCCAGGTCCTCTCCAAATCTCCTTTAGACCCTAAAGAGCTCGTTAGTGCCGTGCCCCGAGGTCTTCTTCTTGGCACCAGGTTAAGCCTCAGCCCACTAAAATTTCCTTAGGAATCATTATCCACCAGCCAAACTAAGGTAGGAAGGGATTAACCCCCCTCGTTGTTGTGTGGTTTAATTGGTTGTGAAGCAGTTGAATAAGAAGTTTTCTTTTGGGCCTTTAACAGACCAAAAAACCCCCAACACTGATTGCCAAAGATTTACCTGGAGATGGTTGTGTGGACACACAAGAGGAGTTGGGGAGGGACAGAGAGAGGCAAAGGGGGAAGTGGGAGCCACTCAGTGACTGCAAACACGGCAGAAAAACACCCACAGCCCCATGGGCTCCTGGAACTCCAGCACAGCAAAATTAGGGATGGAGCTGCAATCAAACACCCAGCCACATGGAATGTTATTCAGTGAGTGTGATAAAATGCACTGGAATAGCCTGATTTTGTATTTCAGCCCCGGGAATCAGGAACTAAAACGCCCAGAACACGACAGATTCTGAAGGGTTTGAGAGAAGAGGGAGAAGAAGGTCCTTGTTATGCAGAGCCATCGTCTGATGCTGCTGCAAGAGACTTGGAGAGAAACAGTCCAGAGAGAAAATGTCAGCTCTATCTCCATACATTAAATGTGATTTACATAAATTCCACGCTGGGAAGGGTCAGTACATGATCTTGTCCCTGCTCCCCCTGTCAGCCCAGCAGTGAGCAGGGGGTGAGCTGTGTGTCAGTGCCATGTGGGCTCAGCTGGTGTCAGCCCTCAGCTCTGCCCCTGCCAAGCTGGCCAGGCTCCAATCCAGGTTTTGGGGTTCCCTCCCCCCCACCGGGCATTTAAAGACCCTTCTGACCAAATTAAAAAGTCTAAATTTCTGCTTACACCACACTCTGACACTGGAATCGGTGACAGAGCCTCGAGCTCCTCCTCAGCTGCACGAGGGCAGCAGGGCCAGCTGGAGTTTTAATCTGTTTGCTTTAAGTCAGGGGAAAAAAAAAAAAACCCAACCAATTGCCTGGGAAATGTGAAACAGTGCCAGAAACTCTGTGATTAGGTTATAAATGCCTCAAAATATCTGCAGGATGTTCCCAAGGGGGGGTTGGACCGGGTGGCCCACTGTGGCTCCAGCCTTACCCATCCTCTGCTTCTGGAATTCTGTAAAACTCCATTCCATCAGTTTTTTTCAGGCTAAAAAACTCCTCCTAATTGGAAGTGGCCTCTCCCAGGCTTGTCCAAGGCCTGAGGAGGGCTGATGAATGCAGCAGGAGCAGGGGGAAATCTCCAAGCCAGCAGATCCAATTCTCTCCCAGCAGCCTCACTCAAACACACCGACCTTAAACCGTGAGAGTTGTGGGTGCAGAGGGACTTCAAACTTCCTCCCAGCCCTTCAAATGGACAACCTCATTTGTCTGAATATTTGCTGCTCTCTGGAGAGACGGAGAGACCATTAACCTGCCTGTCAGCAGTTCCTTTGTGCAGAGTGAGAGGGTTTTTTTGACCTGTTCCGGAACCAACCCACCTTTCAGACATGTGGAGATTTCCTCTCCTTTCTGCCAGAATTTAAACCTCTCCTTGAAAGCAGGACTCCCTTGGCCAATTATTTCCCTCCTGTTGCCTTCCTCAGCTGGGCTGGCAACACAAACTCTCAACCTTTCATCCCCCAGCCCCTCAAAAAAAAAAAAAAGCAACATGAAAAAACCCCCCAGATGGCACCAAAACGTCAGTGCTGGTTTTAATGGCAAATGTGAGAAGGAAAACAGAAGAGGGAAAAGCAAAGAAATTTGCAGGCAGCCCCTCTCTATCCAAAGCAGCCCAAGGAAGGAGGTTTTCCAGGGATGCAGCTCTTCTGGAATGGGACATATGGCAAAGAGATTTTCTCTTCTGAATTCACAAGCAAATGTTGGAAATTCCAAGCCAAAACCAACACAGGATATTTTTTTTCTTTCCACCCAGCAGTACTTTGGGCCTTCTCCTGTGTTTTGCTCCAATGACTGGAAGGGCCAGAAGTGAAAAATGTGGCCTCAGTGAAATCAGTGGAAAAAATCCTCCCTTTTAACAGAAGCAGGGATCCAGTTTGACCCTGGCAGACCTTTACACTTGGAGCTGCTGCTCGTCTTCAACAGGGAAGCAAAAGAATTGCATAAAAGATTGACATTGCAACCACATTCCATGATCCCACTCTGGCAAGAAAGAAGTGGCAGGTTACTCTGATTTTAGATTAGTTTACTTACTGAATGGATATCCTTGGGATTCAGGAATAAAACCTTCCCACCTTCAGCAAATTTGCCTCTCGTGCTCTTCCTCAGACCTGAGAGCCCCTTCCAGGGCCTAAAGGGGCTCCAGGAGAGCTGGAGAGGGACTGGGGACAAGGGATGGAGGGACAGGACCCAGGGAATAGCTTCAAAGTGACAGAGGGGAAATTTAGGTGAGATATTGGGGAGAAATTGTTCCCTGGGAGGGTGGGGAGGCTCTGGTAGAGTTTTCCCAGAGAAGCTGTGGCTGCCCCATCCCTGGAAGTGTCCAAGGCCAGGTTGGATGGGGCTTGGAGCAACCTGGGCTAGTGGAAGGTGTCCCTGCCCGTGGCAAGGGGTGGAATGAGATGAGCTTTAAGATCCTTCCAACCCAAACCATTCCAAAAATCAACCCAAAGCCAATTTTTGAGAGACTTTGAAGGAGAAGAAGCTTTTGTTCTGCTGTCCCAGAGAGGCTGGGCAGGAAGAGGCAGCAATCCAGGGGGAGAGGAAATAACCCAAACCACGAGTGAAGGAGGTCTTGAAGTGTCCCTTTAAAATGCCCTCTGTGCTGCCCCTCAGTCCCCAACCCAAACCCAGCACCAGCCCCCAGCCCAAAGCCATGAGCAATGGAATAATATCCAAGAGAAATCAGGAAGATTTGGCAAGTGCTTCCAGCAGTTCCAGTCCTGCCCATCTCTGGATCACCTAAGGAGACAAAACAAGGTCCAAACAGTGGTGAAGGCTGAGGAGACTCCTAATGATCCGTGTTTACTGCAGGAGGAGAGCTGAGCCCCTGGAGCGAGCCAGGGTTATGTTCCTTGGTGAGGTTACGGACGTGCAGCACAGAGTTCACTGTTAATGGGGTTAATCCTTCTATTGGGGGGGAAAAATCGGATGGCAGCACCTTTAAATTGGCTCTTGGCAAGTTCTCAATTATTGCAAGAGAGCAATTAAATCAAATCGGGGTCAGGGTGTCTTGGAAGGAGGAGAAACAGTTCCCAGCCACGTCTGGCTCGTCAGGGAGGTGATGGGGGTTGGAGGCTGCTGTGAATGAGGGTCGAGTCAATAAACTCCTGCTAATTAGATTCACTCCAGTGTTTTGTTTTCCTTAAAATACATATAATTAAATGAAGGAGAGGAAAAAAAAAAACAAAACAGGAAAGTGTGAAGAGAAAAAGCATCCCATGAAAGCAGAAATGAGGGAGGCAGGAACAGCCTGGGAACGCTGCTCTCCTCAGGGATAGATCCCACCCTGGGACACTCAGAGCTGCAGCGAGCTGGGCATGGAATTCAGGCCCTGTCCAAAGCCCTCTCCATCACCTGGAGACCTTTTGAACCCTTGTGTCAGAGCTTTACAAGTGCTCCAAGCAATAGGGGGATCTTTAGACGTGCAGGTTGTGGCGGGGGCTGTGAGAGAGGCTGCCCTGGGAGACCACCGAAAGATTGGCTGCCTTAAACACTCCCTAAACCCTCCCACTCGAGATCCCACTGCCTTGATTGCAAGGCTGCTGCCCGGGGGAGGTCACACCCGGGGCACCCCTCACCCACCGGAGAGCGGGAATCACGTGGAGGTTGGAAAAGCCCTCCAAGATCATCCAGTCCAACCATTCCCAAGCACTGCCAGACCCACCATTAAACCTCAAGTGCCACATCCACAGGGCTTTTAAACCCCTGCAGGAATGGGGACTGCCCCCTGCCCTCGGCAGCTGTGCCAATTCTTAACCACCCTTTCCATGGAGGAATTTCCCCCAGCATCCAACTCAAACCTCCTCTGGTGCAACTTGGGGCCGTTTCCTCCTGCCCTGTTGATTGTTACCTGCTGGGACTGCGGCTCCAAAGCCAAGGGGGGACCTTTGGCCCGTGACCACAGTGATTTGGGCATCACCAGCTCAGGACCCACCTCGTGCTTCAGCTCTTCAGTGGCTGCAGAGCCAGACCAGAGCAGGACAGAGCTCAGGGCTCAGAACTGCTCCGTTCCCGCTCCCAAAGACTTGTCTTGGTCACCTGCTCTGAGACTCTTGAAGCTCCAGGTGCCCAGTTGATCTGGATTTTATCCTCCAATAGCTCAAGAAATTTTCTCCTGGATTGTCTTGACATCACCTCTCTTCATCACCATCATCATCATCACCCACATCACCTCTTCAGCATCCCACCTGGCTCAATCCCACCCTGCTGCTATTGCTGCTGCCTTTGTTCCTCCCCTTCCTCTTTACATCTCCAGGTAAAGAAAATTTGCAATAGCATCTCTCAAGGTATTGGGGAGGGGGGGAAGTAAAATATCCAGGATTAATATTCTTAGCCGTTATCTCAGCATCTCAGAGGGGATTGTCTTCACCTGAGTCTTAATTTACTGCTTTAATCTTTTTTCACATCAGGTTCCATAATTCTCCATAATAAATTCTCCCTGTTACAGAGAATTTTACTGTGCTGAAGAACGTCCCAATAAACCAGCCTTCTATTTGTTTTTTAAATAGAAAATAAATATCTCCATAAAAACACCTCCTCAAATAAACTTTGCAGGACTTTTAAGGTCTGTTGCCTTTCCAATGATAATTGGGATCGTTACCAGGACCTGTGCAATCCCAGAGTATTGGGCAAAAGCAGAATAATGACAACTCTTATAACAAATGATAAATAATTGCACATTCTAATGGATCGCACCAGTGTTTGCAAAGGTGCTTATAAATAGTTTATAATATGCTAATCAGAGATGAAGAGATCTTTTAATAAATAGTTAATCAGGGAGAGCTCTGTACACATTTATAAAGTCCCAGCTTTCTACCTTTTCTGCCTCTTTACAGGATGTTTTGTGATCTCCAGGACTAAGTAGGAATATCTTGATTTTTAATTTATGCTATTTATTAAAAGGTATCTTTCAATTTATTAACAGTTCATAAGAAAAGTCCTGCTGTGAGATGAGTTCCCTCTTTCCCCTGCAAAGAGAACCAAGGGTCTGTACATTGTTTTTCTCATCTCTCATTCCAGTTGCAACAAGAAGCAGCAATTTCAGATTGGCCATTTTTGTCACCACCTTTCTCAGCTGGTCCTCTGTGGAATGAGATAAACTGAGATAAACTGGCAGCTCTGCCAGAGATTGGTTAGTACCAGCACGTGTTAATTGGTGAGCCTGTAAGTAACTGAAGTTTGGGCTGTTTGGCTCTTTCTTTAAGAGGTAATGAGGGTTTTTTTTTTAATATATCCAGGGCAGGACAAGCCTGCAGTGCCCTCCTGCCACGACAAACCACATTTGAGGCCACGCCAGAACAGCCCAGGGAGGTCACAGCCATGGCCAGGGGTCGAGATTTGCCTTGTGCGATTGTAATTCCCAAATTAACTGCGGAGCCATCAGGCTGCAGTGGTGGTTTAAGGCACTCAGCCTCTGCGGCCTCTGGAATCCCACTCCAAGAGACAACTGCTCTTGGCACCGGCTCGTCCCTCCGACTGCTGCAATTCCAGGCTCCCAGGGCACCCGCAGGAACTCGATGGGATTATGATGAAGTTCCGTTGG
The DNA here is from genome assembly GCA_013396775.1 of Cephalopterus ornatus. Classification (NCBI taxonomy): domain Eukaryota; kingdom Metazoa; phylum Chordata; class Aves; order Passeriformes; family Cotingidae; genus Cephalopterus; species Cephalopterus ornatus. The sequence goes on from VZRE01002163.1 coordinate 51,079, forward strand.
CACAGGCTCGTTCCCTGCTCTGTTCCACCAGCAGCTGAACATGCAAACAGCCCAACCTGGCATTCCCTGCTCCATGACCTGCACCTGGGATGAATCCTCCGCTCCTGCAGCCTGGAATGCTTGGTTTGGCTCACAGCCGCTGCTGGTGACAGCTGACAACCTCACCATGCTTTTTTCCCGGTTTATCCCTGGTGTTATTCCATGTTACCTGTGCCCCACAGATGTCCTGAGCCCCACCAGGAGAGGTGCTGAGCCTCACAACTCGCTTTTCCAGGACCCTACAGGTCCCCCCTGGGGTAGAAGCCCCCCCTCACCTCTGCAAATGCACCTTCCAGTCCCACTGAAGTTGTTTTGATTTCTCAATCCCCTCTTTTTTTTAATTTAACGTTGCAAAGATGTTTTAACATGCAAAGAAGTTTCTCATTTCAGAACCAGAACTGGCCCTGCTGCAGATGGGAGTTTTCTCTTATCTGGAGATAACGTGCACAGAGCTCTTTTTGGTGTCAGTGGGAGGTTTGATACATATTTAATATCAAAAACTTGTATTAAAAAAAATAAATAAATAAAATCCTCCCAAAAAACAAACCCTGGTGATTATTGTTGCCTGGCTTTGAGGCACATCAGAGGAGCCTGATTTTGGAGCCACGCCGAGCCCCGAAAATCAGCAAGTAACACACTCAAACCAGTTGTTTGTTTTTAGAAAACCAGCTGAAACACAGCAAAAAGTTTTTAGGGAAGCAAATACCCCAAATATTTGTTATCTCTGGGCTGTTTATAATGGCAGTTCCTCTGCTGTCCCTAATTGCTTCCACTTTACATAGAAATGGGACATTTTGTCACTGGGTGGTTTTATTCCTCCGGAACACAGTCAAGGATGTTGACAAAGTTTTGGGGCTCTTAAACTAAACATTTTCACTAAGCACATCAACCAATACCAGGGAAAACCCTCATTTTGCCACACGTAAAGGAAATCTTTGAGGCAGCTTGTGCAGGATGAAAGGATTGATGTGGGACAAATGATGTTTAATGGGTGCAGATTTAATCCCTTTGGGTTATCCCTCATTTCCCGGAGCTTGTTGCTGGAGGTGTGGGCAGGGAAAGGCTGGATGAGGGGGAACTGTTGGTGCTTTGGAGGGTTTGCTGCCTCTCTATGAGCTGTGTCATTCCAGGTCTCCGGTGGGCTCGTTGCTGCTGCTGGAATCCCAGAATCCCAGAATCACTTGGGCTGGAAAAGCCCTCCAGGATCATTGATCCCAACCTTGTCCCCCAGCCTAGGGCAGTGAGTGACATGGCCAGGCCTTCCTTGGGCACCTCCAGGGCTGGGGACTCCAAATCTCCCTGGGCAGCCTTTTCCATGGAGAAATTGCTCCTGATGTCCANCCCCTCCTGTCAGGAGCCAGAAGGTCCCCCCTGAGCCTCCTTTTCTCCAGGCTGAGCCCCCCCAGCTCCCTCAGCCCCTCCTGCTGCTCCAGCCCCTTCCCAGCTCCGGTCCCTTCCCTGGACATGCTCCAGCCCCTCAGTGTCCTTCCCCGAGAGCATCTCCATGTCCCTTCTTGAGCTCACGGACTCAGAACCCGCCTGGATCCACGTGAGGGAGCAGAACCAGCTTTGGGGCTGGTCCTTCATGCAAGAGGGAACACACGGAGACCGCACAAAGGAATCCAGGGCTGCCAGGGCCCAGCACATCCCCACACAGTCACTTTAAATCCAAGTGCCACTCCTAATTCCAGAGAATAAACTCTGTCAGATCATGTTTATGCTTTGACAAGACCCTAAACCCAGAGCACAACAGCAGCATTTGCATTTTAGGCTGGGTTTTGCTGCAAAGAACACACCCCCAACGTGGTTCAGCACCAAACCTTTCCCAGAGCTCCACGGGCAGGAGGAGAAACAAAGACCCGGGATCCATGAAAAGCAAATGATGGGAGAAAATCCTCCAGTTGTGGCATTAATAAAGCATTTCTTGCCATCAAAGCTGGATTATTTCAACACTAATCAGCTTTGGAGCATAAAGGGACTGGGGAGCAGGAGGGATTGGTGACTGGAATTCTCCCAGCGCTGTTGTAACGAGGAGGGATCCCTGTAATCCTTCCTAAAACTGCCCTGAAAACTCAGAGGTGCTGGAAGAAGCTGGGACAGACAGCAAGGAAGAGTCTGAGCAACAATTATCTCTGCAGAGCTCAGAATCCTTCTTTCTTTTTTGTAAGTTCTATGATTTTCTCAAAACCATGAATAATCCTCCAATCTCCTCCAGGCAAGGCTGAGAGTCAGGGATGGGAGAGGGAGGTGCTTTTAAATTCCCACCGAGTGTCTGACTCTGTCAGTGCCTGTGGAATTCCCAAATCCTGCCCACACACCTGCCCTAATGTCACCTGCCAGTTTCTTCCTTAAATTCTGCTGTCTGCAATTCCAGCACCTCTCCTGGAAGCTCCCGCAGAGCTAATGAGGATCAACAGCTGCTGAAGGAGACCCAAACACCTTCAAGGGGGCAAATGAATTATTCCATGGATCTGTTTCTCCCTACAAATGCTCTGGAAGGAGCCTTGTGGACAGGTATTAACCTCCAGCTGGGGGGATGAGCCCATCCAGGGGATGGTGGCTCCAACAGGTAATTCCCAGGGAACAGCTGCTCCCTCCTGGGACACGACTTCTCACCTGCACTGGGGGATGTTTTTTCTGGAGCAGGAAGCCAGGGAAGGTGGTTTGATGTCCCAGGCAGCATTCCCAGGCAGAAGTGGGGGGCTGGGAGTGAGGGATTTGCAGGTTCCCGCTGTAAAACAACTGCGTTTCCACAAGGGAGCCGGAGCCTGGGGGCACGGGGTGAGGAAACCTTGGAGTTCAAACAGCTTCCAAACTTTGCTCTGCATAAATCAGCAATATCCTGATGTAGCATTGCTGATACATCTTCCTGGCAGCTTTTAATGCCTATTTCTTGCTACTTTTACAGGGTTTTTTCCCTCATATTTGTATGAGTCACTTAAATGCTTCCCCTTCTCCATCCTGTCTCGATTTCCTTCTGCATTCCACAGAAATGGAGTTATATCCCAACCAGAGGGGCACAAAAGCAGTGCCAGAATGCTCACACAAACCAGTTGCTGATGAATCCAAGCTGTTTTATTCCCTATTGCCAGATCTGGAGGTGCAAAATCGTGTTAAACCCAATTTACAGACACACTTGGAGCCGTGAAAGAGAAATCAGGGACGTTCTGCCAAATCCAGGTACCATCATCCCTCATTTGTCAGGCTGCTCCAGTCAATCATCTCACTTAATTCACCGCCTTTATAAAGGCAGTTATTATTTTAATGTCTAAATGCCACATCTCTGTAAAATTAATCTCCATATTTCAGTGTTGGGCTGGATAAGTAACTCCAGGAGGATTATTTTCTCCGCTTCTTTGACCAGGCCACACCACCAAATCCCATCAGTTTGGCACAGGAATTAACTGTAAATAGATGACATCAGGCTATATAATATTTAGAGAAGGAATGTGAGCTTGGAGGCAGAAACACAGCGCTGGAAAGTGTTTGTGCAGCCAGGCTGGGAGGAGATAATGAATCCACCCCTTCATTAAGTGTGACTGCCTAACACAAGGGCTGGAAGAGCTCAGAGCATCCACAGCTGAACTTCCCAGGGCACTGAGATCTCCTTCTTCACTGGAATTTTGACAGGGAGGGAAGGGGAAGCATCTGATTTTATGCAGATGGTGGCTCTGAAGTATTCCACTGGTGGTTGTTGTGGGTATAAAGCAGAGCGGTGGCAAATCCAGACCTCCTCAAATCCTGGATTAAAAGGGAGTTATTTCCTGCTGGTTCCCGGGTATCCCATGAAAAAGCAGGACCTTCAGTGCTGTTCCACCTCTCACGGTTTGTGGGACACACATCTGGGTTTGATCCACTGGGATCACCGAGAGATTCAGGGAGTGCTGGGTATCGAGTGAGGCAAAACCAGCCCTTCCCTGGAGATTTTATATTCTGAATGGGAAAGATGAAAAAAAAAAAAAAAAGGAAATGTAGGAAATGTCTTCTAAAGGGACAATGAATCAGCATGAGCAGGGAAAAACCCACATTCAGAACACACCTGCCCCTTAAAGCCACTCCTCACACAGGTAAGTCCCACCCACACCGACAAGGAAAATCTGACTTTAACCTTCCTTTGTAATAAATGTGTAATGGCAGATTTTTGCCAAATGCTTGATGAGTTTGTAGAGATAAAAATCCCAATTGTTTTCAAAGGACTGGAGCTGCTCTTCCCACCCAAAAGCCAAACCCCAAGGTGCAAACATCCCCTGGAAGCCGAAATATGATGTTCTTGGAGCTCCAACATCCCCCTCCCACCCCACAAGGCCCAGGACGAGGGCTGGTGTTCATTTATTCCTTCATTTATTTCATTTATTTCCTACAAAGGCTCCATCCCAGCTCCTTTTGCAATCCAGGGGAAGGATTCCTGGCCACGCAGAAGGGAATTGCAGCAGACCTTGCAAGGATAATGCTGCCTTTGTACTTCTGCAGGAGAAGAAAATACACAGCCAGTGCTTTCCACCTGGTTGTTATATTTTAACTGGCTTCGAGCACTTTCCGGGTGTGCATGAACCAACTAGTTGGGATTACCTGGGAATACTGCCTTTAGTTCCTAAAGGGAATAGCCAGGGAATGTCAAATATGAATTCAGTGCTATTTAGCAAGTCTCTGGCCAGTGCCAAGCTGAGCTCAGGGCAATGCACTGGGTAGTTTTTATGTGTGTGTATATATATATTTATGAGTGTTTTCATGCCCTCTATACATGCACAGCATTCATCTTAAAGGGATTTATCTCTTCTGGAAAATCTCCAAACACTGCAGGCTGGCTTTGCAAAGAGTCAGCCCCTGTATTTTAAATAATCCCTTGGCTCCGAGTCCTGGGATGAATCACAGAGCAGTGGGCAAAGGCACAGCCAGGGAGGATTTTTAAAGCAGGAATTTCATTGCAGCTGAAGCACAGAGAAGGGATTTTCCCTTCCCTGTTATCCCGAGTGATCCTGTAAAGGCTTTCAGCCTCTGAATGCAAAGATTGGGGTGGACTGACTGGGTTTGGGTCCTTTCAGGGATAAAGGATGAGGAGCAGAGACTCATGTAATGGTTTGGGTTGGAAGGGATCTCAAAGCCCACCCAGTCCCACCCCCTGCCATGGGCAGGGACACCTTCCATAGCCCAGGTTGCTCCAAGCCCCATCCAACACTTCCAGGGATGAGGCATCCACAGGTTTTCTGGGCAAAAGAACTTCCAGAGGTTATTATTGAGCATTCCCGACCTTCAGACTCCTGGGAGAAGCCTTGTAATAGGAGAGAGATGTTTGTGAGGGCTGGAAAGGAGAAGAACCAAAATCTCCCAGATCACAAATCCCAGGGGAAGTGAGTCAAGGGGAGCCAAGTGGTCCAGTTTTGGCAACCTGAGGGCGGGATGTGGCTCCTAAACAGCCAGAAATTCCATGGACCATGTGCAGGAAGTGTCCAGAGGGGAGCAGAGACAGCTCTGACCCCTCTCAGCAGGTTGGCAAAGGGATTAATCCGGTCCTATAAAACCAACCACGGGAGCTCATGAGCCACGTGGGATCCAGAGGAGACTCTCCTCCAAGGCTCTGGGCACAGTTATCCCATGGGAATGGGCAGGAATGGCACTTGGTTTGATGAGGTGCTGCGAGATAAATTCCCTGTGTCTCTCCAGACAGATGTTTCACAGTCAGTCCAGCCAGACCGGCCCTGGGAGCAGAGCCTTCCCGAGCAGATTCCTGAGGGATATTCACTAGGAATTTTACCTGCTAGCAGGGGTTACCCCTGGCTCAGGGTCTCTGGGGGAGCAGCTCGGGGGCAGCCCGAGCTGGGTCTGCAGGGACGGGGGTTTGGGAGCTGCCATCCGTGAAATCCCAGGAAAACAGGGGAAATTCCCTGTGTTGGAGTCACATCTTGGAGAGGCTTTTATTTCACTGCAATCCCAGACTGCTTCAAGTTGGAAGTGACCCCAGTGGATCATCTGGTCAAGCAGTTCCATCCCAGGATTTCCTGTAGATTAGGAATGTTAGATGCCACAGGGATACACTCATATGATCCAAAATCCACCTCAATGCCAGAAAAAGACCCAATTCCTCTCCTCCCTGGCCCAACATCCTGCCCTGGGACCAGCAGTTGCAGGTTTAGCCTTTGTCCCCTCAGCCACAGTCATCCAGCCCTTTTTTATCCCAATTTAGCTTTAAATCCATGAGACTTTCCGAGGACTGACCTGCCCATTCTTTCTGTGCGTTGTTCTTTGTGCATTAACTAATGCAATTCCACCAGAACACTTCTCAAAAGTCCCAAAGCCAGTGAGACTATTACTGGATTTAATGAAAATAGCTTGTCCTGGTACTATTTGTTCTACGGGGGGGGGGG
>VZRE01002163.1:57505-80727 GCA_013396775.1 Cephalopterus ornatus
GGGGGAGAATAATTTGAATAATAACAGTAATTTTTCTTGAGTGAAAAACCTGCAGAGCAGAGCTGATATCCAGCTTTTCCAGCAGAAGCATCCCCTTTGTCTGTCTGGATGTGTGAGGATAAAGCCTCTTTCCACAGCATCCACTCTTTTGTGTGGTTCCTTATTGGATCAGAGCAGCCCAGGACTCTGGCTGGGTGCTGGGATGGGGGTCAGGACCACTCAGATGACTGAATTATCCTGCTGAGGAACTGGTGGGATAAAGTTGATGTCACTAAGAGGAATGAGAGGCTGAGGGAGCTGGGGGTGCTCAGTCTGGACAAAAGAAGGATGCAGGGAGACCTTTGGAGCCCCTTCCAGTGCCTTACGGGGCTCCAAGAGGGACTTTGGACAAGGACATGGAGTTCTGTTGGCCCCATAAAACCACCCCAGTGCCTGGGAGCCTTTCCATGGCTGTAAATCCCATGTCCAGCCCCCCCAGTGTGGCAGTGCCAAGTCCCACCTGGGCCCTCATCAGTGGGGTTTTGTCTGCTACCAATCCAAGGGGCTCATCTGCATCCTCTGGTGGAGATGTCCTGAAAATCTGACGAGAACAACCGAAGCCAAAGTCTCCGGACTGGAATTTGAAATCAGGAGCTGTCTGTCCCTCCTGTGACCTGTGAGTGCCTGCCTCATTCAGGCTGAATTAAACCCAGCCCATTTAAGGAATCTCCAGACACAAACGGATTGGCAAGAAACCTCCATTGATCTCCCAGCAGCTGACAGTTCCCCTCCCGTTATCCCAGGGAGGAGAGGGATTTGTAGGAGGGACTGACACTCTGCTCCTTGGAATGGGGACGCCGCTGCCCTCCTGCAGTAACACAAGGACGTGTTCGAACGGAGCTCGGCTCGTTCCCACTTGGCAAAGTGCTCGATCCGAGCCTGCAGAACCCCCAAGCCCATCTGCTGAGGGCTGACACGTTCCCACTGAAGGGATTTATGCTGCAGCCAGGATGCATTTTGCTGCTGGAGGTTGTCCTTGAACGTGAGGAATGTTGGTGTATCTGAGGGTGGGTCCTGGAGAGAGGAGTTTGGGTGGGAAGGACTCAATCATTAGACACTCAGAACTATCTCAAGGCCAAACCAGGATGTGAGAGATCCCCAGCATCCCTGATTTTACCCCGTGATGGCAAAGAGCACTTAATTCCTTTTTACAAGGGCATGGAGTGACAGGACAAGGGATGGCTCCCCACTGCCAGAGGGCAGGGATAGATGGGATATCGGGAAGGAATTCCTGGCTGTGAGGGTGGGGAGGCCCTGGCACAGGTTGCCCAGAGAAGCTGTGGCTGCCTCATCCCTGGAAGTGTCCAAGGCCAGGTTGGACAGGGCTTGGAGCAACATGGGTTGGTGGAAGGTGTCCCTGCCCATGGCAGGGGGTGGCTCTGGATGGGCTTTAAGGTCCTTTCCAACCCAAACCAGTCCATGATGGTTAAGCCTGGGAGCAGGACGATGTGTGTGACCCAGCCAGGACAGACCCAGATTTCCCAGATTTCCTGACATTCCTATGCCGAGCATGCAACAGCACCACGTTAGTGCCAGGGACTGATAACCCCAAGAATATCTAAAAGAAAGAAAATATAACCTGAAAAAAGCTTCATTCCCTTTCTTCCCCTTCCCAAGAAACAAGCAAACAAAGGACTTTATCTGACGTTAAGCTAAGAGATTTTAAAAGAACAAATTGAGAGATTATTGATGTGTAATTCTCCATCTCAGGGCAGGAAAAGAGCAGGGGGAAGTTGCTAATGCTGCAGTCTCGATGTTTTGGGGGTACAGTGAATATCCCTGGGCTTGTTTTGCACGGAATCTCTCTCCTTGTATCAGGCCCATCCTGCCAAGATTTCATCCTGCACTTCTCGCAGCAGGGGACTCACTAATTACTCTCCTCTAATTGAGTTTGGATAATGAAAGTCACTAAAGATCTCTTTCATGTCTTCTGTTGTCATATATCTCATTAAACCATTAGATTTGTTCTAGACCTCTTAAAAAAAAATAAAATAAAGAGCCAGGGAAGAAAAAAAAAAAAAAGAACAAAAGAAGAACAATGTGCTAATATTTTTCCAATGTTTCCAGAGAAACTGCACAGTGTAATTACAGCTGCTGTTGCATTATTTAACCTGCCCACACACCCTCGGGGCTGAGGGAGAAACTCAGACAAGATTCTCAAGTTAAGGCGGGGATCAGGTCACTGGAGGGGCCAGAACTTAAAAAAAAATTCCCAGATTCAGGGTTTCCTGGGTTAATTCAAGGTCCAAAATGTCAACACCAATATCAGACCAGACTGTGACTGCTCCAAAGGAATGATATATATCTGTTATATCTGTGTTTTATTCCCTCACTGCTTTGCTTTTGTTTTTACTAGTTCGCCTTTCTGAGCACATTTTACATCTTTCTGTGCTTGAAATAATATTATTTACTATAGAAACTGTTATAACAGGGGAAGGAACTCCCTGTTTTTAAAGAAGTCTCCCTACAGACACTGCACATGCTCACAGTCCATCCCAAATATTCAGCTCCACTCACACCTGAGCTCTCCCTGGGTGGAGGAAGGAGGAGCTGGTGTCCAGAAAAGGACCTGTTTGGGACATTTGGTGCCAAAAGTTGCTCTTTTTCCTCTTTGCACCCCCAGAATTACCATAAAATATTTGCAGCTGAGCCCACGGTGGAGTCCTGCATCCCAAACTCCTCCTGAGCCCGGATTTGCCAGCCACAAAGTAGGGCTGGGGGTTCATCAGCAGCCGGGAAAGGTTCTGAGTGAGCTTCTGGCCAACAGTGGCTCTTTGTTCTGGAAAGATCCTGTTCATGGGGGTTGTGCCGACCTGTAACACACCGCAGAGACAGGACAGCCGGAGAACCATGGAATCAGGGAATTGTTCAGGTTGGAAAAGAGCTCTGAGATCATCCAGTCCAACCTTTGACTAAAAACCACTGTGTTCATCACTGAACCATGGCCCCAGGTGCCACGTCCACACATGTTTTGAACCCTCCCAGGGATGGGGACTCCAGCACTTCCCTGGGCAGCTGTGCCAGGGTTTGTTCCCTTTCTGGGGAGAAATTTTCCCAAATATGGAACCTGAACTTTCCCTGGCACAGCTGGAGGCCGTTCCCTCTCCTCCTGTCCCTTGTTCCCTGGGAGCAGAGCCCGACCCCCCCCGGCTCCCCCCTCCTGTCAGGGACTTGCAGAGCCACAAGGTCCCCCCTGAGCCTCCTTTTCTCCAGGATGAGCCCCTCCAGCTCCCTCAGCTGCTCCTGCTGCTCCAGCCCCTTCCCAGCTCTATTCCCTTCCCTGGACACTCTCCAGCCCCTCAACATCCCCAAAAGTGCCCCCGGCACTGGGGGTGTAAATGGTTAACCCTGGCACTGCCCCCCCCCAGCACACACAGTCCCAAGCAGGAGTGTGAATATTTGCAATTTAACTTTGCCCAATATCCCCCCATTTACTCTCTGTCAGACTGTGTTTATCTTCCCCGGCTCACATTTAAATGTCAGAGTATCAGCATGTCTAAATTCCTCCTTTCACAGATGGGAAGTGTCGATTTTCAAACACAAAAGGCACCCGGGAATGTGATGTACATATTCCACTGGCACTGGAGTTTAACCTTTAAAGCCTGTTCCTTCAGAACTTGCTCCAGGACAAAGCCAATTCCTTGAAGGAAATGATAATTTACCGTTCTCTGATGCCTGGATCCTGAGGAAACCTGAAGGACTTTTTGCACGTTTGGTTGTGGTGATTCATTCAAACCCTCCACGATTTTAGGCTGATTTTGGGAAATGCTTTGAAGCTACAGAAACATTTGCTGGAATTTAGGCACCTGCCTTCCACTTCCAGGGTTGCCATCCCAGGTACCCACAGTGGCAAGGCTCCCCTTGAGCTCCTTCAGCCTGAAATTCCAACAGAAATTCTCCTTCCAGTGAAAGAACTGAGCTTTAGGACCCATTTGCAGTATGTTTTATATTTCCATAGGATCTGTTTCCAGGATATTTCTCTATTTAAATAGGACCTGCTTTCAGGATATTTTTATATTTCCATAAGACCCATTTTCAGAATATTTCTTACTTCTATAGGCCCAGTTTTCAGGATATTTCTATATTTCCATAGGATCTGTCTTCACTATATTTTTATATTTCTATAGGATACATTCTCAGGATATTCTACATTTCCATAGGATCCATTTTCAGGATATTCTGTATTTCCAATGGACCTGTTTCCAGGATGTTTCTGTATTTCTACAGGACCTGTTTTAAAGATATTTCTATATTTCTATTGGACTTGTTTTCAGGATAATTCTGTATTTCCATAGGACCCATTTCCAGGATATTTCTTACTTCCATAGTCCCAGTTTTGGGGATATTTCTGTATTTCTATAGGATCTGCTTTCAGGATGTTTCTGTATTTCTAGAGGACTCATTTTCAGGATATTTCCATATTTCCACAGGACCCGTTTTCAGGCTATTTCTGTAATTTTTGGACCCCAGCTAGAGATGTGACAACCAAAGAAATAAAATCAGGCTCAGTAAATGAACAGATCCTTCCAAAAATCAGAGTCTGCTTTGGGCATTTCGTGACAATTTGCTGTTTGTGCCCCAAAATTTGAGGCGCCAATGGCTGGTTATTCAGACAGGTGAATTTGAGGGGAAATTTGATGACAAATTTCCATTTGTAGGGAGCAGGGAGAGCAGGAATAGCGAATATTCTCCACTTGGCTCCTTGTTTTACAGGATTTGGGGTAGAAAAGCAGTTCTTACTGGGGCGAAGCTGGATATTATGTAAGCAAGAAGAGCCACAGTGGAGGAATATTTTCCGTGTATTTTCGATTCTCTGCCCACTCCAGTGGCCTTGGACCCTTCCTTGCCAAAAAGCAAATTCCAGGGAGGCTTTTCCACCGCAGCCGCACCAAAAATCCCAGAGCCATCAAAGGTTTAGCCAGTAGAAATCTCCATGGATTCCTTTAATTTGGGGAATATCTCCCTCTCTTCTTTAGAAAGATTCTCCTCTCTCTTTCCTGATGAGGAAAAATCTCCTTCCTGATGGAGCCCTGGAGATCTCTCCCCCAATTACAACATTATCAGCACTTTTAAAGAACAAAAGCAAACGGGCAACTGAGGTTTGATTTTGTTACAAAACGGCCTTTTTTCCCCCTCTGTTTATTTTTGCCGGCTCCATGTGGGTGATTTATCCCGGGAAATGAGGCAGTGGTGCTGTTTGGCAGCAGGTTTAGCTCAGACAGGGCTGCACAGGCTTTTTGTCTCAGCTCTCTGGGTCCCCCTCTGGAATTCCGTGCCCTGCTCCCCCTTCCTTTCATCCCTGCCGAACTCAGAGCGGAGCTCTGTCGGGAGAACGCAGCTTTGCAAGTTTTGGGAAGAGGGTTGGTCCCATGCAGGAGTGGGATCAGTCCTAAGCCTATTGAGCGTCTCTCAGCACCGTGGCTCCTTTCCTGAGCCGTCCTCTGCACCCATCGATCCCAAACATCCCAAAGTGGGATGTCCCGGTGGGCTCTGAGCTGTTACAGAGGCTGGAGAGAGGCTGAGCCTACAAAAAAACCAGGCTTAAAGGTAGGACTGGCAGGATTCACCCCTTACAGACATTTGTGCTAATCCAGCTGCTGCATTTCCCATGGATCCCTGAGAGTGTTCCTGTAACATTCCTTATGGCTGCGTGGCACCAGCAAGGGCTCAATTAAATCCCAGTGAAACGCTCCTTGGATCCCCTTGTTGGAACAAAACTCCTCGGCAGGGAAAGGTGGAGAGTGGGGGGAAATAGTCTATAATTGCATTACCTTCCATCCCCCAGCACTGCAACCTCCCTTTTGGAACTACAACACCTTCAAGCCAGAGGTTTTGTGGGATGAACGGGATGAGTAGGAGGGAGTTCAATCTGCTGAGGCAGCGATACCTGGGTTCTGGGGTGGACAGAGGGTAGGACAGTGCCCAGGTGACGCCGTGTCACCACAACATGGTCAGCACAAGGGCAGAGCTCTGACCCATCCCAGCTGAGAGGACCAGATGCTCCATGAGCTGATTTGCTGGGACATTTTAGGGATCATCTCTGGAACGTGGCTGTTGGGCCCTGATAAGGCTCCGACTTTATCTGCGGGAGAGGGTCGGGGTTTATCGAGATTGATTGGATTAGAAGGTCAGGGCCTTTAATTAAAGAGGAGTGTAATCCCAAATCAAAGGGCCGAATCTGGCTCTGGGGTACCCAGAAAGGGTGTGGAGCTGCTGGAGCGAGTCCAGAGGAGGCCACGGAGATGCTCCAAGGGCTGGAGCCCCTCTGCACTGGAGCCAGGCTGGGAGAGCTGGGGGGGTTCACCTGGAGAAGAGAAGAGTCCAGGGAGACCTGAGAACCCCTTCCAGGGCCTAAAGGGGCTCCAGGAGAACTGGAGAGGGACTGGGGACAAGGGATGGAGGGACAGGACACAGGGAATGGCTTCCCACTGCCAGAGGGCAGGGGTGGATGGGATATTGGGATGGAATTCTTGGCTGTGAGGGCAGTGAGGCCCTGGCACAGGTTGCCCAGAGAAGCTGTGGCTGCCTCATCCCTGGAAGTGTCCAAGGCCAGGTTGGAGCAACCTGGGCTATGAAAGGTGTCCCTGCCCATGGCAGGGGGTGGAACTGGATGATCTTTAAGGTCCCTTCCAAACCAAACCATTCCAGGATTCTGGTAGCTGATTCCCACCACTTGGAGTGACTTTTCCTTAAAGCAGCCGGGCTCTGCTACTGAAAATCCCTCCCTGCTGTCCCAGCTCCTGCCCAGCTCCACATCCTGCCTGGGGTTGTAATAAGATCCGTGATGTTGAATTCCCAGCTCCCACTTGTGTGTGTTCAGCACTTGGCTTTCTGAAGAGGCCGCAGCAGCTATCCCACAATTTCCAAGCATCCCGTTGGAAACCACCCCAAAAAGGCAGAGTGTTCCCTCCACCTCAAGAGCTTTAATGAGCAGTGGGAGTGGAGTCTCCAGCCCGGAGAGGATCTGTCTGCCAGCAGCTCCTGCTCTGTCCCAGCACTGGCAAATTCCACAGGGTGGGAATAGCAAGTCCTTGACCCCATCTGAGCCTCACACTGGGGTTTGAAGGCTGCACAGCAAAGCAAACCATTGCCTGGCTTTAAAATGAAAAATGTAATGTATTTCTTTTAAATATCTCCTCCTTTTCAAGCAGCTGGAATATCTGAGCTGGTTTCTTTCCTCCTTTTTTCCCCTTTTTCTAGTGGTTTTTTTTTTTTTTTTTTTTGAATTCAGTGTTCCAGAGGAAAATTCAAGCTGATTACTTGGAGTCTGGTAAAGCAATGAAGTGACTGAGTGGGGTGTATGGAAGCAGAATTTCCAGCTCAGCAGCAGCTGTGGGGCTGCTGGAGCACTCTGAGGTCCCAGGACAGTGGGAATCTCACTGTGCCTTTGGCTGGGATGGCAGGAAAGGGTCAGGGATGTGGCTGTGGAGGTGAGGACAATCCAGACTGAGAAGTTTTCCTTTCCCCTGAGCTCTGAGGGACACAAACCACCAGCAGTGGGTGCTCCCAAAGCCCAGCTCAGCCTGGGGGGACAAATAAAGCCCCAAAACTCTTCCGCAGGGTGAAGGAATGTGATGGCAAATGAGCCTGAGCTTGGTTTGTCAGGTTCCATCCTTCCCTCTCCTCCTCTTTTCATCCCTTCCCTCCCCAGCCTCAAGATTTATTTGCTTTTCCTTCTCTTCACCTTTTTGTTTTTGGCTCAGGCAGGGAATGTGCTGCCTTCCAGGTGCTCAAATGGATTATGGGATGAACTCCTCTGTGGGCTCGGGTCTGGCCAGGACTGGGGGTCAGGGAAGTTATTCATTCCCAGCCTTCTCCCTTTGCTCCTTGAGAAGGGGCTGGAATATTGACTGAGCACATTCCCTGGATCTTGCAGCTTATTGCAGCTGCATTTCTGGAGGCAATAAATCAATATAAAGCTTTGGATGTCTCTTGTTATCAAGCAAGACAGAAAACACAGGTCATGTTATAGGTATGTACAGGGGAGAAAGCCAGGAACTGGAAGGGGCTTTCCAGGGAGGTTTGGAGTCCCCACCCCTGGAGGTGTCCAAGGAAGGACTGGATGTGGCACTCTGGGCTGGGGAACAAGGTGGGCATCGGGCACAGGGTGGAATTGATGGTCTGGGAGGGCTTTTCCAACCTCAGCGATCTGGAATTCGGCTTTAATTCTGCCAGGAACATGGATTTTATTGCTGAACAACCCAGAGCAGAAGAGCTGATCTCTTATAAGCACATTAAATAAGAAACCCCACCTCTGGCAACATCTGGCCTCTGGAAGGAGAAACACTCAGCAGGAAAAGGCCCAGCCACCTTGGGATGAAATCAGGTGATATCAAATATCAGATATTTCTGATATCTCCTCATGCTCTGAAGGACAGAAGGGTTTAACTACAACATTTTCTTTCCACTGGGTTACAAATTGTACGTGACTTTACTGCCTGAGACAGTAAATTAACATCTACCTCGGCTGCTCATCTGCTCTGGAAATGCAAATTCCTATTAGTAAAATTACCATCAGATGCTCAGTTAACAATAAACCCAGGGATTTTTGACTCCTTCCCTGTCCTCGGTGTAGACAGATTGCTAAATATCAGCTTTTATTTTTATATCTCCAGTATAACTTCCGTGGCAACGGGAATCAAATGTCTATAAATAAATTAAGATGGAAAGCAGAAGTGTAATTCTACCCATCAGAGCTTTGGGGATCAGGAACAGCCTTTTTTTAATGGGATTAATGAAGCAAAAATGTAACTAGTTTGAAGGTGGAAGTTGATAAATATACCAGAGTTACGTGACACACTTGGATAGGGAATGTCATGGGAGAGTCCTTTGGTGCTGCTTTGGAATCAATAAAAACATGATTTGGGTAATATGTTCATGGAAATCACTTGTTAGGGCTTTTATTTTTCAGGGAATTCTGATGAGGAACATCCTGTGGAGGAGAAGAGTTCTTCGTGTAGCCAAGGGCTCTAAAAACAAATGGATTTAGGGCATCAAATAATGGGTTTGGAGCAACTGGGAGAAGAGTAACTGAGATATTCCAGGTGGGCTTTTGTCCTGCTGCCACTTCCAACTCATGGGAATTAGTGCTTCAGGGGTTGGCTGAGTATGGACAAAGTCTGGATAATCTGAGCTGACTTGGGCACCCTTGGAAAATCTATTTGTCCTTTAATAATCCTCAGGACACAGGTTTTGGCCAGGGAGTTAATCCCTAATAGGGATTTAAGTTGCAAACTGCGTTGGTCCGTCCCTGCTCCCCTCTTGGTGTTGTCAGCAAACAGCTTTTCCCGGAGAGAGTTACGAGGGAGGAGAAGGATGTAATGACATTTAGGATTTGCTATAACGTTTTTAAAAGCCCTGCTTTGGCCCTGAACATCCCCAGGCTGTGGATTGATTACAAGCAGGAGCAGGAGGTGTGAAAATGTCTGGGATATCTCCAGGACTCTCCAACCAGCCAAGGAGGGGTTTGGAGGGAAAACAGCCTCTCCTTGTGGAGCTGATGGTGCTGACAGTGGCAGGAGGAGGGAAAACCAGCTCAGAATTGATTTTTAATTGATTTTTTTAAATTATTTTTAATTGATTTTTTTTATTTTTATTTTTTTTTTTTAATTAACCCATCCCATACATCATGGCAGGGAAGTTTGGGGATGAGATTCCAGCAGAGGATGGATGTAGGGGGAAAGAAAAGGTGCCCCAAGCAGGATTTGGTTCGTAGTTTAAGATCCAAAGACACTGTGCTGAGCATCCCATAAAAAAGAGCCTAAAGAGTTAAAAACCCTCCTTCCCACATGCACCTGATAAATCAAATTGCAGCTCAGAGATGATCCAAGACCATTTTCCAATAAGAAATAAACCCAGGGCTTATAAAATGCACACAACACAAAGCAGATGAAACTTAAAAGCATTTTCCCCGGCACAGTAGTTTAAAATAAAAAAGGTGACCTTTAAAGCAAGGCAGGGAGAGTTCATTTGCAGTATAAAATAAATAATAAAAAAAAAAAGCAGCTGGGTAAATCCAAAAAGCTCTACCTGCCAGACACTCCGGTGTGCCGTAGTTTAGTTCTCTTTTTAATAGGTGTTTCAGCATTAGGATTTAAAACTTCATTTCCTTTTAGTGCTGGAATAAATGACAGAGCTGAAACATCCTCTCCTTTCACATCCTGCTCTCTCCGTGGAGCAGAGCCAGAGGTAGTGGCTGCTCTCTGTCCTTCCCTTGCTCAGCCCTTTCATCCAGCAGTTTAAACTCCTCTGGGCATCCAGGGGGTGAAAGGGAAGAGGTGAAACACCTCCCTCTCTTTTCTCTCCCAAAGGTCAACTCCAGAGCTGAGATAAAAGCGTGTTAATTCTGACCAGGACTCCTTTAAATTGGCAATAAATGCCGAGCCCCAGCTCTGCTCCACACGAGGCAGTGCCCCAAAACACACGTTGGGAGCGTTGCAGGGAGATGTTTCATCCTGGGCAAGCTCTGGGATGTCCTTCCTTCAGGAGACCGCCTCTTGGTGCCCACACACATCAGCCCCTTCTGAGCATCACAGTCCTTCAAACAGTGGGATAAAGAGTATGGAAAACACGGACACCTGGCACAGAGCCCTCTGTGAAGGTCTCTGCCGCCTCTCTGAGCTGCTGCTCTTTGCCTTTAAAGGATCAGGAGAGGCTGAAAAGTCTTTATTGTTTTCAGTGTTGTGAATTCTTGTTGTTAAAAACCAACCGAGTGGTGAAAAACAAAATGCAAACCAGGTGAGGGCCCGAGCTGGGAACATGTAAATATGATCCCTGTAGGTAAAACCTGACAAATCAGAGGAAATCTGGAATAATCCAAGGAATTACAGCAGGGAAATCCCAGAAAGAGGTGAGATGATGCTCTCATGTGCATCCCAGTGCTCCCAGTGCATCCCACACCTGCACAGAGCCAGCACATGCTCACTGAGTGCTTTAGATAGTCTTTAAGGATGATTATCCTTGAGGCCTGTTACAAGTTTT
The DNA here is from genome assembly GCA_013396775.1 of Cephalopterus ornatus. Classification (NCBI taxonomy): domain Eukaryota; kingdom Metazoa; phylum Chordata; class Aves; order Passeriformes; family Cotingidae; genus Cephalopterus; species Cephalopterus ornatus. The sequence continues at coordinate 68,525 of VZRE01002163.1, forward strand.
ATTCATATTAAAAGCTTTCTGACCTCTTCCAGTTAAGCTTTAATTACTGTTCCTCATTTCCAGCCCACGGAAAGATCAAAACCAGTTTAGAGGAAAAGGAATTTGATTCCTCACATGCCCTGCCTTGGCTTCCCCAGGGATTATACTTCCCTTTGCATGGGATCACTAAGGATAAAGCAGCAGCCAGCAGCAACTCCAGACCTGAATTCCCATCCCCTGTGGGATGGGAAGCAGAGTAAATATGACTTTAAGGTTGTGTGGTTGGTCCTTGGAGTAGTTTCTGGTGGAGAGGGAAAAGGAAACAAGAGCCCAGCTGGTGGAATTGCTCCTGTTTCCAGCTGGCAGTCATGCAACAGCAGGGTACATGGATATGCTTTAAATTCCTATCTGGAGTGAATAAGAACTTGGGAATTCACCCCACTGCCACCTTCACTTTACAACAGCAAGAAGTGGCTGAAAGGTGTCCCAGGGTGGGAACTCACTGCTGACCTTCAGCTCTGACCGTGGTGTTTGAAGCCTGAGGGTTAAAAAATAAAACTAAGAACTTCCTGAATTCCTGAACAAGCCCCTTGCTGCCCAAGGGGCTGGAGAACTGGGATGCTGACGAATTTCAGCAGCAGCAGTTCTGAACTCACCCACCAGGTGCCCAAGTACTTGGCAATGATGTGGCTACAACACCACGGGGCAGCAGCTCCTGTTCTCAGCATGGATGAAACTGGGAACTGAGGTTTTTACATGTAACAGGCCCAAATTCCAGTGATTTCCAGGAGAGGGAGGTACCCAGCTACTTCTAAGTCTGATCTACCCTGCCCTTCCTGGGAATCCCAAAATCCCAGAATGGTTTGGGATGGAAGGGACCTTAAAGCCCATCCAGTCCCACAGGGACACCTTCCACCATCCCAGGTTGCTCCAAGCCTCGTCCAACCTGGTCTTGGACACTTCCAGGGATGGAGCAGCTACAGCTTCTCTGGGCAGCCTGTGCCAGGGCCTCACCTCCCTCACAGGGAAGAAACTCTTCCTAAATCCAACCTAAACTTATCCCCTTTCGTTTTAAAGCCTTTTTTCCCCACGTCCTGTCACTCCATGTCCTTGTAAAAAGTAATGAGATGATCTTTCCCATCATGGAATAGAATCAGGGATGCTGAGGGCTGTCACACTGTGCTTGGGTCACAGAGGGAAGGATCTCCATCACCTTCCACCTCCCTTACCAAGGTTGGAAAGAAAACTACGAGCAGCAAGACACTGTTAATCCCAAATGTGATTCCCAGTGACTTGTCTGGGACTCAGAAACCTTTCCCTCTGTCCTCCAGCTGCCTTAGGATCTCCTGTCAAGGAGACTCAATTCTTCCCTTTAGGTTTCCCCTCAGTCCAACAATAACTTCAATAAAGAGAAAATAAAAAAAAAAAAAGGCAAAGAGGCTGGGAAATGTGCTGAGCAAATGCAGGGGGAAATGTTTTTTGCAGGGAGCTTGAGCAGTTTTGCAGAGCCCTTTTCAAGTGCATTTAGTGAAATTTCCCCAGAGCCTTCCTAATGGAAGTACACTTGGAAAGATCCTAACTAAGAGAAACAGCTCCTGCGGAGGGCTAGACCAGGGCTTTATTAGCGGAGATCAAAGGGAATCAAACAATTACTAATTTCCAAGGAGCAGTTTTTCCAGGGGCACAGGAGATGAAGGTGATGAAAACAGGTCTATATGTATTTAAGTAATGGGTAGATCTTTAATTTCTGTGCTGGGAGAGGGATCACCTCCTGTCCTGGGATATTTTGATGCAAACATGAAGCAACTTTTTTTTTTTTTGGCATGGAGGGCTCAGAGTTTTAGAGAAGTGTGTAAGGATTTGGGTTCCTCACAGTCCAGTGAGGACAGGACACCCTCACTCCACAAGACCTTGGACTAAGTCTAATTCAATCCTGTGCTCATTTTTGGGGTTCCCAAGAGGCAAATCCTGATGGATCAAATGGTGAACATCTGGGGTGGTGAGACCCGTGCTCTGGACATCAGGCTGTTACCCTTCTTGGATCAGGGAATTCCAGAATGGTTTGGAGTGGAAAGGACCTTAAAGAACTTGTCCCACCCCTGCCATGGGCAGGGACACCTTCTATAGCCCATGTTGCTCCAACCTGGCCTTGGACACTTCCAGGGATGGGGCAGCCACAGCTTCTCTGGGCAACCTGTGCCAGGGCCTCCCCACCCTCCCAGGGAAGGATTCCTTCCCAATCTCCCATCTAAAGCTCAGGGGATGATCCCCAAACTTGCCCTGAGACCCCACAGCTGCTCTGTGCAGGGCAGAAACAATTGTCCTTTATCCCATTACATCAGAACATGGGATTTAGAGCTGATTCATCCCTCGGTTGGAGCCCAGCCTTGGCTCCGGGCCCGCTCTTGAGCCAGACCTCATTAGGAATGTTGATGTGTCTGAGCAGGGCCGTTGGCTGCGGAATTAATCGAAGAACTTTTAAAATGAACAAGCATCTATGATCCAAAGATGTCTTCGGAGCACAAATGGACTTAATTTGGTTTCTCTTAATGCGTTTTGGCACCAACTCACAACCAGCCAAACAAAGAGCTCTTGTAATTCTGGCCACATAGAAGCGAATGCAGTTGAATGATCCCACTTTTTTTCAGTTAGTTCAGGTTGATTTTCCTATGCACACAAGCCCTAAATTAATCCCAGAATCCTAGAATCCCAGAATCCTAGAGTCCTGGAATCCCAGAATCCCAGAATCCTAGAAAGGTTTGGGTTGGAAGGGTGCTTCTCTGGGCAACCTGTGCCCATGCTTCACCACCGTCCTCAGGAGGAATTTCTTCCTAAGAAAATACACTTAGGAAAAAATGGAAAGAAAGAGGTGATGTACTGAAGAAGAGAGAAAACTTTTCTACCTGACTGTTTTTTCCATATAAATCTCCGCTGTGGCACAGTTTGGAAGCAAAAATTTGCATGGAAAGTGCTGAGCAAATGTAATTTTTATAGAAGAACAAAGAGGAAAAAAAACTTCCATTAATCTTACAGATATTTAGCTAAAAATATTGGTGACCAATTTCAATAAGCAAAGACTTCAAAATCATGTTCAACATTTTCTTAAATATGAAATTTTGGCTTGGGTTTGTTTTCAATTCATTTCCATTAAATTTTCATTTCCATTTATCGAGTCATTCCGTGCAGTTTTTTGTAGAGTCGAGAGTTGCTCCCAACCATTTCCGAACAGAATATCCATTATTTAGTTGAATGGACTGAAAATCAAACCCCCCCTGCCATGGCCACACAGCAGGGAGCAGATCCAAATCCATCCCTGCTCTAGGACAGGCTCTTCTCTCGAAGGAAAAATGGGAATGGCAGCGATTGTAGGAGCTTCTCCAGGGCACAATCACAAGGACAACAGGCTGTGATGTGTAGAAAAGCCAAAGCATTGGAAATGGGGATCCTAAGAGCAGGCTGTAGTGTGGGATAAGCACAGTGGGATGGCTGGGATGGATCCTGGAGGGTGGGCAGGAGGCTGAGCTCCCACTGAGCCTCCAGCAGAAGGACCGGGAGCAGATCCGTGCTCATTTCTAGGAAAGGAGCCAAGTCTGATAAATAAAACCTTCTGGGGGATATGGAGCCCCTGAGCCAGGCTGGCCAGCAGGGTCTTGCCTCCCCATTCCCACCGGGAACACAGCCCACGGCCATGTGGGATCTGTAAATCCTGAGGGAGCTCAGAGGCTTCTCCGGAGCATCCCACACCCAGAACATCCCACTCTGCCATCCCTTGAGCCGACTGCAGACAGAGCTGGGGGTGGTGGAGCACAAACAGCACCACTCTGGGGCATTCCTGGTCTTGGAAAAGGCACCTGGAGCTTTGCTGGACTCCCATTTCTCCACAGAATTCCAGGGAGTTTGGTCCAGGAATTCACTGAATACCTTCACTCCTCCCTGCTCGTGCTTTAGAGCATCTGAGGGAACGAGCTGATCTGGGAACACTCCGCTTTTGGTTTGCTCTTTCCTAAGGGAAAAAGCCGATTATTAATGTTTGGTCATAATTATCTGGGATATATGGAAAAATAGCCACCCTCTTCTGAATTCAGGGCTCCTAGAACCAACCTGAAACAATGCGCCAGGAAATCAACTGTGTTGATTTTGTGTTTCCAGGACACAGGGTTGGCAACTCAGGGGAGTGATCAGGCATCAAGAATGATAATAGAGAGATGCCACGAACAAATAATTAATGAGAAAAGAAAGAAGCTGAAATGTCCTGATGCTGCTGAGTAAATATTTACCAAGGACAAACAGCTTTGCAGAAGGTCCATTAAAGTCAGATTCTCTAATGGTAATAAAGAATAATATGGATTATGAATATTACTCAACCTTAGAAATTTGAATAAGTTCTTCCCCGGAGAAGGACATTATTTTTCCCTTTTCCTTGCAGTTCATGAAGATCAACTCCATGGCTGAGATCAGAAGGGTCTTAGAAAAGAAACACACTCCAGAAATTTGAAGTTGTTGCCATTTTCAACCCAAAATACCCCTCAGTTTGAAGTACATCCCTTTTCACCTCCCAGAGGTGGAGCCTGGCCACCCAAATATCATCAGCCACCTGCTAAAGACAGGCAAAATAAAAGCTTTTAGCGCTGCTCAGTCAAAAACCTGCTATAAATGTCATTTTTCTAAAGGCACCTGCACTTGGTGACTATGCAAGTCCTGATGAATCCCTGTGAATGTTCCTAAATAGCTCCTGGCAAGTGAAATGCCTGATGGAGTGATGGATCCGTCCTTCTGTGCTTCCTAAAAGAAGTTTGTGGATTTTTCTTTGTCTTAAAAAAAATGATTTCCAAATCTCTCTTCATATTCACACTCAGGCTTTTCATTTTTAATTCCCCATCACTTATCTCTCTCTGCCCAGGCCTGGTTTTCCTGTGAATATTTGAAGGATTCATCCTCTGTATTTGGAAGTTTTATGGAGTTTCTATTTTTTTTATAAGAAAAGGAGATTAAAACTAAAGAGCTACAGGGGTTGTTGTTTTGGTTAGAGAGTCTGAGTCTCGAAATGTGGCAAAATCACCGACCATAAGCCAAAAAAATTGAGATTATTTGTGCAAATATTCAGTGCCATTGTCCCCACTGGGTGTTTGCCACCACAATCTGAGTCAGGCTCTTGTGTGACCCCGTGTTCCTGTCACCCAGCTCAGCTCCCTCTGCTCAGAGCTGAATATTCCTGCTGGGAATGAGCATTTTGGCAAAGCCATTTCCAAGTGACTCATGGCAAGGTGCTGCAGGAGGTGAGAATTTCCATGGAGCAGATTATCAGCTCTTCCCTCCTGCTGACTAATTCCCTGGAAATGAAGTGAAATTCTCAGCCTTTGATTAGAGAGATGGGAAGCAGCAACATGTCCAGGCTCTGGCAGCAGCTCAAGGCACAGATCCATGGAAACCACCGGCAGCGAGAACGGTTCTGAAATTCAGCTTGGAATCAGAGGATCATTAAGGTTGGAAAAGACCTCTAAGAACAATTTGTGGGCTCCACATCCCTGGAAGTGTCCAAGGCCGGGTTGGACAGGGCTCGGAGCAGCCTGGGCTAGTGGGAGGTGTCCCTGCCCCTGGCTTTAAGGAGGAGCTTTAAGGTCCTTTCCAACCTTAACACCCTCACTGGGGTTTCAGTCGCTTTTTGTTTGAGGAACAATCCTTATTTACCAACAAGTGATTCATAGCAGGGCTAGAAATGCAGAGAAAAAAACAATTAAACCTTCAGCATCAGCTCCCTGAGCGTTTTATTCCTGGAGGAATTCCAGGATCAGACCACGGAGGGATTGAGGTGACCACACTGAGCTCTGGGGGGGCTCTGAAGGGAACACAGGCCCAGGAGGGGAATTATTGAGCTAAAAACCAAAGTCCTCTGCTAATTCATGCATTATTTGTGCGGAGCTCATGCCCGTGTCCCCCAGGATGTTGACAGGCTCTGGCCATCCCAAACCTCAGGCTTTGGCTGGCTCATGGAGCCCATAAGGAGCACAGAAGGGGCTCCAAAGCCAAGCCAAGGCTCTTCCCAGGACATCTCAGTGCAGGATCAAGGCCTTGGTTTGTCCCAGACAAAACCCTCCCCAGGCCTGAGCTTGTTCAAACAAAACCCCTGCTTTCTCCTCTGCCTGCACATGTAGGTTTTGGCTGCAGAAAGAGGAGGAAGCTGAAGGGGAGACTTTGTTTTCAATAAAAAATTGGACGAGGCTGGGAAAAGGAAGCTCAGTGAAGCTCATGGCCTCTGGTTCCAAACCAGGGCAAAACTCTGGGCTCCACACAGAGAAAGCAGCGGCCGTGGGTGATGAAGGGATTGTTTTCCTGTTAACTGTGGAATTTGTTAGTGCTGGAAAACCGCTGTCCATGCTGAGGGCTCCTCCTGGTATTCTTCTGAAGCAAAAGAATCATAAAAGGCTCCTCTGGAAATTCTTTCTCTCCCTGTTTTAAACAGAAGCTGCTGAACTCCATCAGGTCAGCAGCAAACTGCCTGATTAGCACCACGTGGCTGCTTTAAGCTGAATAAATTAAGAAAAGAGTAAAAAAGAAAACCACCAAAAAGGCAGCCCAAGCCTTGGTTTCTGCAGCAGAGCTCGGTGCAAGCACACACCACACAGGGATTTCAGTCTGGAAGAATCACAGGACACACTTCCCCTGACGGGGAGCAATTGTTGGAAAGCAAAAATAAACGCGTGTGACTCATCATTCCAGCAGGTCTGGGGCTCAGGGCAACATATCCTAAGGGAGTTTGGGGAAGGAGACTCAACAAACTCCGAAGATTTCATCAGGATTCAGTGCTGTGCCCCCCCAGCCACCAGTGTGGGAGCCAATTCCTGTGCCAGCTCTGGTTTGGGAGCAAGGCACACTCCAGAAAGAGACCTCAGGTCGATGTTTGGAGGAGCAGAAGGGAATCTAATAAAATTGCATATAAAAGTATATGAAAAGAAAAGAGCTGAGTGGAATTTGAAAGGCCAAAGCTGAGAAGTTTTTTAAAAGAGAACTTTTACTTTTAGATCTTAAGATTTTCCTTAAATGTTAAAGAGATCTTTTACATTTATAAGTAGTGTATTATCAGATTTTCTGCTGGGAGACGTCGATGTGATCTCATTTCCCTCCTGGAACTAAACCAGTTTGTTCCAGTGAAGGGCTGAACAACCAGACTTTCTCTTTTTAAACAACACAGGAGTTGTCTCTGCCAGCAGCAGGGATGGACCAGGCAGTGCTGGGGAGGGGCTTGGTTTTAGTTCAGCAGCTCAGAGCCCACATTCCCAAGCCAGAGCCCCTCCAGGCACTCCCCAGCTCCCCCCTCCAGCCCTGCTGCCCAAACCACGGGCAAGTTCTGGTCCAACACTGCCACTGAATGTCCTCCTGGAGCAGCCTGGAAGGCAGCAGATCCCAACCACCCACTGCCACAGAGGATATGGCAGCTCCAAGGGGGGTTGGGAGGGGAGAGCACAGGGATTGGAGCTGATTATTCCCAGCCTCAAAGTGTCCCTGGGAAATAAAGCTGGACATCCCTGCTGTGGGGCAGAAAGGTCCTCACTTTGCCCTTTGCCCAGAGAAGCTGTGGCTGCCCCATCCCTGGAAGTGTCCAAGGACAGGTTGGATGGGGCTCGGAGCGACCTGGGATAGTGGAAGGTGTCCCACCCCTTTTGGATTGGCACCTTGGCAGGGGAGAAGTCAGGGAATGGCTGCCAGGGCCAAGTGTGCAGCCAGAACTTCAGCAGGCATCAGGACTGGCACCAACGTGCCCCTGGGTGGCAGTGGTGCCTCACAGGGTGTCACACACGCCCAGGGGTTTGTCTCCATGGCTGGCAATGCCAGGGTCACCTGCAGGCAGGAGAATCCAAGGTGGCATCCCGCTGCTGGAAGGGCTGGAGCATCAACACCCTGAACAACCTGGTCGAGTGGAAGGTGTCCCTGCCCATGGAACGGGATGGTCCTTAAGGTCCTCTCCAACCCAAACCTTTCCATGATTCTCTTTGCCACACGGTCCTTGCTCACCCCCCCCGGGAAGCTGGTCACAGAGGTGACCCAACCTGTCCTTGCCACCCTGTCCCTTTGCTCCAGACTCACTTCTCTCCACCAAACTCTGCTCTCTTGACCCACATCTGCTTTCCTCAAACCCCTCAGCACAGACTCTGACCTTCCCAAAGCCTCCAGGCCCTGCTCTTCGATATCCCTTGGCCACTTCCAGGGATGGGGCAGCCACAGCTTCTCTGGGCAAAGAGCAAAGTGAGGACCTTTCTGCCCCACAGCAGGGATGTCCAGCTTTATTTCCCAGGGACACTTGGAGGCTGGGAATAATCAGCTCCAATCCCTGTGCTCTGCTCTGCCACCCCACTTGGAGCTGCTGGATCTTGGAGCCTCCCAGCCTGAGGACATTCAGTGGCAGTGTTGGACCAGAACTATAATGAAAAGGATTCCTCCAACGCTGCCCCATCAGGATGGATTCCAGGAAGGAGAAACTCCCTGAGCTGGTGGGAATTGCCAACAAACAGAGCACTGACAGCTGCCACTCCAAGTGGTGTCACCTCCTGCAAAGGTCTCCTCAAACACCCTCTGCTCCCAGACGCCAGGCTGGGAAATAAAGCTGTACCTGGGGGTTTCATCCCTGCTGGAATGACTCAGTTTAGGCTTTGTTTTGCTTGCGAAAGAACTTCTTTTTAAAAAGAAATGCTAATAATGCTACAAATAATTGATGTTACCTGAAGCTATGAAATTCTAGGAAGGGGTGATTAGAATCCAAACAGCAGAGAGGTTTGTAATCTCGGGGGTATGAGATGGTAGAAGAACAATGCCCACGTTTTTAGGTAGCCTTTGGTCTCAGTCCTTTGCCAACCCTCAGAGCTCCTGAGGCTGTAATGTTTATTGTCTGGTTATTTTTTAAGCTGAAACGCAACACTTTGTTGATATTAAAACAAAAATTTCCCTTTTCAACTCTTTAATCTCTTTATGCCTGTGCTCTGTCGCTCTCAGGCAGAGTTTGTCAGTGCCAGACGCTGCCTTATGGAAAATAATTGTCCGTATTTTCTCTCCTCTGAACGAATTCACCACATTTTCTCCCTATTTATCACGTGGATGAATGTGCTGTGTTTTGTCTCCATCACCCTGCTAATGTACTCACTGCTGGGGTGTGCAGCCAGCAGATAAAATGGATAATGATGCTTAATTAATAAAAAAATATGAAATAAAAATTAAATCGTAAAAAACGATGTCCCACTCACAGTAAAACCAAGCCAAATTCTAACAAGTGGGTCACCACGAGGAGAATTTGTCCCTCTGTTTCAGCAGTTTGAGCCCAGGATTTCTTGTCCTGCTCAGTGTGGACGTGGAGAATCAGGAGCTGCTCTCAGGTGAGTGAGGTTTCCTGTTAAAAGGATTGTAGCCAAGAGAATTCCTAATCCATTGCACAGCAAAAGATTGGAGCTAAAAACATTTCTGGTCTTTCCTTCCACTGTGTTTTGTCAGCTCGTGCCCTGAGCTTGAACAGCTGTTAATAATTTATATATTTCAGTGGCACATTAAATTCCCTGAGTGGGAGGATGGCTTTGAAATGGGGGTGCCTGGATCTGCCCTGGATAAGGAAGGGAACTCCAGAATCTGCCAGGTGCCAATGGATTTTGCTTTCATTTCTTGCAAGAAAATGTTATTCAGCCTGTCAGGACATGATGCACCTGTGAACGCTTCAAAGAGGGCTTAGACTGACAGAGAACCCCAAACAACACACAGCCTGGTGAAAATATTCCCCAAAATCTGCTTGGTCCTTGGAAACATTGACCAGGTGGGATAACAACCCTAAAACTGCTCCCTGGAGTAATCCCTGGCTTGGATCAGGAAGACTTGACAGATGTCACTAATAAAAGCTCTTTTAAAACCTTCAGAGAAAAAAAAAACAAACAGAAAAACCAAACACTTAATATCAAATTGTTGGAGCCCTTATTTAAAAATAAAGTCTTTTCTATACCAAGGTTTTTCACTGTGAATAGCTCAGCAGGGCTTTTCCTGGAAACTTATTGTACTTTAAAATGCAATATTTGCATAGATGCTCATGCAGAGAAGGCCACGAGCAGGGGAAGGAGAAGGAAAGGTAGGGCTGGGGTAACGGGCTTTGGACAGGAGTGACAAGACAAGGGGGAACGGCTTCCCACTGCCAGAGGGCAGGGATAGGTGGGATATTGGGAAGGAATTCTTGGCTGTGAGGGTGGGGAGGCCCTGGCACAGGTTGCCCAGAGAAGCTGTGGCTGCCCCTGGATCCCTGGAAGTGTCCAAGGCCAGGTTGGAGCAACCTGGAATAGTGGAAGGTGTCCCTGCCCATGGCAGGGGGCGGAACTGGATGATTTTTAAGTTCCCTTCCAACCCAAACCATTCCATGATTCTATGAAAGGGCAGCGACAGTTCGAGGGAAGATGGACAAAAAAGGAGAGAAACAAAGGCTGTCATACCAGTGGCTTCACCAGTGCAGACACCCGCCACTGCTGCTGTTTAATTGGAGGGACAGCTGCAATATTTGCAGATGGGAAAGCGAAGGATTTTTTATCTCTGCTGGGGCTGAATCTCCTTTTCCAACACTCTGGAAGGCAGGTGGTGCCAGCCGTGGCACAGGCCCGGCAGGCAGAGCTGCAGCCGGGGCACGAGGCACATCCCAAACGCTGATACTCCATCAGGGACATCCGCTGATCTTCCCAGAGAGTGCAGGACCCTGGGCAAAAACGATCCTTGACTTTCTGAGGATTTAGAGCCAACTCTCCCGGGGCAAAGTGTCTCCTGCAGAGGTTGTGCCACAGCCAGGGTGTCCCTGCGCTGTGCTCGGAGCCCGATGGAGCCCCGGGATCCCTCCCCGGAGCCAGGGAGCCGATGGGCACGGGGGACACCGGGGGGGACTCCAGGAGGTTTTATCCTTTTTATTTTCTGAATCAAAATGACATTGAAGGCAGAGATCTGTGCAAGGGCGAGAGTGCCCTCTGTTGTCACCAGCACCTTCCTTCTGCTGAGGGCTCCGAACACAAGGTGTGCCCTCACAGCCTTTCCTTTTTCCTTTCCCTCCTCGTCACACAGTGATGGCAACCCCCAAAATTCACCCTAGTGCCAGGAGCAGCTGAATCTCCTCAGGTGCCAATTAAACAGGTGACGCAGCAGCAGCTGCACTTCATCAGCACCTGCCCTGTGTCAAGACCAAAATCGTACGAATGGCCTTAAAAATGAACATTTGAGTGTGAGAACAGAGTGAGGTGCAAAAGTGGATTGAATTGAGTGACTTTAACCCCATGGGTGCTGCAGTGCTGGGCCCCTCCAGGGGCTCTCTGGCTCCCAGGGCAAACGTGGTGGGGGCAATATAGAGCCTCCCCTTGGCTTCCACCACTTGCTGGGCTGAAATCCTGCTGGGATCCTCCTGGATTTCCAAAACGAACAGGAAAATGTGTTTTTGTGGGCATGCATCAGCCAGAACCCCCCAGCCCCAGGGGTTGCAGTGAAGGGGGGACCAGTGTCTTCTGCTGTGTCCACAGTGAGGACTAGAAGAAATAGCCTTAAGATCAGACAGAGAAGATCCAGATGTTAGAATAATTCTTTGCACTGGTCAGGAATTGGAAGGGGCTGCCCCGGGAGGTAGTGGAGTCACCATCCCTGGAGGTGCTTAAGAGGCGTCTGGATCTGGCACTGGGCGATGTGCTTTAGGGTTTTAGGAGTTACAGCGACACTGGTTGGATTTGTTGGTCTTAAAGGTCTTTTCCAACCTTGACTATTCTATGATTGGAGGATGCTGTGATTCCACGGGGAATCCACGATTCCACGCGACGCGCCCGCCGCCATGACACCCCCCCAAACTGGTGGTCCCCGTCACCATGGCAACAAGCCGCGCGGGGGGCGGGCGCAAGAGGCGGCATCCCCCAATCAGAGACGCCCTCGGGGCGCATCCTCGCTGCGATTGGTTAGCGAAGGTGTCCGTTAAAGCGCGGCGCCGGCTCCTCATTGGCGGCGGCCGTTGCCGTGGCGACGGGCGGACGCCGAGCGGGAGGCGGGCGAGGCTCCGCCATGGCTCCCCCCGAGGAGCCGCTGCCGCCGGCCGTGCCCTCCTGCCCCCTGCCCGGCAAGATCTGCGATGTGGTCCGCGGCGAGAGGCCCGGCTCGTGCTGCGGCATGGCCATGGCCGGCTTCCGCACCTCCAAGTACCAGCTGCCCGAGTGGCACCGCAGGAACGCCCGGATCTACAACCGGGC
>VZRE01002163.1:80803-114609 GCA_013396775.1 Cephalopterus ornatus
GCCCGGATCTACAACCGGGCGTACGCCGTGGGCGAGGAGTCGGAGCGCGGCCGGGCCGAGGCCAGGCACCTCACCAAACATGCGGCCGCCTGCGCCCAGAGGGCGCAGGAGTACTCCAAAACCACCCTGGCCCAGCGCCTGCAGGACATCCACTTCTGGAGGGTGGAGCTCCAGAAGGAGGTGATGGAGCTGGACGCCGAGACCAACCTGCTGGCGGCGCAGAAGCTGCGGCTGGAGCGGACCCTCGATGCCACCGAGGTGCCCTTCGGGGTCGTCACCGATAACCTGCAGTGCCGCGAGAGGAGGCAGCCCCCGGACCTGGTCATTGATGAGGTGGAGAGGCAGCTGCTGAAGGTGAGAAGGACCTTAAAGTTGGTGGCCGCTCCGGCCTCTGAAACGAGGAGGTGAAGGTTCTTGTGCAATGCCGAGGCCCCGTGACCCTCCCGGACTGTGTCGTGTCGCTCCAAGCGTTAAGAAGGATCGTTTAAAGTCCTTCCTCTATTTAGAAAGTGTTTAAAATCACACGAGTGTGGCTAGAGCAGAGCAGACCCCTCTGAATGCTCCTCTTCAGGCGGGGTGTTGATGGAATGTGGACCTTCTCCCAGGAACCAGCCCCAGGTTGTCCCACTGAGGGCCCTGGATCAAAGGATTCCCTCTCCATCCCGCTGCCACAGCTCCTCCAGCCAAGCAACCTGCCTTTTTAACTCTTCTCAAACTTAAGAAAAATGATTTATTAGGAAAATTCCCCCTCATTTCCTCCTGCTTGTTTCCCCTGGCAGCCCCGAGCTGCCATTAATTAGGAGAAGTTCAGTTCTAAATGTCAGATTTGAATATTTCCTCAACAGGGAATCCGCTTTTCAGTTATATTTTAGGTCATTCCAGGAGGGAATTCGTTCTTTTTGCGTTATTTCACTCTTTCCAAGTGAGAGACCTCCATTGCTAAAGGCAGGCTTTTCCATTTAAAGCTCCCAGGGAGCTGGATGTCTCTTTATTTACATGGAGACTGACTCCCCACCTCAAAATAATGTCAATTATTATAAACGTAACCCTTTAAACCCCTTTTGAATTTTTAATTTAACAACTCACCCATTGCAGGAAGTGTCCTCCCACTTTGTAAAGTGACACCTTCCCTTCAGCTGTGGTTTTATTTTAATTATGCTCTTTTACAGCTTCAAAAATAATATTTTCTTTCCCATCATGATTGTCCTTTTCCATTTGGAACCAGCTGATCTTTCTTCTGGTCCCTGTTGCTTTCTTGGGATGGAGAATCTGACACTGCACGGACACACACACTCATTTATTTGTCAAAAAACAGGACAAGGGTCAGTGGAATCTGGGATTAAAGTTGATTAGTAAGGAGATCCTCCCTTAGCTGTCATTGCTGCAAACCAGCAGAATTAATTAGGAGGTTTTCTTACGCAAAAGCTCTTTTTTTTCCCTGAGCCTCAACTATTAAATTCCTTTAAATAATACCGAAGAAAAGGGTTTTATTTAACTGTGGCGTCACCAGGTCAGTAAAGTCACTTCAGAGAACGTTGATGGTTTATCCCTAAAGCAGCTTTATGGGGTCAAAAATGAGCACCAGGTACTTTTTATTCGACAAGAGATTATGAAAAGAATGGGATTTTTCATTTTGGTCACATTTGTGTTGGATCAAACATTCCAGTTTGAGATGAAACACCTTCTCCTATCCCAGGTTGCTCCAGCCTGGCCTTGGACACTTCCAGGGATGGGGCAGCCACAGCTTCTCTGGGCACCCTGTGCCTTCCATAATATGGCAGAACATAGACTTTTCCATAAAATACACAGGCAATACGAAAATAATCAATTCCCAGGCTTTAGAAGCATTCCAGCTATTGCTGCTGCCTTAGACTTAAAGCTGAGTTCCCTCAGGATCTGCTGATCCCTCAAGAAATCAGAGTAAGTTAAGAGCAGGTAAGAAGATTCCAGTGTTTATCCAGTTTTATTTATTTATCCACGACCACTGAACTCAAATTGCTTGGCAGGGTGGTGTGTCCTGCTCTGGATGTCACAGAAATATCCGTATTTTTATTTAGGAAGCTGATCTTATCAGGAATATCCGGGATCTTTTGAAAAGAACTATAATCCAAGCCACCAACCAGATCCGGTAGGACATTTTCCCTGCTACTTTAGCAGCTGATTTATGGAGCCAAATAATTCCTGGGATATGGGATTTCCAGCTTTAAATTTCCAGTCCTGGTTTCCAATGTGTGGTTGATTTTTTTTCCCAACGCTAAAACTCAGGTGCTGTAAAAGTATTACCTGGATAATTCTTGCACCTTGTGATGTGTTTGTGTTATTGGCTGGTTTAAAGGAATTTCACCTTTTCAAAATGAGGGTTTTTTTTTACCACCAGATGTCAGTGTGAACTTTAAATCTGTACCTTGTGTACCAGCGTGGGTGTTCCCTGCCTTTCCAAAGGATTGTGTGCTTGGAATTTCTAACAAACCCTTTGGAAAGATGTTACCTGACGCCTAATCGGGTCAATATACTGGACATGGCTGCTGGAAACCTTGATATTTCAACTTTAATTTTTTTCTAAAATCTGCTCCTATTCTACCGGATAAAATAAAAACATCGTTTTTAAAAAGAATGGCTATAAACGCAAAATAATGTAAATTAGTTCTCTTACATCAGTTGGGGTATGATAGGAGCCTATTTGGCTTTTTGCAATTCTTGTAAGGTCATTTTAGTCCCATTTAGTCCCATTTTAGTCCCGTTTTCCAGTAGAGTATTAATTCCTTGGGTAAGAGTGACATCTGCTGTTCCCAGCTGGTAACGGCCCACAGCCTTTTGTGATTGGAATAATGGTAATTAATTGGGTGATGTGCGACTCTAATTGACAACAGAGCAGCAGTTTGAATCTGAATATCACTGGACTTGTGTCTTCCAAGGACAAACTGCACTGTCTGCGTGGGAGGATGGACAGGAGGGCTCAAGGATCTGTGGGGTCACTTTATGGAGACCTGAAATTTGAGATATGCTCCATATGTTGGTGAAAAGGGGGGATGAGTCTTCCACTGGCACTCCCTGATGTCTTATCGTGGATGGAATGTTCTGCAAACCTGCCTGTTCTCCCCGTAATGCAGCTGTCCCCACTGTTAAAAAAACCCTATAAATTTTAGGATGGTTGTGTAGAATCCCAAGTGCAACCACTCCTTTGGCTCAGGTTGTAAGAGCTCTAAGCCTTCTGCAGGCACAGAGCTGGACTGGAGCTCCGGGACAGTGGAATTATGGAATGATTTGGGTTAGAAAGGACTTCCCAGACCATCCAGTGCCAGCCCTGCCCTGGGCAGGGACACCTTCCACTAGCCCAGGTTGCTCCAACCCGGCCTTGGACACTTCCAGGGCTGGAGCAGCCACAGCTTCTCTGGATAATCTGTGCCAGGGCCTCCCCACCCTCCCAGGGAAGAATTCCTTCCTAATATCCCACTTAAACCAGGCTTAGTGTCCTTGCAGGAGGTGGCTGTGGGAGAGAGGGATTGGTAGGATTTTAGAGGCAAAAGGGAAGGTTTTTGTGGTGACACAGAGGCCCAAAGCTGAGCTTCAGAGTGCCTGTGATGGATCTGTGGGTTGGGTTGTTCCCCACTAATAAGGTGTGGTTCAAACTTTTCAGCTCCAACCGAATTCAGAAGGAGTTTTGTGAGCTGGACTGGTCGGACAAGGTGGAAACCTATCACATTGATGACAAATGTGTGAGCTACAACAACGACAGCACCGACATCCAGTTCCACCCCAGCTCCGTCAAGTTTGAGGAGAAGTAAGTGATTCCTGTCAGGCTCCTCCTGGAATAACCCTGGGAAAACACATTCATGGCTCCCCTCAGAAGCCACAGGAATGAGGGATTATTAATTTGTTAAAGGATTTCTTCATGGCAAGTCTCCACTGCAAGCAACAGTGCAGAGGTTGATGGCACTTTTGCAGGGAGAGAACCAGCTTCAGGTTGTCTTCTCGAGGGCAAGATTCCCATTTTATTCCATTTTTCTCTTCTTCCAGCGCCTCCACACCGAAGACCTGGGCCCAGTTCAGCCATGACAACATTTATAGTGCAGAACAGGAAAAACTGGCCTCTGTCCAGCTCCGCTCCCTGATCAACAACATCATCCACGACGTGTCCGAGGACCTGCGGATGCAGCGGGCAGCCGTGAACGAGGCCTTCGACAACCACTGCAGGGAGCTGGATGATGCCAAATTGCGGCTGGAGCAGCACCTGGAAAAGGTGAGTTCTTCTGAGAAGGTCACAGCAGATTTGTCTTATAAAATGTCTTAGTCCAAGTCGGGTGTCAAACACTGTTTTGTGCCAGCTCAGGATCTGGGAGGACGCTCGGGAGCTCAGTTGGGGCTCCAATTCCGCTCTTTCTGCTTTTGTTGGGATGGACTTAAACATGAGGAAAATGAAACACTTTCCCCCGTGCCTGGGCTGAACTAAAACCTCAAAGTGGGGGGCTCTTTTTGGAGGATTCCCGGGGTTATGGCTTTTAAGGAATGCCAGCCATTGCTGCAGAGGTGGCAGCAGGTCCTGCCCAGGGCCGAGGGGTGTCCTCAGCCTCTTCCCCTTCTCCAGGCTGGAGCTGCTCCTTGTCTTGCGTCAGGCCATTGCAAGTGTGGGAAAAAATACTCATTCCTTGGCACCTGGTGGCCCTTCCTGGAGGGAGGAGCCACGAGAGGTTTTGAACAGGCTGCAGAGTATTTTCCACTGCTTTTTCGATGTGATTCTCAGTGTAATAGTGAGGATAAAGAGGTCCAAACCACCTTAGAACTTCTATCTCTTCTATGCATAAGGTGTGTCTTCAGCCTCTTCCCCTTCTCTGACGTGGAGCAGCTCCTTGTTTTGTGTTAGAACCTTGCAAGTGTGGAAAAATAGCCCTGGTGGGTAATGACAGCTGGGCAGGCTTTATGTTTTACACCTTTGTCAGTGGTTCTGAGGGAGAAGGGGGTTGGGATTTCCTGTCTTTTCCATTTCCCTCACAAATTCCAAGCTGATCAGCAGCTCTCCATCTCACTCAAAATAACTTGATTTTTCTTCTTGAATCAAATTTACAATTAAAATCAAATTAAGTTAAGATTTACAATAGAAGCATTTCCTGGAGGTGAGATGGGTTGTCATCCCATGGGAGACCTGGAATAGGTTTTGAACAGGCTGCAGAATATTTCCTGCTGTTTTTCAGACCCAAGGTGTGAATCTCAGTGTAATAAGAGGTCCAAACCACCTTTGTACTTTAATTTCTCCTAAATTCTGGCTAAATACGAGGTCAGAACTACAACAACCTCCGCAGGCCCGTGAACATATGTTTGTCCATGCACAGGGAAAACATCATTTTTTTTTAACCAGTTCTTTTCCTTGGGTGTCCTCAGATCCTCAAGGACATTGGAGAGGAGGAAGCCAACATTGTCGCTCTCAAAAAAGCCATCAGGGAAAAGGAAACCCACCTGAAAGTGGCTCAGACCAGGCTCTATGACAGGTCCTTCAGGCCCAACATCGAGCTCTGCAAGGACGAGCCACAGTTCAGGTAATTAAACCACAGTTCAGGTAATTAAACAACTTCTCCAAGTGCCTTTTCTATCCCAAAGTGACAGTTTTTCCACTTTTTATTGGGAACACACAGCCTTTAGCTTTTATTACTCGGCTCGGTTCTGATATAAGTCACAAATAATTCAAGAGACTGAAATCACCGCAAGGAATATTTTATTTTAAATATGTTATTGTAAATATTTTATTATATTTTATTGTATGATATAAATTATTATATTTTCCATTATATTATGTTATTTAAATACTATTATTTTAAATATTTTAAATATGTTATTGCAAACATTTTTATTATATTTTATTATATGATATAACTTATAAGGTTTTGCATTCTATTATATGATTTAAATAGTATTATTTTAAATATTTTAAATATGTTATTTTAAGTATTATTTTATTATATTAGATCAGATAAATTATAATATTTTGCATCGTATTTTATTATATTAAATGTTATTTAATTTTATTTAAACAATACTATTTTAAATCTTCTATTTTAAATCTTTTATTTCAAATATTTTATCCTGATGTGTTGCCAAACAGAAAATCCATAGATTCAGCACTGCTTTATTCTCTGAACTGGGTGGTTTCTCTTGGATTTAGATGATCCAAAGAATATCTGGCAGCCTGTGGATCACTGGCTAAAACCCACCACGAGGTGGACTCTGTGTGAGGGAATTCCCAAGGGCTGGGAATGTGAATACTCTGGGACAAGTCTCAGTGTTACAAAGGAAGGGGGCTGCTGGGAGTTGATTTTTCAGGAATATTCTGCTTTCAAACTGGAGGGCAACGAATCCTTTCCAATTAAAGGTCACCTTTTGATCTCATTAGAAGCTTTGCCATCGATTCTCCTCCTTCCCGCTTCCCTGCCCTTGGGAAAAGTGGGAATGAGCTTTTGCAGGGTTACAAAATCCTTGCAGCGCAAAGGTGCCCAGAGTCCTGCTCTCTGTGCAGTGAGGGGGGAGCTCTGGTTCATCCAGAGGCTTTATGGCATCTCATTGTAACTCCTGATCCAGCCAACATTCCCTGCCCAAGCTTTTCAGCCTTTCCTGGGATTTAAGGACACCCTTTGCCGAAGGTTTGCTTGTGAGGCTCGGGCTCTTTGGAGCTGGCGCAGCCCCCAGGGATCCTGTTTTCCCAGGAATTAAATCTGTGCCTTCTCCACAGATTGCAGCAGATTATTCCCCCCTGCCACTGGATTGGAGTTGAATTTGTGTGCCGCTTCCAAACTTAATTGCTGCTTTTTAAAAAACTTTTCTGCTGTTGCTTCCATAAAACCTGATGCACTTTTTCTATCCCTTGAGTTTTGTACCAGAGAGCAGAGCTCCAAACCCAGCTTTATAAACTTCTCATTCACTCCAACTGGGTGACTTATTTAACAATTGTTGCCCTCTAATTCCTAGTACAATCCTAGAGGAAGGATAATTCCACTGTGCTTAGCAGCAAAAGACATTCTTGGTACTGCCTAAATGAATTCTTGGTACTCCATAAATCAGTTCTTGGTACTACCTAAATCACGGGAGACTGGGAATGTGAACTCTGCTTTCCTTGGACTTCTCTGAGCTATTTTCTGAGGAATCTTCTGATTCCAGAGCTGCTGATCTTTATTCCCGCTACACTTCACGGCTCTTTGAGCGTCTCCTGCTCTTCCTCATTCCCTCCCGTAATTCCCTTCAGGTTGGTGAGTGAGGTGGAAGAACTCACAGTGTTCATTGAAGCCCTGAAGAGAAAACTGATGGAATCTGAGCAGTGCCTGAAGAACCTGGAGGAGACAAGGATGAAGCTGGAGAAGGAAATAGCTGTGAAGGCCAACAGCATTTTTATTGACAGGGAGAAGTGCATGACCTTCCGAATCCGCTACCCCGTGGATCTGGAAGTAGCCAGTTACAAACAGTGATTTCTGTGCAAACTCTGCAAATCTGGGGGAAAAAATAGAACTCCTTCTTTTCTGTTTAGCCCTTGGCAAGTCTGGGAAAAAGGTCTAGAATCTTTCATATAAAATAAATTGAATTGGACTTGTGTTAAAATTAATGTATCATGGTGGGCTTTGAGTCTTCCCTTTAAAACTCCTGTAAAACCTATTTACAATGAATTTAAAACAGCTTAAAGGTAATTCATTTCTTCTGCAATATGTCTATATCATATGTGTTCAGTATTTTACACTTGGAGGTTTCACCCTAATAATGAAATATGTCAAGTGAATATTTCTTGTGAATAGTAGCAATAGACCCAGGTGGAGACAGAACATTTCTAGCTCGAAATGGGAGCAAGAAAACTGAGGCTCCCACCAGCTGCAAGGAAACAGGGGACAGACTTTAAGCTGCTCAAACATTCTTAATAAAACCCCCCAAATTTGCCCAGGTGACAATTGGTCTGTTGGCAAAACCACCCCCGGCCTGTCTCTGTTGGCAAAACCGGCCCGGGATTTTGAACCTTCAAGTCAATAAATTGAAGCTTTTTCAGGAAAAAAACCAACGAAGCAGCTTGTGAATTCCACCCTGACTTTTGTACTTCAGCGCTTGCACGTGGAATTGAGCTCCTGACGTGTTCCAGCTATTCCCTGGAAGCAGGGAATGTGGTTATTACCCCTAATGGAGAACACATCAGCTTCACCTCCCCCAGCAGAGCACCGAAGCAAATGCCACTCAGCCATTAGCTTGGTAGGGCACTTGGTTAAATGTGTGCCACGCCAAAAAAGGGGCAGAGGTGACACAGAACAGAATTTCCATTATGGTTCCCTCTATTACAGGCTGGGTTTGGGGTTTTTTTTTACTGTTAAAAAGCAGCTGGTCAAAGAGAGAAAAAAAACAAACCCTCAAAGGCCAAACACACACACAAAAACCCCAGGCCCAGGGACCTTTGTGCCCAGCTCTGTGAGGCAGAGCAGGGCCCATTAAGCTGAGCTGGTTTTCCCCCACCCAGCTATTTTATTTGTGTTCTGTTCACTCAGGATGTGCAGAGTACTCCCCAGCATTTGCCCTCCTGCTGAAAGCTGCTCCATTCCCTTGAAAACAGGCTGTGGCACTCAGGGCTTCTCACCCAAACCTCTCTTTTACAGCCTTTGGGCTCCAAAATTCTGGGGTTTCTCTTTTACGTAATAGATTTCCTCTTCGTGATTGTGTTTTTATAGGCCCAGTGTTGGATCCTTGTTAGAGAGAAATCCCAGAATCCAAATGGTTTGGCTTGGAAGGATCATCTGGTCCCACCCCCTGCCCCTTCCACTAGGCCCAGCCCCGTCCAACCTGGACCCCTGGGGTTGTCACAAATGTCACCTCCTGACGCTTTCAGGGCTGGACTTTGGAGCCGGGGAAAGGGAAACTCCTCAGGAGAACATCCTGCAGAAACAGGAGCCTCTAGCCTTTGGGATGACACACAGGCAGCCTCCTAATTCTGTGTTTGTGGGAAAACACATCCCGTGGTTTTTCCCCTAAACCAACATTTCAATTAAAAGGATTCAGCCTCCCGCCTCCAAACAGCTCCAAATTCCAGCTGACACTTTAATCAGAGCTCTTTGCAAACACAGTTTCTGCTCCTTGTGCCAGCTCTGATTCCTGACGTGTCCTCGCTGTGATGAACCAGGAGTTTTGTGGGGAAAATCCACTTCCAGCCCAATTTCTCTGGTGACCAACCTGGTGCAAATCCCCTTGGGACAAGAAGGGGAATGAGAACAACAATGGGAGGGCTCTGGGGTGATGGAGCAAACACACAGACCCCTCGTGCTGATGGTCTCACTCGGTGTCTCCTTGGAAAAATGTGATGCTGGGGGCAAGAATGGCTTTTTTACCCCCTTTTTTCATTCTGAATTGTGTGGAATATCAACCAGAAATGCCCAGAGAAGCAGCCCTTGAATGCTGTTATTGCTGTGGAATTGCAACTGTGTCCCAAAGGTCAGGTACAATAAAAGTAAAGGAATTATCTGGAGCCCAGGAACTGTCCAAGGGCTGCATTGATTTTCCATGACCTTGTCTGACCAGCTGGAAAAAGGGAATAAACCTGAGGGTGAACCTCAAAACTCAAGGAGTAACCTGAAAGTGCTTCTGGCAGGTTAAAAATCCTGCAGAGAATGTGGATCCTCCTGCTTGGAGTCCTTCCTGCTTGGCTTCTTCTGCCTCCTGGGCTTCCTCTGGGTGTGCAGCCCCAGCGGGAGCTGGAGCTGCTCTTCCACTGGCTTCAGCCTTTGGATGCACAAATCCCACCTGGATGGATCCAGCCCTGGCATTAACAACCTGGTCCATGGAAGGTGTCCCTGCCCAGGGCGGGGTTTGGAATGGGATGAGCTTCAAGGTCCCTTCCAACCCAACTCATGGTGGGATTCTTTGATTTAACACTTAAGAAATGGTTTTTAAAGAAATGATTGACCATCACAGCCAAGAATTTCTTCCCAATATCCCATCTGAAGAGACTCTCCTTTAGTTTAAAGCCATTAACATATCATGGAAAATACATAATAGATCGCATATATGATATATACATCATGTTTATATGTAAGTATTATATATTGTATAAGTATCTATGAATATGACTAAAATCTAAGCCCTCAGCTACTGCTGGAGCAAAATGTATTGAGGTGCTGGAGGTCAAAACCTCTTTCTTCTGTTCCACATTTTATTTAATAGATCATGACATTGGAAAGAGATTAAGGAATGACTGAAAAGGCAAAAACCAGCCCCAATTCATCTTCGCACTGAAAGCAAAATCCCGGCACTGCTCCCGTTGACATCCACGTCACTGGATGCTTTTAATTGTTCTCTCCTGACATTTCAATTATATGTTTTCTGTAAATAAATGTCAGTTTGGGGGTTGCCCAGAATAGCAGTTTTGTAGGGACTCTCTTCAAACCCTCATTACTCCCCCGTGATGTACCAGCTCTGCTTCCCATCTCTCTGTGCTGCCGGTCAGGTTTTGCCAGAGGGAAAGGAGATTTCCAAGCGCTCAGAGCCTGGTTTTCTTCCAGCTTCCATTTGGCAGGAAAAATAAATACGTGTTTAAATCAAAATCACTTCGGATGTTCTTCGCAGTCTGACCTGGTAACTGCAAAAAGCTAAAAAATCATCTGGCAAATGAAAGTGGGGTTTAGATAAACAGCGCTTTTCTCCGGCAAATGGTTGCAAGGGAAGCAAAGAAAGATGGAGCTGGAGTTTGAACCAAATCATCCCCTGTGGCTCTGGGAAATTAAAGCAGCATTTTCTAATGATCCTGGATCATTGGGTTGACTCAAAGGATCGATTCAATTGTTATTTTCTGTGTTGATAAATGCCCAGATGGGGCCTTTTCCCCTGTCCCTTTGCCTTCCCAAAGCTCCCAGCAAAGGTGCAGGGCTAGGCCAGCCCCGGATGGATTTGGGAAAAGGGAAGGTTGGAGTTCAGGTCTCATCCATGGCCAGGCCTCTCATGTGATGGGACCAGAGACGCCAGCCCCTGTCACTGTGTCCTGTCCAAACAGCTCCAGCTTAACCCTTTAATCCTTTAACCACACTTTAAAATGCTCTTGGCTTGTCTCCAGCACTGGGCAAAAAGCGCCACCACGACTGATGGAGGGGGAAAGAAAAGCTGTTTTCCTGCAGAAGAAGGAATGTGATCTGCCACGGAGATTATTTTTTACAAATTCTTCGCCTGGTTATGGTGCTGAACAAGTGTTACCATTATTCTCCCTGGCAGCTCATCATGAACCCAGTGCTCAGGAGCCCTTAGAGAAATGGAGCCACTGAGATCCTGCTGTCCTGGTTCATCCATCCCATCCTGCTGGATGGAGAGGAATTAAATTAAAGAAAAACCAAACAAAGCCAAGAGCTACAAATTTGCAAGCCCAGCTGTGCTTTTTCCTCCCGCACACTTTTTATTCTTAATTACAGATGCAAATTCACCAAAAAAATAAAAAAAAAGAAGACTCCAGGACACACTTTATATTCCTTTTATCAAGAAGGATTTTCCAAATTTTTATGGGTAGGACAGGGAAAACATTGCCTGAGACTTTGCCCCCTCTCTCCCATGGTTCCAATCAGCAAAGTGTTGCTCCCACACCAAACACCAGCAGGTGAGAGGAGGGGGCCACAGCGTGGGAAACCTCTGCCTTTAATTGATAATAAGTAAAGGAAAATAAAAAAAATGGGCTGGGAAAAAAAGAAAACCAGCAGGCAAAAACATTTGTCACCCTCTGCTGATAAGAGTTTTTTTTCCCTTCCCAGCCAGTTTGCCTTCGTGAAATGAAAGTTGAGGTGGGGGGAAGTTCTTAAATTCCAGTGAGATGGTTCAGTTTTTCCGTAGAATCACAGGATCCAAATGGTTTGGGTTGGAAGGGACCTTAAAGCCCAACTCATTCCACCCCCTTTCCATGGGCAGGGACACCTCCCACTATCCCAGGTTGCTCCAAGCCCCGTCCAACCTGGCCTTGGACACTTCCAGGGATGGGGCAGCCACAGCTTCTCTGGGCGACCTGTGCCAGGGCCTCCCCACCCTCCCAGGGAAGGATTTCTTCCCAATATCCAATAATCCGACTCTTTCTGAGTGGGAAGCCATTCCCCCTTGTCCTGTCCCTCCAGGCCTTTGGAAACAGTCTCTCTCCATCTTTCTTGTCAGCTCCTTCAGGTCCTGGAAGGCCACAATTAGATCACTCCAAAGCCTTCTCTCTTCCAGGCTGAACAATCCCAATTTTTCCCAATCCTGACCCTTTTTGACACCCCTCCAACCCCCACTTAAAAAAAAATAATCATTTTCAAGGTGGAAATAACATCCTCTGGTAAGATCCAGAAGGAAACGTCCTGACTTCTTTCCTTTTGCCCCCTGCAATCCCTCCCTCATGGATCACTCTGCTGGGGAAACAGCAGCATTGTTTAATCTATTAATTATTTATTAATTATTAAACATTCCCATCTCAGCCCCCCCCAGATATAATTCTGCTCCAGAAATAAATGCAAGTGTCCCTGCCCATGGCAGGGAGTTGGAATTGGCTGGGCCTGTAAAGTCCCTTCCAACCCAAACCATCCCGTTATTCCATGGAATATGCTGTTCTATTACGAGCATCTCCTCTGCTGGGGAGGTTCATCTTGTTCCAACCCCCTTCCCTGGGCATGGAAAAGGACGGGAGGAAGCCAGAGAAGCATCCCAGGGCTGGGGTGTGACCCCCAGGGAGAAGTTCAGCCCCTTTACTCCCCCCACCAACCCTTTCCCTTCTTTTTTTCCCCCATCAGAAGTGACAGTTGTTTTTCCCCGTTGTCCCCCGGGGAGTCACAGTGTCACACCCCCTGAGTCACTTACTGGGGATAATTGATCTGGAGGTAAAACGGGATGAAAAGCAAAGGGAGCAGAAATGAGATTATTTTCAGGGTACATTTAACTTCCTGTGACATTTAAGAGCACGAACCTTCCCCGGAAACCGGCGGGGCCCGTTCTGCCTGGGAGCTTCAATATTTAATTCCCAGGAAGGCAGACACAATTTTTTTCAGACTGTTGTAATGATTTTCGACTTGATCGGCCAAAGACAGGGAGAGAAGCTTCGAGATGGCACAATGAAAAAAGGCACCCGGGAAAAGTAGTGGTAAATCGGCTGGAAAACCTGCACAGCCACAGGGAGGAGCAGCTTTGGGATGGGATTTGAGCTCCAGGGCTCTCCTTGTTCACTAGTTTTGCAGCCACAGGTAAATCTTTCCATCTGGTTGCCTCCCTTTCCTGGTTTCCTTCCATTTAGAGCATGACCTGTTGGCAGCCAAGGCCGCAAAGATCCAAGGAAGCCTTTTCCAGCCATCAGAGGGTGACATTCCACCCTGGATTCCACCAAACACAGCAAAACCAGGCACCCCGAGGGACAGCACTGACCCAAATCCCTTTGAATTCCCACACTTTTAGCTGGCTCAGGTCTTCAGTGGGAAGCTTGGAGGCTTCTCCATCCAATCCCTGACCTTTTGCTGGTGTTCCCTGGATACTGGCAGTGTGGGGAAACCCGAAGGGATTCAGCAGGATCAGCGCTGGAAGTTGCTGCTGCCCCAGGAAAACATTTCATAGAATCACAGAATCATTAAGGCTGGAAAAGATTCCAAGGTCATGGAGTCCAGTTGTTCCCACAGCATTCCCAGGCCCCCTCTAAACCACGTCCCCAAGTGCCACGTCCAGATTTGCAGGAGGATCTGAAGCCCTGGAATTATTATGGACCCAAACAGCCCTTCCAGGCAATTGGAATTATCAGAACCTGCTTAAATAGTCCCTTTTCCAGAGAGAACAAGCCACTTCCAGCAGCAGGAATTTGAAGTGATTGCAGCCTTTTCCTTTTGCAAGGCAGATGGAATTAACTCTGCACCAAAACCCAGGATTGAAATATGGATAAATACGTATAAAAATAATCCATTCCATCAGAGAAACGATTAGAGCAAAGGCCACCCTGTTTTTCCCTTTCTAAAATTCAATTACATTTAGCAGGAAGATCATTTGAATGTTTTATTAATTGCCACCTCTTGATTATTTTACTTCTAATTTCTTTCTCAGCTGAGCCACAGAAGTGGGGGTTGATGCACTGAGGGGATTTTTGTGGTTTCTTTGTGATTATTTCCAGGCAGCTGCTGAAAAACAAGTGCATTGAATAGGCTGAGCAAAAGGGTCAGTTTAATACACGGAACAATTGAGCAGAGAATCAAAAAGAATCGGAAATCCAGGGAAATTTTAGTCCATGTGCAGTAATGAGGGTTTCTGATAAAACTCTTTTCAGGACTGACATTGGAAATTCAGAAAAAATCCTTCATAAATTCAGAAGAAACGAGAGAGGTTTGGGTCTGGAAAGGAAGGGAGGGGCAACAAAAATGCACATTTTTTTGATTGGGAATCATCAGTGACCCTTGTGAGCCATAAGATCCCAATGGATCATCCTTATGGATGAGCCCTTGTTGATTTGGGGCTCAAATCCCTCAGAAATAATCAGTATTTCTCCCTGGCAGGAGCCACAGCCCCAAGATCTGTGGGAACCTCCCAGAAGGGACCTCAGCAGGATCCCGATGCAGAAAGGGATGGAAAATCCCGAGAGATTTTTTTCCTGGAGGGAGAGAAATTCAGCATCTTCCATCCATCCAGGTGTGGGCTGGACAGAAACCCTGGGAAGATCCCACGGGACACCAGCCCAGGGGGTCTCAGCTTCAGCCTCCCACCACCAGCCAGAAACCCTAAAAAAGCCTGGAAATAAGATCCTTGGATTTTTCCTGTGGTGGAGACAACTGGTTTCTTCTGGATCCACGTGGAGCATTGGAAGATGATGCTGTCACCTCCCAAAATATGGGGTTCCCTTTCTATTTTCCTTTTTCAGAGCCATTTTGTCCCCTTTTACCTCGCTTTTCAAGGGTTTGGGGGCATTTAACTGGGCACAAAGTGCAACAAGAGCCCAGGCTGGAAAGATAATCTTGATTTAGAAACATTTTGGGTGAGGTTTGAGGCTCCACCACCCAGCCCAGCGAAACCTCCTCTTTTTTGGGGGTGACTCCCAACTATTTATTGGCACTGCACATCTCCAGCCCCATCACTCCTCCATGCTCCAGCTTTCCATTACAATACCCACCCTCTAAAATCAATGGAAAACCTGCCTTTGACTCCAGTGATTTCAGGATAAGCTCCTAATTTCACGCTTTGTCCAAAAAGCAGATAAAATTGACTTTAGAACAGCTTTTTCCCCCTGGAAAATTAATCATCTTTGAAGTACTTCAAGCCTCAGAACCATTTCTAAGATGCCCCATGATAGAAATAACCGGTGTACTTGAAATAAAGAGCTTTGGCAGGAATCAAATCCTCCAGCCTTGGCTTTTTATCATATTTATGACCCTCTCAAGTTCTCCATCACAAAGAGCAGCACTTGGAAGTGCAGGAATAAGTCACTGTCAGTGGGTTTGGAGGAGCTGAAAGATTTGCTGTGATCACACAACCCTCTGCTCAGCGGTGCCTCAATATCCCTGCTCAGATAAACCCTGTTTATCTGATTCAATTACAAGGTGCACCGAGGGACTTAAAATATATTCCAAACACATCCAGCCACACGTGGCAGCTCCTGCTGGAATAGTCCCCTGTTACCCTGAGCGGGTGGGATGAATCCAGGTGTCCTTTGGTGCTGGAATAGATTTACTTAATTAAAAATAAATAAATAAATAAAAAAAAATGGTTTTATTGGAGAATTCAATTTGCCAACGTAAATTCCACAGCAGGATCCTGAATCCGTGTCCATGAAGAGCAAATTCAGAAAAATTCCCAATTGGATCGTAGAATCAATCACAGAAGGTCAGTCCCATTTTACCACTGGATTTTCCAGTGGAAAAGATTTCCCAGGGAAGCTGTGGCTGCCCCATACCTGGAAGTGTCCAAGGCCAAGTTGGACGGGGCTTGGAGCAGCCTGGGATAGGGGAAGGTGTCCCTACCCGTTGCAGGGGGTGGAATTAGTTGGGCTTTAAGGTCCCTTCCAACCCAAATCATTCCAGGATTCCATGATTTGATGAAGTTTGAAATTCACACGAAACACTGAGTTTGAATCCTGACATTCCCGTGCATTTAATTCCTTTCTGCTTCAAGATAAGAATCAAATGGGGTGGGCAAAAGGACGGGAGGAAATAGAAGTTGTGCCAGGCTGAGTTCAGATTGGATATTAGGGAAAATTCCTCCATGGAAAGGGGGGTGAGGCATTGGCACAGCTGCCCAGGGCAGGGGTCCCCACCCCTGGAGGGATTTCAAAGCCCTGTGGATGTGGCACTTGGGGACATGGTCAGTGGTGGCCTTGGCAGTGCTGGGGGAAGGTTGGACTCCAACGTCTTTAGAAGGCTTTTCCAGCCTGAATGATTCCATGATTCTATGAACTTCCTGCCTGGGGGGATGAGGCGGGGGTGGGATCCAGCTCCTGCCAAGGCCAGGAATGTGCAGACAGACAGACAGACACAAAGACACTCCCAGAGGCTCCGACACTCCTGACAAGAGCCGTGTGATCCCTGGGGAGGAGTGATTTCAGGAAGAGATCCAAGATCTCCGCTGATGGGAATCCATCCATCGGAACAGGGTTTTGTTTTTTTTTCATTTCATGCCATGACCCAGAGTGGCACAAGTCTCCTCTGTCCTGGAACCACTCCGAGCCTGGCAGCACTAACGAGCTGAGGGCTGGATTCTCTGGGAACAGGGAAATGACATTTAATTGCCAGAACAGAGCCTCTGGGGCAGAGCAGCGCAGATTGGGGGGGTTCATGTGGTTCCACTACCCTGAAAACAGAGCAGAGACACCCAGCTGGCACCTCAGAGAGGAGAGGGAGAGACATCCTCGCTCATCCTCAGGCTCAGGGCAGGTTACACCTTCTCTGCACGTGGGATGAACTGCTTAAGGACGTGAAAGAGTCCTAAATCCCTTTCCAGGAGCGCAGGGATGCTCTTTGACTGAGACACGAACGTGTGAGATAGAATCAGAGAATATTCTGGGTTGGAAGGGACCCAGCAGGATCACAGGCTTTGGGATAAGTGCTGGGGTTTGTCCTTTATTAGTGGTTTATTAATTACTGTCCTTTATTAGCGGTTTGCAGAAGTGTCCTTGAGGCTCCTCAGGACACAGAGCAGGGGGTGATGTTGGGCTTGCAGTGCTCTAATGGCTCCATCACTGCCACTAAATGAGAGGAATTCGGGTTTATCAGGCCCTGCCTGGACTGTGTGACCCCAGGGATATCCCACACACTCCGTGCTCTGGCTTCAGATTATCCTGAATTAGAAAGGACCCACAAGGATCATCCAGCCCAGCTCCAGGCCCTGCACAGGACACCCCAAAAAAACCACACTAAGATTGTTGTCCAAACACTCCTGGAGCTCTGGCAGCTTTGGAACTGTGACCACTTCCCTGGAAAACCTGTCCCAGTGCCCGACCACCCTGGGAGGGGGAAGAGCCTTTCCCTGATGTCCAACCTAAAGGCAGAATGTTCAGGTCCATGGGGCAGTTGTACTGGCTGTCCTCCTCCTTCTCCCCAAAATGTTGGATGGCATTTGTCAGCAGTGCTCAGGATCATCCACACCCTGCCCAGGGACAACCCCTGGCAGCACCTCTGGGGGCTGGGAATCTGCCTGGATTTGGGTTTAATCCACAGTAATTCCTCGGTCCTTGGCAGCTCTTTGGGGCTCAGACCCTGCCTGGGACATGAAGGCAGCACTGGAATGGGAAAAATGCTGCTTTACAGCCTGGATCTTCTGTATATTTATGGTAAATCTCTGCTTTTCATAAAGAATTTGGACTCTTGCTGAAACACTTCAATGCCAAAAACCTTAAAACCTCTTTTTCCAGCCAAAACCTGGTGCTTTCCCAGGGTTTCTCCTTCTGTGCAGTGCAGAACCGAAAGGATGCAGGATGAATTCCCTTCACCAAAAACCTCCCATGAAGAAGCTCAGGACACCCCACTCCCAGACCCCCTTGGTGATACCAGGGAGGGTTTAATGGGAAATTGCAAAAGGATCCTGGAGTCAGCCCAGAGCAGGAACTCTGACAGAGCTTGGGAGCCTGAGCTGGGCTTTGCTGGGGCATGGAGGGGAAGGAGGGGTGGGCTGGGGTGTGAATCCCTCCTGGAAAAGCATCCTGAGCTCCTCTGTGCTGGGGAAAGGTCTGAACTGTCCGAGTATTGATTGCTGTGGGGTGTGGGACATGTGGCAAAGCTCTGCCAGAACTGCTGGGGCTGAGGGGGGAAACATCCACAGGCAAAAGGGCTTGGCCAGACCCATCCCTGGCATTTCTCTCCCGAGCGAAAAACACAACTGAAATGTCTTTTCTGTCCCTTTTCTGGCAGGAAGGTCTGAGGCGAGGGTGGGTTTCAGGCTGATGTGTTTGGGAAGGGATGGCGTGGGATGGGTTCACACCTAGAACGTGCTCCAGCAGTCCCTTGGGATGCAGATCTGGGAATGTGGTCTCCCAGGGAGTGACAGGACCTCCAGGTGCTCTTTCCAAGTGTAGGGAGGGGACTGTGGTGTCCCCCCAGGGGACTGTGGTGTCCCCCAGCCCGAGGGATCCGGGGGACAGGGATCTGAGCCACCTGGAGTGGTGGAAGATGCCCCAGCTCACTGAGGGGTGTTGGACTAAATAACCTTGAAAGTTCCCTTCCAACGCAAACCAGTCCGTGATTCAACCAGTAAACACCATTTTAAAGCTGAAAACTGGAGAATTATAAAGTAATCTGTGAAGAAAATCACCCTCCATCATCTTAACTCTCTTGTCCATAGCCCATCTCACTCCCAGGAGTTTCGACATTAAGATTATTCTGAGAACACACATGAATGTCTCTGTGGAAAATAGCAATTATCCTGTGCTACAGGGCTCTCCCCATCATTACCTCTGTATAAACAGGCCTGGTAAAGCCATTTCACCCAGGCTGGCAAACGAAACGAGCCCAGGTGTGGAATGCAGAGCAGGGGGGTGATGAATGACACCCCTGGTGAACCTGCCAAGGCTTCAAAGAAAACTTCCAAGGCACTCACAAAAAGGTAGAGCAGCATCTCTCTGCTCAGCACTCTGTAATTACAAGCAATCTAAAAACTGGAAAGGAAGTGAAAGAATGCAAACTCTCTTTTGTCCTGGAAACAAAATAACAAGGAGAAATATTTTCCTTCTCGGCTCATTTTGGGCTCTGTGCAAACACAGTCAGGGTGATAAAGCTGAGCCCTGGGCCCAGGGCTCCTCCCTGGGCTGAGCTGCGTGGGTTTGGGGCTGGCACCAGGTTGGATATTTTCAGTAACATGTGTCTGAAGTGCAAACTTCATCTGGGCATCCAGTTTCCATCAGATATGTGGAGGATGGGGTGATGGGTGCAGAGTGGGCAGGAGATCATGGAATCACACCAGCTCATGGAATCACACCAGCTCATGGAATCCTGGAATGGTTTGGGTTGAAGGGACCTCAAAGCCCATCCAGTGCCACCCCCTGCCATGGGCAGGGACACCTTCCACTATACCCCAGGTTGCTCCAAGCCCCATCCAACCTGGCCTTGGACACTTCCAGGGATAGGGCAGCCACAGCTTCTGTGGGCAACCTGTGCCAGGGCCTCACCATCCTCCCAGGGGAGAATTTCTTCCCAATATCTCACCCAAATTTCCCCCTCTTTCGGTTTGAACCCACCCCCCCTTTGGCCTGTCACCGCAGTTCCTGACAAAAGTCCCTCGCCACTTTCCCCGCAGTCCCTTCAGAACTTGGAAGGTGCTGTGAGGTCTCCAGCTTTCCCTTCTCCAGGCTGACCAGCCCCAACTTCCCCAGGCTGTTCTCTTCTAACTGCCTCTGTTGAATCCTCCCTGCCCCCCGTGCAGTCTGTCCCCTCTCCCTGGCAGAGGGGGCTCAGCACTCCCTGCTCTCCCCACCCCTCTCTCCTCTTCCTCCAGCCTTCAGCACAACTCAGGTTTATATTTATTTTTTTATTTTTTTTTCTCTTGCATGGACAAAAGCCAAGCTCTCTAAATCAACTGTGCAAACAGAAATATCCTTCTCCCTTGGATGTGATTATTATTTTTGAAAAAGGAGGCTGTCGTGGCAAGAGGAAGAAAACCTGTTTTGTGAGGAGACACCAGTGCTGGCTACCAGAACATTCTTCTCCTGTACTAAGTTTCAGACTAAAATTAAAAACCCCTCATCCAGACCGTTCCTGGATGGTTTTTGACCAGCTCAGATAATTTTTCAGACTTCCAAACACTCTTTTTATTGCATTAAATCTATAAACTATTTTTATCTCTCAGTAGCAGCCTCATGCCCTGCTGTGAACCCAGAGCTGGGCCCAGTCACGCTCTGATCCCACATTTTTTGGCCTTGAAGAGCTCGGTTTAAAAATAGGGGCTGCAGAACGGGAGCAGGGATGTGCCACCCCCAGGAGGAGCTTTCCCCAAAACCCCACCGGCAGCAGAGCCAGGAGCCACATTCCCATCCCAGGGCACCATCCCTCTGCTTGAAGGGCTTTGGAATTCATTTTGTGCCTTTTTTTTGGTGTCAGTTCTTGTTGCAAGGATGAACTTGCTGCAAAGCAGCTCCTGTGGCTCAGCAGGGCTAATGATCTTATTTATTAATTGTGTTCTAATCAGAAATATTTGCTGGATGACAGAAGGAGGCAAAAAAACCCTCTCCAAAGTGTGCACAGGATGCTCAGGACACACTCTGGGTCTGTGGGGCAGGGAGAGCCAAATCCTGCCGTGTGGTGCCTCCGCTGCCCCAGGACACAAATGCCTAAATCCAGAACATTCCCTTCTGGAATCCAGGGGAATTGTGGAACCGAAGGAATGCAGCAACACCAGCAGGGTGGCTTTGGGGGCAGCGGGACACGTGGAAAACCTTGTCCCTTGCTGAGCAGAGCCAAGAGCAGAGCAGGAAACCTGGGAATCGTGATAGATGAGGAAAGATGCCGCAGATTTGGTGTTCAACCGGGAGCAGGGACGAGGAGGGGGAAGGGTTTTTCTTGGCATGTGTGAGGCAAAGTCATTTGTTTTCCTAGAGGCTGTTTGAGGTGCTTCCAAAAGGAGGATGAGTAAGGTTCAGCTTTTCCTGGCAGCTTTGGAAAGGCTGTGGATGCATCTCCCCCCTTCCTCCACGGAGCTCCATGTGCACATTTTTGGGAGGCTTCTGCCTGGCACGTTCTGATCCACGTGGGGCTGGAATGGGGGTCGCTGCTGGGGGACAGGGATGGGGATGGGAGGCTCCAGGGAGCCTGTGCAGGAGCAGCCCAGCTCCAGAGGGTGACTCATGGAGAGCTGGATGCCAGGACAGCACCAAACATCCGTGTTTTGCCTCACTGGTCCTTCCCAAGGGAGCTGTAACTCTCAGTTACAGCACCAGTACCACATGGAAACCCTCCCTCCCCTCTGATGTGGGGGAGCCCCACTCCCCACCAGCCCCTAATCCCTCTCAGGATGCAGATTTCTGAATTAAAAAATACATCATATCAGTTTAATCACCTGCTCATTTTACTGAATCCAACACAACCATTCCCCAGTAAGTCCCCTCCAAACAGTTTTCCTCCTTTACACATCCCAGGCCCACTTGCAGCTTTAAAGGTGGTTTTCTATCTTCTTTAAACCTGAAAGTACGCGTAAACCCCATTTTCCACGGTGCCACCCTCTCCTTGCCCCTGCTCCAGGGCTCTCAGCTGTGGAGGACGGGACAATTTGGGCAGTGGGAGGACTGGGAGATGGGGCAGGGATGGGAACCTCTCTGGGGTGGTGTCCTGGATGGCTCAGGAAGGAAGGGAAAGCTTTGAAGGGGTTCTGGAAAAGCAGGGAGGTTCCCAAGGCGCTCTCAAATCTCACCCTTGCTCACCTAAGGCAGAGACAGCTTCCAAAAATCCAATAAGGCCTGAGCTGGGCAGCACATCTCCCTGGGAATGGTGTGGAAGTGCCGGGTCTGGAGAGGGCAGGACTGTGGGGAGGGAATATTTAAAGCACTGAGTTATGACCTGAAGAGGGGAAGGACAGAGAGGACAAACAAACCTTTCCCCTCCTGTTGTTCTCAAACATTAAGGATTTGCTGTTCTTTATCATCCTTAGGGCAGGAATGATGTTGGACCTGGCCCTGCAAGGGGCACCCAGGTCTGCCACCTCCCTTTTTAATTAATTTAATTAATGGGAGCAGTTGCAAAATGGAAGAAGAAGAAGAAAAAAAAAAACAATGGGAAAAAAAATGAATTCAGAGCCCAAATCTAATTTTAAATAAAACCACCGATGTGTCCTTTTCCAAGGGCTGGAAATGCCCAAGTGTGTGATTTCAGCGTGGGCACTAAAATCATGGAATCAGAGTGGTTTGGGTTGAAGGGACCTTAAATATCATCCAATCCCATGGGCAGGGACACCTTCCACTATCCCAAGTTGCTCCAAGCCCCGTCCAACCTGGCCTTGGACACTTCCAGGGATGGGGCAGCCACAGCTTCTCTGGGCAACCTGTGCCAGGGCCTCCCCACCCTCCCAGGGAAGGATTTCTTCCCAATATCCAACCTAAATCTTCCCTCTTTTAGCTGAAAGCCATTCCCACCATTCCAGCTCGCGCGCAAAAACCAGAGATTTCATCGTGGCTTCGCTTTTCTTTCCTCTCCTTTCTAAAAAAGACGCTGAAACCTCCCGAAGAAAAATTATTTCCATGTGATCCCAGCGCTTTCCCTCTTGGCTGGAACGCTGGATGTGGTTTTGGGTTCTGTGGTGGAGGGATTTTTTTTTTTGGATGCTTTTTTTTTTTCATTTAATTTATTTTGTTTTATTCCCGAATTTTTTTTTCGGTTTTCATTCCCATCCCTGGGAGAGGCTCCGCGGGATCCCACGGGCTGCGAGTCCCGAGGAGCTGGGAGTGGGACAAAGGCACAGGAACCCGGCACAAGTTGCTGCAAGTAAAGAAACCAAGGGAAAAAAAAAAAAAACCTGCTTTTGCAAACAACCGAGCTGCTGAGTTTCATAAGGATCCAGCCTGACTTTCCGTGTTTCCCTTGGATTCCAGCGAGGAAGCGCAGCCTTCTCGGAGCGCTGGAGCCCCGAATGAACGGCAGCTTTCATGTGGTGCTGAGGAAGAGCCAGGGAACAGGGAGACAGGGCTGCTGAGGAACCAGGTGAGTCCAAGGGATCGGAAAACGGGATAAAACCCCTGTTCCTGTCGGGAACAGAGTGTTCCCTCCTGCAGCTCCTTGAGTCAGGAATGGGGTGCTCTGCCCTCGCTGCTGGAGTAAGAGCAAGGCCGGGTTAGTGCTGAGCTGCTTGAATTTGTTCCCATTAACATTCCTTATCCCATTATCCACCCTTAGCATTCCAGGATGATGCTTTCTCCCAGTGGGATCTTGCTCTCACTGTGGCTGAGCAGTGGGATGGGGATGGATCCCATGTGGATCTGCCACGGCAGCTCCGGGCAGGAAAGAGCCGTTTGCTGGCATCTTCATGTGGAAACTTTCAGGGAATTCTGCTTCTCCAGCTCTTTGGAATGTGCTGCTCGCTCCGGAGAGGGGTTTGCACAGGGGATGGGATGGGATGGGATGGGATGGGATGGGATGGTCCTGCTGCTGCCAGCACCCGTGTCCCGGTGTCCCCAATATCCCCAAGTGGGACAACCCCCCGCACTGCAGGGACAATCCAACTGGGACAGCCCCACATGGACCCCCTGCAGGGACAACTCCTCCTGCTTTACTCTGGCACATGGACTGCTGAATTCCCAGAGTGACTGAGTCAGCAGTGGCAAGTCCCAGGAAAGCTGCCTTTCCCCTGGGAAGGGTGAAGGAGGGTTGGGTGTCCTTTGCTCTGTCGGAGGAGCTGCCCTGGGAATGACTTACTGTAACTTCCCTGTGCTGAATCACCGCCTGGACTTGCCGTGGAGATGGGAATGCTTCCAAGGAGCCGCCCAGCCCGGAGCAGGGACATTTCCAGGACACTGCAGGCGTGTTGCTGGAGTCGGAGGTGCAAGCAGGGACAAGGAGAAGGAGAGAGGGAAGAGCTGTTGGCTTAGCAACCAGCAAAGACCCATTTGCTCCCTGACTGTGCAGAGCAGGCAAGCTGGGATCATGGGAATATGCAGCTATCCAGGTGCATATTCCAGAGGCTGTTTCCATCCAGGCACAGCCTCTCTGCCCACAGCACCTGCAGGGAAGCCTGTTAAATCCACACAATCCCCCAGGTCTAAGGGTGTGCAGGTGATGGGGAGGGAGGTTTTGGAACCTCATCTCTCCCCGTGCAATAGGTGAAATCCCACTGGAGAGAGCAGTGGGGACCACAGCAGTTGCTGCTGCTCAGGGATAGAGGAATTCAGGCGCTTCACCCCCACCGGAAACAGGCAGAGGCTAAAAAAAACCACCACAAAATAACCCCCAAACCAGATAATTAAAAATGGAGCTACAAACTCACTGACAAATGTTCACCCAGGGCCATTACAAATCCAGATGAAGCTAAAACTCCATGGCTGGATCCTGGCTGTGCCTCCACTCCTGCCCGTCTCCCAGCTCTCTGGGCTCAAACCAGCATTCCCAGATGCTCCTGGGCATCACCCCAGCGCTCTCAAACCCCACAGGCCAGGGCGTTGCCCTCGGTCATCTGCAAACCACGGCCCACAGTGGAAACTCTGAAACCACAAACTCCTTTTTCTGGGATCCAAATATCCCTGTCTGGGAGTTCTCAAATCCCTCCCTGGCTGCAGGCGGGCTCCTGATGCTCAGCTCCAGGGAAGCATCCCCGGGATGTGGGGCTGGAGGGGCTTTTCTGGCGCTCAGAGCAGAGGAGCCCCCCGAGCTGCCGCAGCTTCACCCTGGAAACCGCACAGACTCCTTCGGTGTCCTGGGCTTTTCCACAGCAAGTGGCTCCTGACGAAATTTTAGACCCTCACGGGGAAGAAAGTTTTCAAAACTCCCAAACAAATCACTTCCAAGAGGAAGTCCAGTGTCCAGACATTCCCGGCCCTGAGGATGCCTCGTTTCCTGCTGCTGGTGATCCAAGGAGCTCCGGAGCAGAGGGGAGGTTGAGGCTTGAGAGGAGACACAGCAGCAGGACTGGAATATTTTCCATCTCTGGAGTGATGACACATCCATGTGTTTTCCATCTCTGCAGCTCGAGAAGGGTTTTAATCCGAACTGTCCTCGTGGGTTTTTGAGCCAGGATTTGTCGCTGACTCCAAGGGGCAGTGGCTGCTGGTGTCTGGGAGTTTAAAGCAAGGACAGGCAGGGATTGCTCTTCCCAGTCAAGCCTCAGGAATAACGGGAAGGAAAATATTGGCAGGAATTTAAAGGGATGCATCCCAGAGCAGTTCCTGCCTCGTGAACTCTGGCTGTCGCAGCTCAGCACCGTTCTTAGTGGGATTTACCCTTCCAGCGGCCCCCCAAGGTAAGGACGCACTTCCACTGCTCCCAGCGAAAACACGGCATGGGGTAGATTGAGGCAGATCCACACCTTTGGCACGACCTGGAAATCCCACCGGGGCTGCTTGGGGTTCCAACAGACAAATTCCACACTGGGAACCACAGGGAAAACCTTTGGATGCAGCCTCCAGGCTGACTTGCTTTGCCTTGCTGCTTCGCTTTCTCTGTTGCAAAGCAAATTAAGGTGTTTCTTGCAGCTATTTCCGTGATTTCTTATCATTTCTCTTGCCCAAATGTGTTCCTTTGGAGCAGAGCATGGAAATTCCTCGGGCACACGGGAAGATTGAAAAGCTTTGCATGAGCAAATGTGCCTCAGACGTAAGCTGTCTATCTTGAGCTCTGAGATTAAACTCTATCAGCACCCCAAAAAAATCAATTCAAGGTGCTCTCTGCAGCCAAAATAGTGTCAAGGAAAGATATTTAAATCAGGGCTTGCACACAAGAAGAAAGAATCACGTCATTTAACTCCCTGAAGCAGAACTAATGGTTTCTGCCCTTCTTCAGCAAAGGTTTGGGGGATCCTTAAAGCCCTGCATGGTGGGAATTGGGCTTTTTTGGCTGGCACATGCTGGCAATGCCAGGTGCCACTGGAAAACCAGCTCTTTGGAAGCAGGGAATTCATAGCAGGTTAAAAATATGTAAATAAAAAGCTTGATGGATTAGATTGGAGTCAGGTACTTCCAAGGTCAGTGCAGAGCAAAAATACACTGTTTAATCATCTGGTCAGCCTTGGATTTTGCTGAGGGGACAAGTGACCCTGGTTTGGGCATTGTTTGGTGCCAAAAATACTGGATTTTCACTTAGAATTGTTTGGGTTGGAAAGGGTCTTAAAGCCCACCCACTGCCACCCCCTCCCATGGGCAGAGATGGCTTCCACTAGCCCAGGTTGCTCCAAGACCCATCCAACCTGGCCTTGGACACTTCCAGGGATCCAAGGGCAGCCACAGCTTCTCTGGGCAAAACAAGGTCACAATAATTGGCTTTAAATGAAAAAAAAAACGGTTAAAAACAACCTCTCACTTTTCCTCCCAGAACTTAAATTCTGAACCTCATTCTTTTGGTGTTTTTTTTTAAGGTGCCCAATTTGACTTCCCCACCACATGGGTTATATTTGCCTCTCCTCTGAAATTTGGCTCGGACCATTGTTTCCTCCAGCTTGACATGATCTGGTTACAGGGAAATTCTTACCATGCTTGGTTCCTTTCCTGTCCCATAATTTCTCTGCTTTGAGGTTTCCCTTCCCCTGAGCTCTGCTTTTGTGCTGGATGTCCGTCAAACACAATCCCACCCTGCTGAATTTATCCCTGCAAGTGTCCAAGGCCAGGTTGGACGGGGCTTGGAGCAACCTGGGACAGTGGAAGGTGTCCCTGCCCATGGCAGGGGGTGGCACTGGGTGAGCTTTAAGGTCCCTCCCAGCCCAAACCGTTCCAGGATTCATCATTCTTTCCTTGCAGTCCTCTCAGACTCCTTCCTTTCCACCTCTTTCCTGTTTTACTTCTCCTCTCCTTGTTTTCTATGCACAGGCTGTAAACCTGAACCTCTGTTTACTCACCTACATCATTAAGTTTTCACCTGACCACGAAATATCGCAACCAAACCCATGTTTCTGCGACAACAACATAATAACTTCACTAAATTTTGAAGGAAATTGTGGTGTGAAGGTATCAGCTCCAGGATGCCCTGAATTGACTGAATTGTTGCATCATTTATTTCCTTTTTTTTTCTTTTTTTCCCCAAATGCAATTTCCAGCCAATAACTTGAGTAATTGCTCTTCCTGAATCGTACAAGAGGCCACAAATCCTTCAGCGGGGGCTTGAATTCCCGTCGTGTGAACAGTGCACAACCTCAGGGCTGAGTTTTCACCCAGATTGGCTTTTTTTTTCCTTTTCCTCCCTCAAGTCACTTCTAAAAATAAGGAACTCCTTCATCTCAGGGAAAATAACGGCCTGTAAAAATGTGAAGTGATTTCTTCGTATTTATGAATCCTTCCCCTTCTCCTGTTACGAATAATGAATGTTCTTCCTCCTTCGTGGAGGTACCACCAGCAATCACACGCTCTGCTTTAATGCCCTGATAATGTAATCAAACAGCCCGGACTTTATCCCAGGTTATTGTTTGCCCACGCTCCTGGGAGGGGCTGAAGGGCTTTTATCCCAAAGAGGATGGATTGGCCCCGAGTGCCGGGGGCTCCGGGTGAACATGGAATGACTGAGGTGGGAAAAGCCCTCCAGGATCATCAAATCCAAGCTTGTCCCCCAGCCCAGAGCACTGAGTGCCACGGCCAGTGCTTCCTTGGACACCTCCAGGGCTGGGGACTCCAAACCTCCCTGGGCAGCCCCTGCCAAGGCCTGACCACCCTTTCCAGGAAGGAATTCCTCCTGATGTCCAACCTCATCCTTCCTCTTGTCCTGTCCCTTGTCCCCTGGGAGCAGAGCCCACCTGGCTCCCCCCTCCTTTTGGATAGTTTTAGAGGGCAATAAGTTCCCCCCTGAGCCCTTTTTTCCACAAATTAACACACGGGGTCTTCCCTAGACATTCTGTATATTCACAAGCCTAAAGCACTCTAATGCGGACCCCAGAAACCCCAAATCCTCTCTGCAGTCCAACATCCTGCTCTGGTCACGCCCGGGCTGGTTATTCCTGACTTTCTGTCCATTTAAACTGGTGTTGCTTTTCTGTTCCTGGCTGGCAGCACAAAAATGGCTTAAGAAGTGAATGGAAATCAAAAAGGACTTAATGAAAATGAAATTCAAGCCCTGAACGCTGATAGAAAAGGAGTATTGATCCCTCCCGGAATGAGGGACTATCAGGAACAGGAAGATATTTCTAGTTCTGAGGGATTTGATGAAAGGACTTGCGCTGCTGGCAGAGGGAAAGTCATTATTATGTTGCTGCTAACGAGTATTTATGGGGTTTCCAGGGAGCTGCATTACACCAAGTAATAAAAGGTGTGAATGACAGTTCTTTGGGGCAGGTAAGAACGAGAAGAAAACATCTCCCAGGAATGCTGGGACAATCCTGGCCTATATTGACAGGTTTTTTTCCTCTCTGTTTTCCCACCTGGCTCCTTTTGTTCCCAGCGAGGCCTTTGAGCAGCTCCAGGGCAGGACGCCCTCCCTCCCTCTGCAGGTGGGACCTGTGTGTTCACGGAGCAATTCCTGAAATCCGGGGCGTCCAGAGCCCACCTTGTTCCTCTATTCCAGGAATTCAAGCTGGTAGAAGAGGAGCTGTAAGAGCTGCTCCCAGCCTGAGGTCAATACAAGTCCATCTCACTAATTGGACCTTGGAGAAGCTCCATAAAGGCATCGATCCAAAAGCTCCACTTTTGGATCTATGAAGCACCACTGCAATCAGTGGAATGACACTAATTACACATGGAACGAGGAGGCACTTGCCTGTCTCCGGCTCCAATCCCTCCCTAGGGATGGGGAGCCAGAGAAAATTCCCATCATTTCAGTATCTCAAACATTTCCTCCCTGTATTTCACTCCGGGCTTTTAGAGCTCACCAGCAGCCGCTGAAAATGTAACAAGAGCCTCTCAAAAACCAGTGTTTGTG
Organism: Cephalopterus ornatus; assembly: GCA_013396775.1. Classification (NCBI taxonomy): domain Eukaryota; kingdom Metazoa; phylum Chordata; class Aves; order Passeriformes; family Cotingidae; genus Cephalopterus; species Cephalopterus ornatus. The sequence continues at coordinate 109,726 of VZRE01002163.1, forward strand.
CTGAGCAAATCCCACTTTGCTTTGGTTTGGGTTTTGTTGTTGTTGGTTTTTTTTTGTTTTTTTTTGGTTTTTTTTGCAGCTATTTGGCTTTGCATTCCACACATTGGAAAATAAAAAGGGAAAGTCCACACAGGAATTCTGCTGGGAAGAGCACGTGGGCATGGTCAGAACCACAAGTCTTCTTGGGAAGAGGTTACTGGGAAGAGGTCCCCAGCCAGAGGCTGCGGGAGGATGTCTAAAGAGAGAAACGCTTTTTGTTTCTTTTAGTTTGATTTTTCTTCAGGGTTTTTCTTAAAAAAAAAAAAATGCGGTTTAGGCCCTGTATTCAAATAAAATTGACTCTTCTGCCTTTCATTTTGAATTTTGCAGGGTGCTGGTGCAACAAACCACCAGAGCAACATTTTGTGGCACTTTTTTTTGTGTGTGTCTTTTATCCAGAACCTTCTGTAGGGGCTGTTCCAAGAGCAGCCAGGCAGCGAGCGCACCTCCAGCAGGGCTGGGGCTTCTCATCTCAGCGGGTTCTGTTTGGTTTGGGGTGGGGTTTTTTTCCTTCTTTTGTTTACCTGGTGTCTCTTGTCAGCCATTTCAGGTGATGAGGGACAGGGGTTGCCTTTTCCACTGCTTGTAAACAGCAGGGACGTGGGGCACCATTCCCACCTGGAGTCTCCCGGTGCCACTCCGAGCTGGGTTAACAATTAACCCCAAGAAAAGCACCTCGAGGTAACACCGACAGATGGCTCTGATTTGAATCGCTGTGTTAATAATTCCCGTTCCTCTGCTGGTCCAGCTGGCCCTGCTGAAGATGAGGGTGGTGCTCCTCCTGCTCCTGGTGTCCCTGGGGAACGTCGGAGCCGAGCTGGACAAGGGCCTTCCCAGGCGCCTGTCGTGCGTGCGCTGCTGCGGCCCCTCGGAGCAGCCCGTGTCCATCATCTCCTCCAGGCACACCAGGATGAGCAGCCACCCCTACTCTGTGCCCAAAGTCCAGCCCACCATAGACATCACCATCCTCAAAGGTGGGTACAGCCAACCACCCCCACCGCAGCCTTTTCCTGCCTTGCTCCTCCCTCCCCCACCCAAAACAGCTGCAGAGGTCTCTCATCCATCAAAACCCCGAAGTCCTGGAAGCTCATGTTAGGTCACACCAAAACCCAGGTTCGAATGTTCTCGCTAAATTACTGAGTGGTTTGAAAACTTGGGGGGGGTAAACAAAAAAAGGCTTTTTCCACGGTGCGTTCCTTGTCTCAGCAAAGGCAGACAAATAAAACGCAGGAGGTGTTCCAGGAGTCCTGTGAGCACAGACAAGACCCAACCATCTCTGCCAGGCCCAAATCAGGCCTCAGCAGAACCAAAACCTTGTGTTGGCCCCGTCTCTGCAGCGAGGCGGTGGGGGATGAACACAGGGTTGGTATACCTGGTGTGCTCAGGCCACGGAGCTCCACCGTTGGACATGGAACATCAGCACCACCAGCTCGGTGCAGCCAAGCTCTCCCCTGGCTTTATCCTCCTGAAAAATGGGAAAGTGCTGATGCTTGGCCAACATTTTCAGCTTTCTGTGCTGGGCAAACAGTGCCCCAGCACCTTCTCTGCTCGTTGTCTCCATCGGGATGTTCCCACAGCTCAGGCTGCCCGTGCCTGCGTCTCACAAGGTTTTCCATTCTGCTCGCAGGGGAGAAAGGCGAGATGGGAGAGAAGGGGTTCCCTGGAGCAGTTGGGAAGGCTGGAGAGAGAGGGTTACGCGGCCTGAACGGCAGGAAGGGACAGAAAGGGCAGCCTGGCCCTCAGGGCCACTCCTGCAAGCAGCTCTTCGCCGCCTTCTCGGTGGGTCGGAGGAAACCCCTGCACAGCTCCGACTACTTCCAGCTCGTCACGTTCGACACCGAGTTCGTGAACCTCTACCAGCACTTCAACATGTTCTCGGGGAAGTTCTTCTGCTACGTGGCAGGAATCTACTACTTCAGCCTCAACGTCCACACCTGGAACTTCAAGGAGACCTACGTGCACCTGATGAGGAACGAGCGGGAGGCGGCCATCCTGTACGCGCAGCCCAGCGACCGCAGCATCATGCAGAGCCAGAGCCTCATGCTGGACCTGCAGGAGGGGGACGAGGTCTGGGTCAGGATGTTCAAGAGGGAGAGAGAAAACGCCATTTACAGCGAGGAGTCTGATGTTTACATCATCTTCAACGGGCATCTAATCAAACCAGCCGTGGAGTAGCTGCTCTCCGGCTCTGAGCTCGAAGCTTTGGTAGATACAGTAGCGTCTTCCCTCTTAGAAATGCACGTCTAGTTCCACTTGGAAGGATTATAGATCCATAAGGGTTGTCTGTCCACGCCCAGGGAGGAGGGAGCTGACTGTTCCAAGGTGCTACAAGCTGCACAAGCACCCACAAGGCTTCAGCTCCAGTCCTGTAACCCAGAATAGACCCCCAGGAACACCCCTGAAGGCTTTGCCAAGCTGGCAGCAAAAATTTAACCCCTTTGCTCTGCTTGAGAGAAAAAAAAAATCAATTATACCTAAGGACCAGAGCATTTATCCGGGTGCTAATTAAGGAATGTCGTTCTTCCTGCTGTTTGGGAATCTTTGCATAGTCCAGGAAGGATTATAGATCCATAAGGGTTGTCTGTCCACGCCCAGGGAGGAGGGAGCTGACTGTTCCAAGGTGCTACAAGCTGCACAAGCTCCAACTTTGTAACCCTGTGCAGACCCCCAGTAACACCCCTGAAGGCTTTGCCAAACTGGTAGGAAAATTCAACTCCTTTGTTCTGCTTGAGTGAAAAAAAAATCAGTTATACCTAAGGGCCAGTTGTGTGGGTGCTAATTAAGGAATGTCAGTATTCCTGCTATTTGGGAATCCTTGCAGTGTCCAATCTCGCCCAGGATTGCTCCACTCAGGTGGGCAAGAACAGCCCAGTGTTGTGATATTAACCCTAAACTACAGTTTTGTTTCATTTCATGCAATATTTCGTTCTGAGAGCACAATTCCAGAATTAAATAGCGGCATCTCCATCTGGGAAAGCTTTCCCAGAGGCACAGAGCTGTAACCCTCTGTACTAATACCAGTATTCCTCATTAGAACATCCAGCACGGCTGGGAATGTGTGCTTCCCATTTGAAAATGGTGGGGACATTTGGAATTTGCCAAGCTGGAATTCCTCGTCTGGAAATTGCCATCTTATAGCACCATCATTTCTGGAAAATGGAGAGGAAAACTGTGAAGAAAAGGGGCCTCTTCTACAAAAAAAAAAAAAAAAAAATCAGTGATATTTGATATTTTAGGAGATTTGGGTTCTTTGTTTTCCCTAAAGAATTATTGATGCCACAGTGGAAAGGTAAATGCAGCAAAAACCATCTTTTTGTCCCATTCCTCCTTTCCCACTCGCTCAGTTTCTCATCCTGAACTATTTGTATGAAGGCTCCAGGAAAAATCCTTGCCAGGCAAACTCCTTCCCACAGCTGTTGGAAAAGTAGCTGAAATAAAGGTATTGCTTTGAGTACCTGCCTTTGTTTGATTTTTTTCCCCCATTTTTTGATTTTTTCACAGCACCTGGCTAAAAGCACCAGGCTGGACACGGAATAATCTGTGGAGACACTTTTAGTGACTTTAACACCGAAGGATTCCAGAAATTAAACTGACCCCCAACTCCTCTCCTTCGCAGGCCAATAAACAGCCATCCCCAAGGGTCACAACGGGGAGACAGAGGAGTTAATCACCCTTTTTCTACCAAATAAGTACCAAATCTTTCAGGTCTCCCAATCTTCCTGAAGACAGGGGATTTTTAAGTAGCCCAGCTGCAAAGGAAAGTCGGGATGGAAACGGATCCCAAGCCTTGAGCCTCCGGGTCTGCTCCTGCTTCCATCAGGAAGGGAAACGTGGCAGTCTTGCAGAGCTTTTAAAGCCACATTTGAGAGCTTGAAATCTTTTCTTGCTTCTAAATCCCCCCTCTCCCATCCGGATTTTGCAGCTGAACTCCCGGTCTGGGTGCAGGGTATTCCTGAAGAACCTCTGGAGGTGCTGGAGCAGGACCATTCCCAGGCTGACGTGGTCACTGATATTCCTCATTCCTCATAATCCAGCAGCTTTCCTGCAGTTTTGGCTCACTCCCATCTGCACTGACTATAATTAAAAAGCAAAAAAAACCCAAACCTGATCCAGCTGGAATTATTGCCAGAGGAAAAAAAACCAAAACAAACCAGAATTCCTTTAGTTCTCTGACTTCAAAGCTGCAAAATCTGCAATTACTGGTCCAAACTTTGGCAGTAGGGAGGAGATAAACTCATTTAACATCTTCTCCTTCCCCTCTTTGGCTTGTGTTGATCCACACTGATTCTGGAAAAGTTACTTTCTCCTAAGAAGAAAGCAAAAATCTACTCTCTCTATCCCTTTATCCAGATCTCCATAAACACACAGGGAGAGATATTTTGATTATTGAAGCCCCAGGACACATTTAACCCCCCTCCTGACCCATGTGCCATCAGCAGGTAAATCATTAAAGCCGCGCTGTTTTCGGGTTGCAGAATGACCTTTTTAAATCATCCAAAAGGTTATTGGCCTGCCTACATGATTCAAATTAGTCATTTGTAGCACTAAAAAAAAAAAAAATTAGAATTCTCAACCCGGGAGAAAAATTGAAATATCTCAAAAGCTTAATGTACAAAGACATTCCTAATTCCACCTTTTGAAGGCATCATCCATTTTCTCCAACTTCAAGGGCTGGGAGAAACATCTCCCAAAAGTTTAATGAATCCAATGCAAAGCACAAATATTTGAGATCTCTCATCCCCGCACAGGCAGCCTGCCAGGCTCTTTCTTATAAGAACAGAATTTAAACCCCTTTTTTTTTTTTCCGCATCAATATGTAGATTGGAAATTGAACTTTGAAAAAGT
>VZRE01002163.1:114665-138943 GCA_013396775.1 Cephalopterus ornatus
TTGAAAAGAAAAAAAAAAAAAGCTTAATTTGTATTTATTTTTCCAACTGGTTTTCCCTAAATTGGTATTTTGCATGTGGTGCTTTGAATTCAGCCAGGAGGGTTCTGTCAGAAGCTCTTTCCCAAATCCTGAATTACACCGAAAGGACAAAGCAACCTGAGCTGCCAGAGTTCCCTGGTGCATGGGATTAAGCAACACGAGAGCTCCTGGAGGTCCCTCTCACCCCAGGATCTCGAGAAGCTGGAAGCCCCCGGCACAAGGCACCCACAAACCGATTTCTAAATTGGTTTAATTGCCAAAATAACCTCCCCCGGCCTTGAGGCAGGGCCAGAGACAGGGGAGGCAGAGGATGCTGGGGAGATGGAATCGGAGAACTGGAGCCTTCTGAACAACAGAAAGTATGGAAAACATCAGGTAAGAAGCATCTACCCCCCAAAAAAACCAAATCTCTTTTGGTTGATACGGGAGGATTAATTAGATTTTAAGACAACATCCCTTCAGCTTTCTGAGTTCAAATCTGCAAAAGCTGGCAATTACTGGTCCAAACTTTGGCAGTGAGGAGCAGATAAACTCATTTCACACCCTCTCTTTGGCGTCAGAGCCCCTCCCGAGGAGGAGCGGGGACGAGACCCGTCCCTGCTCCAAAAAAGTGATGGATGGAAGAGCAAACAAGGGACCTGCCCACACTCACTGAGGGCAGGGTGAGATTTATGCTCAATACGAGGAAAAAACACTTGAAGCAGAAAGAGGATCAGACTCCTCGAGTGGCTGCAGAGTGAAAGACGAGCTCTCCATCCCAGGAAGCCCTGGATGGGACACTGGGATGTGCCAGGAAGGATCAGGGCAGCTTTGTCAGCACGGAGGACTCGGAGCACACTGCGCTGTGCCCCCCGAACCTCCCTTTGCTGGGGATCGAAGTTTTGGGCTGGAAAAGCCACAAGAAGTAGCTCCTGCTAAAAATCCGCCCCCCCCTATGGAGAAGCTGAGCCGGGGCTGTTTTCCCGTTATTTTAAAAACGCTGCGACTCCCGAAGTCAAAAATCCCGCGTGGTTTTTAAACTCCTCCGCGGTGGTGACCCCTCCACTGCCCTGGGCGGCTGTGCCAGGGCTGGACGACCCTTTTGGAGTGGAAATTTCCACAATACCCAACCTAAACCTCCGCTGGCGCATCCTGCCTGTTCTGCTTGTTGCGCTCACCCCCCTTGGTCACTGACTGCCCTTCTTTTTTTCAGTGAGAGTATCCACCAGATCCCACATTCCCATCTTCTTGCAGCCTTTTATTTGGAGGGGAGCTAAAGAGGTTGTTTTGGTGAGGTTCCAGCTCTCCCGGCTTTCTGGAAGGTCAGGGCAAGAACAACAGGCACCTCTGCCTTGGGCAAACTGCTTTCTTCCTCTCCAGAAGGAAACTTTCCTTTTACAACAGGAACAGGCAGATAACATCGCGGCAGATAAGGGAACCAGGCAACAAATAAAGCTAATGGATTGCCTTTGGATGAGTTGAATGGAACTTAATGACTCCAGTAAGGACCTATTCACTAACACAGATTTAAAGCCGCCCATAAAATGCAGGAGATAGAACAGGAAAGTGTTAAAACAAATAGAAAACACTTACAAGGCGGGCAGCAATCCGCGGTTAAAAGGCTGCAGACTTTGGCCCGCACAGGTTGTGCAGCACCGGCTGCTTCTCCACCCTGCCCTCGGTCTGCCCGGCTGGGAAGCTGGGAATGGCATTTCCCAAACTCCTGGGAAGAGGCTCCAGGCAGAGCAACAAGGGGTGCGCCAGGACAGGCTGGGGATGCCCATCCTCCCCCCAGGAGAGGGACTCACACGTCCCCAGGCACCCTCAGGAAGAGTATTTGCTGGTCAGGGAGAGATGGGACACGGTGTGGGTAATTCCCCATCCTTGCTCCTGCCAAATCCTGGTGATGCCTCGTTCTCCTCCCGCCCCCTCGTTTTCCGGGGTGGTTTTAATTTTCGCGGCAAGATCCGAACAGCAGCACCTGAAAAAGGGCAAAGCTGTGTGTCGTCTCTGCCAGCTCACGCTGCACAGCTCCTCAGCACCTTTTCTTTGCCGAATTTTGTGAGGTTTTATATATTTTCTGCCCTTTTTTTTTTCTTCCAGTTAAATCCCTTGTGATGGGACAGGACCTTTTTGTGGGGAGAGCTCTGCCTGGTTATTTGCGGCTTCATAGTGCTGGATTTGGGCACAGCAGAGGTGTGGGCAGAGGTTGATCCCCTCAGCCATCCCTGGCTGCAGCTCAGGGTCAGGCAAAGAGGGAGGATGAGCTGATGGATCCCCTGCAAGGGTGAGGAATTTGCTTTCCCTCTCCCAAACCAGGGCATGTTTTCTGGACATCACCTGATGCTCCAGCCCAAAAGCTGCTGCAGAGGATCTGGTCACAGCTGCTGCCAGACATTGGCCATGGTAACCTAATGCTATTTCCAGCTCCTTTCTTCCAGGGAAAATTGCGTTACAGCCAGCTCCCAAAGGAATTGTTTCCTCCCTGGTCGTGGGGGGGTGGGAACAGATCCCTTTTTGCCGGCTCAGGGGCTGGGATGTGCCGTGGCAGATCGGCCTTTGCCACCCAAAGGCCACTTCAGGAGTGTAACTTCCTTTGCAAGGAAACCGAGGAATTGCCACTGGCTTTGGGATTTTGCTTGATGCAAAATGCCAGTGGAGCTGCCTGTGGATCCCCAAGGAATCACGTGGGAATCACATCACCCTGATTCCAACCAAGGAAGAATGTAAATCAATTCCTCCACAAGGTCATTCTTCCCTCTGTCTTTTCATCCCTTTTAAGGCAGAATTCTGACTCTCCCCTCGATTGAAAAAACACCTGTCCAGGGAACTGCAAATCCCAGGCTGCTGGTGAGTCTTGGATGGCAAATCCAGGCAAAGCAGCGGCATCCAGGGAACTGAGCAGTGCCTGCCCTGCTTGTTGGGGGTCTCCCTCTCTGATTTGAGCTGCCTGGGTCCCGCTGATAAGAATTGCTCCGAATTGCCCTGGGCAGAATCCCCGTTGCTTTTTCTGTGCTGGGTAAAATCAAAGAGGGAAAAACTCAGAGTGCTCCAGAGGGAGGGAAAATCCCAAGGCTTTCAGAGTCCAGCCAGAAGCTTTGAAAACACACAGCCGTGAAGAAACGCGGGTTTTGGCCCTGGAACATGCTCCTGCGTGTAGGAAATGCTCCCCAGGAGCAGGACACGGACCTTGGCAGTGCTGGCACAGCATCCCTCACATCCCACGCCGGGGCAGCTCTTCCCAGGATGCAGGAATGAGCACAAATCTGCCGCAGGGATGTTTGCTCTGGGCAACACTTGTTGTCTGCTATTTTTAAGATCTAACAAAACACGAAAGCCCCTGCTGGGGTGTCCCAGCTCCTCCTTGCTCCGTCCTGCCACATTTTCTGTGCCCGTTTGGCAGTGGTGCAATGTCGTGTGTTGCAGAAAGAGGGTGAGGCTTGCTGCTCTCCTGGGGAGGGAAAACAGGGCTGGGAGGGGGATGGAATGCAGGAAACATGGAAAAAGCCACCAGACACATTTAATTGGAGATGCTACAACCACCCTGTCGAGTCACAGAGGTTCCCTGCACAACCACTGACGGTGGGAATGACTTCGGCTGCTCTGCAGTGCTGGAACAGGGAGACTTCAGAGAGACCCAAGCAGGTAATTCTTTTAATTATCTCGCTAAGAAACAGAAGAGCTCAGGGCTCTGAAGACCCAAAGGATCTTCAGGGCTGTGACAGGTCAGGATTTTGGCAGGGCCTCCTCCTCAGCCCTGCTCCCACTTGTGAAGGCTGAAGGAACGGCTGCTGGTGGAGAAGTTGTGACTCAGCCCAGTTTCGTCCCCCATCATTCCCTCAGTGGTTCCCCCGGGACCAGAATGAAGTAAAATCAAGCAGATAAATAGTGAGAACTTGGCCTGAATTACCAAAATCGTGGAGCCAGCACTGCCTGTCCTGCTCAGACCTGGCCCCTTTTTGAGGCTGACTCAAATCATTGGGTCCTGGGGGTTTTGGGTTCCAGGTCTCCTGATGTTTTGCACATTAATAAATATTCAATGATCAGTGTTCCTGATGGGGCTGCAATTTGTGCTCAGTGTCTCCCAGTGCTGAGCTGTTTCACCCTGGATAATTCCGAAGTGGAGCAAACTCGATGGCTGGAAGTCAATCCCCAGCATCAGCCCAAAGATCTCCCTGATCTTCCCCAAACCAAGATCTTCCCAGTCCCAGAGGGATCTGCAGAGTTGACAATGCCCAGCCAAAAATCTAGGGAATACTGTATTTCTTTCCTCTTGAAGTGCAGGATGTGCTGTACTTTGAATTCCTTCATCATTTAATTAGATGATTAGGATCAGTCTCAGCTGTTAAGCTGAACCTTTTAAGGTTTGGGGAAGGAGGAAAAGAGCAAAAAAAGGAAGATAAACAGCTTTGTGAATGGGCTTTTCACACAATTCTATTTTCCATGCTCCCTTTTTGTGCTCTCTGGAAATCGCAAATGCTCTTTGCTAAGTGCAGCTCTGACAATGCAGCTCCTGCTCTCGGAAGGACGTGGAGGTGGTTTAATATCCTACTGAAAAATGTCTTAAGGGATTCACAGAGGATGGAATCCACCCCCAGACAGCTCCAGGTCCATCCCTGTGAGAGACACAAGTGCTCCAGAGGCTTGCCCAGCAGCAAATGTCACCTGAACTGATTTGGGACTGAATTCCTGCTGGGTTTTAGCTGGTTCCAGTCATGAGGCCCTGGCACAGGTTGCCCAGAGAAGCTGTGGCTGCTCCATCCCTGGAAGTGCCCAAGGCCAGGTTGGACGGGGCTTGGAGCAACCTGGGATATTGGAAGCCAATCCCAAGCATGAGATGTGTCCCATTCCCACCACTCTTCCAGAGGACCTCCTCTTGGTGTCCCTGTTTTGTAATCCACAGGGATATTTTGGGCTTCTCCTCCCAGTGCTCCAGGGGGGAATCCCACCACATCTTTCTCTGGAGGATCTGGAGTAAAAAAAAAAAAAAAAGGAATTAAAAAACCCTCCAGCAAGGTGGCAATGAAGTTCTGCTCTCCTGGCTTTTTCCAGCATAACAAAGGATCAAGGAATCACAGGATGGTTTGGGGCGTGTGTCACACCCCACATTCTCTGCACACAGCAGAGCCCAGGCTTGTCATCCCCCAAATTCTGTGCACACAGGAGACCCCAGATATGTCACAGCCCCAAATTCTCTGCACACAGGAGATCCCAGATATGTCACTGCCCAAATTCTTTGCACACAAGAGATGCTGAGTGTGTCACAGCCCAAATTCTCTGCACACAGGAGACCCCAGATTATGTCACAGCCCAAATTCTCTGCACAATTCCTGCCCGAGCAGCAGAGCAGAGCCGGGCCCACCCGCCGTGGCCCGGGGACAGGCGCTGGCTCTGGAGACGTGCTGACAGCAGCTCCCACGGGCAGGGGAATTAATCGTGCCCTCCCAGAATTAATGAGGCTGTTCTGCTGTCCTGTTGGCAGCTCTGTGAAGCCTCACACCTCAGCCTGTGCCCTCCTCCTGCAGCCCCCCGTGTGAACACAGCCCCAGATGGCGGGTGCCAGACGGATCTGACGGCCCCGCATCCCACACTGGAAACGTTCCATTTTCTGGCGTGCATTTCCCGGGTACTGACAAGGAATCAGCACGGCACAGTGGCATTTCCACAGAACCAATTCACGTCCCGAAATCCTGTTCGGTTTTCTCCGACATCCACAAAATCTTCCATGGGGGAAACGCAGTTTCTGACCCGGTATAAATGTGGGGCTGAGCTGGAAAATGCAGACTGAGCCAAGCAGTGGGAATAGGGGGAATCTGCATCCCTGAAATCACAGCCACTAAGGTGGGAAGAGATCTCTAAGGTCATTGAGTCCACCCAGGGTAACACCACCCCCTGTCTCCCAGTCTGGGATCTCCGGGGTCTGCAGTGCCGGGAGCCAGCACAGAATCCTGGAATCACGGAGCGGTTTGGGTCGTGGAACTGGCTCAAAGTCACAAACTGGATCCAGAGCTTAAAGGCTCAAGATAGATGGGGAGAGAGCAAGCGGAGAAAGCTTTCACCTTTGGTGACTTTTCAGGGAAAGATGGAGAGATAGAGAGGATTAAGTGTTACGAGGTGGCAGCAGGAAAGAGAGAGGGAACACAGAAAGCCCAGAGCATCATCCATCTCGTAGCAACCAGGCTGGGTTTACAGGGAGTCACTCCAGCAACACCCAAATGTGCAGGAATAAATGTGACATGGAAACAAAGTGCAGGTTGAGGTGACCAAAGGAGGCATTTCGGGTGAGTGGGACGGCGGAGCTGGATAAGCTGAGCTGGGAACAAACCCCAGGGCTAGGAAAGGAGCAGCTCCTGCCTTGGCTGCAGGAGGCGATGGGCAGGGAAAGGCACTGAAATACGGCCTGGCAGTTTTTAAGGATGCTGCTGCATGGAGCCAAGCTGGGCCAGGATCGTAGATCCCAGGAAATGTTCGGATCCCAGGGATAACCCCGGGGCCAGCAGGCTCAGGGAACTGGCTTTAGCAGAGGGTCTCAGGATCCTGCTGCTCCCAGGGAGGTTTGTGTTAAGACACGAACAATATTGATTTGGGAATTCTGACTCCATTTAGCTGCTACTCAAAGAGAGAAGGAGCAAAACCACCACCCTGGGCTCTGCTCCTACTCCAGCATAAATCCATCAGTCTCTGGATCTCCTGCCACGGCTCAGATCCAGGCCTGGGTTTTGCCTCCCTTGGAGAGCAACCAGGGAAAGATCCCAATGCCAGAGGATTCCAGGATGACCCTGCTGAAACCCAGGGGGTCAGAAATCCCCAGTGAAGCACATTAATCACTGCTCACTCCCCTGAGATCCCCACCTGGAAGCCCTTTGGAATTGCTGTGTCCTGCAAATGCCACTTGTACAAACTGAATATGTGACTTTTCCCTTCAATTACACCCATTTTTCTTGGAATAAAATATGAATCACTTCAAAAGGTGCTCTGGTATCCCAGCACTTGCTGCTTTGATTTCTACACACAAGCCCTTCAGCAAAGCCCTTTGGTCTCCAGCAGCTGAAAATCCTTTTATTGAGAGGTTTTCAGGGATCTCAATGAATATTCATAACTGGGGACTCAAACAGAAATTACAATAATCAAATAGAATTTTCAGCCCTGTGAAGCTCAGGTGGGCACAGGGCAGGGATTCCTTGACCTTCCACGGGGGTGTTTGTTTTCAGCAGGGCAGCCCCAGAGGTAACATTTGTGATCCTTCCATGAATCAAAAAACTTGGCCAAGAAAAAGCTGAATAGGGAGATTTTAATTTGAAGAATTGTCTGTCGAGGTATTAAAAATGTCACTCAATCCCTGGGCTTTTTAGCGACTGGGTTTGAAACGTGTTAAAAAAAAAAAATTAAAAAAAAAAAAATTAAAAACCCCACCAGTGTTGGGGAGTGTCGCTTCTGTCTGCTGCTTTCTGGGAATGGCTGGCTGGGAGGACAGATTTTCCCGGGGATTTGTCAGGCTTTGTCAAAGGATGACATGTTTTGATGGGATGTGTTGGGAGGTGCTGTCAGCTCGCCTGGCTCCTCAGGAATCCACTGCCAAGCTGCTGGGGAAACCCTTGTCTCCCCCACAACAGTGGGAAAGCTTTGGAGAAAGGGCAAGCTGAGCTTTTGAAGGCTCAGCTCAAGCCTGAGAAAAGGGGTTTTTTTGGGGATGAGAGAAGAGCCAGGGTGGCTTCACGGCACTGGGAGGGATGGGTCAGCGGGATCCAGGGACCCTGGGAGGAGTAGAGCTGCTTCCAGAAAAAAAAAAACAAACAAAAAGGCCAGGAAAAGAGCTCCTCCAACTAGAGCTGAGGCCAGGCATTTGTGATGGCACCAAATTCCTCAGAGAGCTGTTTGCTGGAAAGGTCATTTGCCTGTTTTATCTGGCAATTGGAGCGTTGAAAGCCTCCCTAAATCCGCCCGTTAAATGCAGTGCATTGCAGCAGCAGTGATGGAAATGTGCCCTGCTGGAACATCCATTTCCTGGCAACTCTGATGCCAATCCTGACCCAGGGGGAGTGGGAGAAGAGGTGGGGTCGGTCTGGTCCTTGGGCAAAAGCAGGACACAGAGTGATCCGACCGTCTTTGTAAATTCTTGTGGTTCCTGATGTGACCCTCACAGCAGTTGGGGCTGTGGCAAAGCTCCTGCGTGGCTCAGGGCAGGTCCACTCCCAAAGGATCCAGGAGCAGGAGAGATGCAGTAGGATTAAGATGGAGTGAAGACAGTTCCAAGGATGAGAACAGAACAGGTTGCCCAGGGACGCTGTGGCTGCTCCACCCCTGGAAGTGTCCAAGGCCAGTCTTGGAGCAACTGAGACAGTGGAAGGCGTCCCTGCCTGTGGCAGGGGGTGGCACTGGATGAGCTTTAAGGCCCCTCCCAACTCAAGCCATCCTCTATTCCGTGATTCATCCCACACCTGGTCCCTGACAGTCCCGCCCTCGTACTTCAGAGACATTCAGCCCTCACACCTGAGCCCGTGTGTGGACACCAGGCCTTTCTACGTCGCACATTTCTCATCCCACTGTCCTCCCAAGAGAACCACTGTGATGGAGACCAACTTCCCAGCTGTGCCCACCAGCCCTCCTCCCAGAGCTGGGAAGCGGGGCAGTGGCACCACAAGGGTGTCACTGTGCCCTGTCACGGGCTCTCAGCCTCCCACAGCGATTTGCCCAGAAGCAGCCTCGAGATCTCTGTGCTGAGATTTGCAATTAAGGAACACAAAAGCCTGTTTAATAAACTCTTAGAGCCCTGTTAGCTGAGATATAATTAAGATTAATGTTGATTTGGGACCAGAGAAAACAGGGCTGGGAGTGAATCGAAGAGGGGCAGAGAGTTTTCACCATTAGGACAATGCAAGGATGAGTTTCCCTCCTGGAGCAGTGGATGGTATCCAGTGTATTGCTGTGCTGGAGGGAACCTGCCTGTATTTCCCTTTTCTGCCCCATTAAAAGGTGGCAAAAAGCAATGTTGTTATAATTATTCCCTATTTTCACAGCAGCTTTGCACACTCACAGCCCAGGCAGGAGCAGGTTTGGAATAAACCTCCACACTTTGGTTGGAACTGGAGGATCTTTAAGGTCCCTTCTAACCCAAACCATCCCAGCATTTTGTGGTTTTGGGGTTGACAGTTTGGTTTCTGATGCTTCCCTGGTTGCTGGGAGGAAGGAAGGATGGCAGAATTAGGAAGCCCACAAGGGTCAGACAAACTGAACCAAGACCTGTGCACCCACAAGGGCAGAGGGAAACACAACCTCTGCATCCCCTCCTTTCATCTCGGGTTTATCAGCCTATTTTTCAGATGTCTGTTCCCTTCAGATAAAACTTTTATTGGTTAATACCAAATATGATCAAAATCTACATAGTGGGGAGAGAAATGGCCTTTGCTGTGCTAAAGCAGTGCCAGGTTTGAACTCTTATCCATATATCTTCGTTTATTAAGGCCCTTTTTCTTTCCGAGGAACAAGGTGTTCCTGGCTGGATTCCTAAATGAAGCCAGGATAAGTGGGTGGTAAAATCCCCAGGGATGCCAGTGGAACAGCCCTGACACTCCCTCCAAGGTGGGACCCTTGGGCAGACCCTATTTAGGGGTGGAACAGTGATGTCAGGCTGTTCTGTGCCCCTGTCTTTCCCTGTTACACCTTTTCCTGGGAGCAATTGTGTTGTGTCCATGGGCTGAAGACTCGGGGTGGGCCCCGTTTTTACTCTTCCTGATGGATTTGGCACCCGAGTTAGTGCCAGTCAAGAGTCCCCCCTGTCACAAACCCAAAACCCCACTGAAGTTGCTGTGACTGACTCCCCTTCATTGTCCTCAGGGCCAAATTATCCTTTCTGGTGAGTCCCAGGTGGTTTTCCTGCTGCTCTGGATTTGCATGGATGTAACCTGAGGCCAGGGCCTGATTGCCCATGCACCGACTGCACCATGTTTGATCGTTCAGCCAAACTCTGGGCTGTGATCAAAAGGGAGAGAAAACAAGAAAATATTCACAAAGGAGTTAAAAAGCAAACAAAAAAAAAAAACCCAAAACCCAAAACAGGAGTGGAGGGAGTGTCCATCCATCAGCACCACTGGGCAGCCAGGAGCTGTGAGAGCTCTGGTTAACTAATTGATAAACTGAAAGGCTGAGGCTCGACTTCAGACTGGTGGCCAAGGAAAGAAATGTGTTCTGCTTTGTTCTGTCACTGCAGGGGAAAGTAGAAATAAATAATATATTGCTGTTCCCAAGCCCAGCCTTTGCAAGCCTGCTTGAGTGGGCAGTCCTAAGCCCTGAATTGGGTGCACTGGATCAAAGTCCTCCTTGAGTCTTCATCTGGCAGGAAACCGGGAAAGAGGGAAAGGTTGTTTTCGCCTCCTGTGATAAGGAGCATCCCTGTATTTTAGGTCACGCCTGGGTTGAGAGGAGGATGAGTCAGTCCAGCTGAAAACCCGCTGTGTCCTCTGCTCAATCTGTTTAACCTCCCCTAATGCAAATTAAGTCATGCCTAATTTATTAATGTATAGAAAGAGAACTTGGCAAAAACATTTCTCTGCCTTTTTATGTCATTTTAGCAACAGAAAAAACACATTTCTCACAGCTCACGCTGCCACTCTCTAATCCTTTCCTGCTGTGTTTTCACAGCACAGGCAGTCATTTATTTGCCCAACCCCCAGCTGGCAGAGAATAAAACCAGTCAATACTCCCCAGATAAGGCCTGGTTGGGTGTAAAACCCTGGCAGAATCATTCCACTGGCTGTGGAAATCATGTGGAAAGGGCTGTTTGCCATCAACCATCAGCTCAACCTGCCAGAGGCACGTTGGTAACTCACCCACTGAATGTCTCTGGTTGGAATTCTCCCGCTCTGGGAGGGCAGCAAGTCTCCAAAGAGGCCAGTGAAGGGTAAAACTTGAGCTGACTTCGGCTGTGAAACCTCTTAAAAAGCCAGAAGTGCCTGGTTATGAGGGTGATTCGAAGGGAGAGGGAAAAGAAGGATTAATTTCTTCATTTTCATTGTAATTCAGACGAGGTTTCGAGGAAGGCAGAGTGAGATCCTGAGTGAAGAACAGCTCACCCTGCTCACACAGGGCTGCTCCCGGGGCAGGAAATGTGCCCAAGGCTCAGAGATAGGGAGGGAAATTACAGCCAGGGCTGAGTGTGATCGAACAGGGACCCCAGCAGATAACACAGGGCAGGTATCAAGGGCAAAGCAGATATCAAGGACTCAGACAGGCTCCGGAAGGCTGGGTTTTATTCCTATTTCAGCACACAGGTTGTCAAACACCCTGCTTGATGCTAAATACTGAGATGCTTCTTCCTGTGCTCCAGGGAGTGATTTCCGAAGTTTTTACCCAAATTTCATCCTCCCCTTCTGTCACTGTGTGCAAATCACCTGCACTTGGACTATAAATTGAGGGTGTTGTTTCCAGCCTGCACCACCCACACACAGAACCCCTGAGCCCCCAGAAGTTCCCTGGCTCGTTTTCCGCCCCCCTCATCCCTGCTGTGGCTGTGAGTGTCACACGTGGGGCTCGTGGTGACACTGAGCACTTCCCCAGGCTCAGCATCACCACCCTGGCTGTGCCGCTGATGGGGGGCGGATGAACGTGTTGGACACTCCACCAAGATCCACTCTGAGTGCTCAATTCATCCTCTTTGCCCCGCTGAACCCCAATTTCCCTCCCAAGTCGTCCCTCTTGGAGAAGGTGCTGCCAAGCTGCCCATTTTTCTGGAGATCCATTGTCAACAAGAACCACCTGATTGTCCATCTAACGCTGTGTTTTCCAGCAAAACCCCCACCTGGATTAGGGAAAGGGCACTTATGTCGCAGAGACACCAAATTGATGCACCAGGACTTCTCCTTTCCATAAAAAGGGACTATTCCTGCGAGATTTTGACAAAACCGTGGTGCTGGCACTGAACATGCACTTTGTGCTGGGACTTTCGAATCCCTCTGCCATGTAGGTGTGGGAAAGGAAGCACTGGGTTGGTTTTAGAGGTGGAAAACCGAGGGAATCAGAGCCCCACCTCACATCAAACTTGTAAGGTTAAAATTAGGAGCTGAACCAAGATCTGTGAGGCCACAAATCGACACCGAAAACACAAACTTTTCATCACTGCTTGGAGTCATCCCTCCCTCTTTAGTTCCCCTGTTTTTTTTTTTTTTTGTGGGAATGGATTTCATTAAGTGAAATGCGTTTGCAAAACAAGAATTCCTTCTGCAGTGCACATTTATCCATTCCCTGGAGCGTGAGCGCTGCCGTCCGCTTAGGAAATAAAATTAGTTGTGATTCTTTGGAAATTAGAAAACAAATCAGTCATTAGCCTAATGGAAAGCTCTTTTCAGTCCCATGGGTACACTCTGCACACAATCCTAAAGTGGTTTCTTTGGGGGTTTGTGGAAAATTAATAGAAGCCAAGTCGTGCTGTAAATCAAGAGAGGAATTAGAAAGAAATTCAGAGGCTTCTGAGTTTTCTGCCTTCTGGTGCCGTTCTTGCTTGCAAGGAGTTTATCTTCGGTGCTTTACCGAGCTTTGAAATCAAGGCAGAGAGGATCCTTGTGTTGATCAGCACGTGGATTGTGCTTTTCAGCTTCCCTTGAGTCTCTCTGGTCATCACTCATGGTCAGAGCATCAAAAACCGGGTGATCAGCAAAGGATAACCCTTCATCACGGCCTGGAGAGGGGATTTCACACCAAAATCAGCACTGATTTGCTCCACTGCTGTTCAGTCTTAGTGTGGGAGTAAGATCCAGGGCTGGATGGGATGTGCCAGAGGGGCTGAAGCCTCTGTGTCCCCAAGGGGACAGTTCTGCTGCCTGGGCAATGAGCTGGGGGCTGAGAAGAGCCCAGGCTTGGCCAAGCTTTGCACGTCTTTGAAGCCCCCAGAGTCACCCTCATAAACAACAGCCACTTGACTCGGGAAGAAAAGACTTTTTAGGACTCAGAAATGATGAAATAAGGTTTCGGGGTCGGTTCAATCGATCCATAACTTGTAAACTTTGCCCAAAAATGGTTCAATAGAGGGAAATGAAGACAAAATCTCGGTAGTATAAAGCTGAAGACCACGGGAGATGATCCCTGGTAACTCCACACAACCCTACTCTGAGTCAGAGGAGAGAAATGAGACATTTCTCTGGGTACACCAAGCCCTCAGAGTTTGCACTAAAATCTCCTCTGTGGCAAGAGATGATGCTCCTGTTAACACAACATTAATGTTTAGGAAGGTCTTGCCATGAAATGCTGTTGGTTTTCCTTTCCAGCATGTTAAAAAATCCCTGTGGAAAGGAAAACAGAGGATCCCTGATGCCCCAGGTCATTTTTACACAGGTACCTCCTGATACTGCCCCAAATGAAGGTGACAGAGCCATAAACCCCCGGCTCCCCATTTTATCTCACCTCCTCAGCCCTCCCATGCTCAGAGAGGTTTGAAATGAATATTTGCTTTTCCCCTGAAGAGCAAATAAGAGATGATCCAGAAATCAGTGGTACTTCAACTCTGCCAATTTTAACTCGAGTTCTGAGAGTGTTCTTCTGTGTTTTCCCCCATCCACAGACCAGGGGGTTTATTTTCTTTGGGTCTGGGATTTATTCTTCCATCTGCTTCTCATTTTATTATAGGTGTGTGACTAATTGTAACAAGGGGCTTTTATTTTTGTGGTGCAGTAACACCAAGTCCCTACGGATCTGACAGTCTGAAAGATCACAGAATCATGGAATATCCTGAGCTGGAAGGGACCCACAAGGACCATCCAGTCCAACTCCTGGCCCTGCACAGGACACCCCGATAACCCCACCATGTGCCTGAGAGCATGAGGTGTCTAAAAGGGGGGTCTGATCCTGGCATGAAATGTCTGGAGGGACATTTTGGGTCTGCCAAGTCCTCAAACCACTCAGAGTCTGCTGGTGGTTTTGTGTAACCCCGAATTCATGGAATCATGGAACGGTTTGGGTGGGAAGGGACCCTAAAGCTCATCTCATTCCACCCCCTTTCCATGGGCAGGGACACCTTCCACTGTGCCAAGTTGCTCCAAGCCCCGTCCAGCCTGGCCTTGGACATTTCCAGGGATCCAGGGGCAGCCACAGCTTCTCTGGGCAACCTGTGCCAGGGCCTCCCCACCCTCACAGGGAAGGATTCCCTCCTAATATCCCATCTAAATCTCTCCTCTTTTAGTTTAAAAGAGCTCAGCTGCTCCAGAGGATCAGGCTGGTGATGGACAGTGCCTCAGATTTACCCAGCAACTTGAATTCTCCCTCCCTGTGCTCTGCAGAGCCAGTCCCCAGTGCTGCATCCATGGGGCATCTCCCTCCATGGGAGGGAGCATTAATTATTAATTACTGCCACTTCCCAAACGAGCTGGGAGCTAAAATGGGTTTTTCTAATCCCGTCAATGGAGAAGAACTTGTGACAAATCAACTGCAGGCAGCTGGAGCTGGCAGGGAGGACATTGAAGGCCTGCACTAATTACTCTCCTGTGTCTCAAGGACAGATAAGAAGCTGATTGATGCCTGGAACAGCCTGATAATTCCAGAAATAATAGATGGTGTGTGACAGTTAATCAGAGTAAATCTGGCTGTGCTGGGGTTTGGAGTGAGCAGCCCTGGTGTAGGGCAGGTGTAGGGAAGGTGGGCACAGCCCACAGCTGTGAGTAACCCCAGAGCACCTACCGACGGTCCAAAGCAAGGAGCAGGCTCTGGGCACATCCTGCAGTTGTCCCTCGTTGTATCAGGTGAGTTCCTGTGCTCTCGTGTTTGGGGAATGGGAGCGTGGCAGGAACAGAACCCCAGAGTCATTAAGGGCTGGCAAAGCCCTCCAAGACCCAACCTTCGAGCAAACCCCATCCTGTCGACTAAACCATAGTCAGGAGGGTGTTGAACTTGTTTTAATTTCTGAAAATACAGTTTATATTCACGTCCAGACTTACATTCAGAACCAATAAATACACACAACAGCTCCCCAGGACTTCACAATGATCAGCACTTACAGAACAACAGAGTGGTTACATCACATTTTCTATGCACTTTGGGTTAGAATGTGAAAACATTATGAATACACTGAATCCTTTCAAAAAGGTCTTCCTAATCATGGGGGTTTTTTGACTCGTTCTTGGTGTGTCTGAAGGATTCCCGGGCACCATGAATCTCTTAGATGGGTTCACGACAGTAAACCAACGCAGAAGGACCACCCAGCACGTTCCAGCCACGGCTCGTGCGCAGTGCTGGGGCCTTTTGTGTATGAAACTCTTAAGAAACAGCATTTTTCTTGTGAGAGATCCCCTTGAAGGATTCCGGAGAAACTGTCTGAGCTGTTTTCTGCTTTGAGCTGCTCCCAACAGTGCAAAGCAGCCATAAGCCCAGCTTAACAAGGTAGTTAAACCTGCTTTCGTGTGGTTTTGCATCATTAGGGCAGCACAGAGCCTGGAAATCAGTTCTCCAGAGGACCCAAAGCGGTCCCACGGTACCCAGGTCACCACGAGAGCTCGGCCACAGCCCAGTGCAGCCCCTAACACTCGGAGCTGGGGAAGGGAGGGGAGTGGAGCCATTCCTATGTACATTTATTTGAGCCTGTGGGTCTCCACAGTTTTCCCTTTGCCACGAATTCGTCTCTCCTCGAGGCCCCCCCCAAGTTCTCCAGCTCTACCAGCCCTCTGCAGTCCCAACCCGTGCCCTCAGACCTTGCTGGTCTGCATGTGGCCATTGAATTCCACGTTTCTCTGGGTCAGCATGGACTCCTGCAAGCGGCTGCTGTTCTCCTGCCTGTGTTCCACGGGGTCCCCGTCGTCCCCACCGTTGCCCTTGCGGAGGCAAAGGACTTTCTGAAAGCTCTGCTTGAAGTTGTCAGAAAGGAACCCGTAAAGGATGGGGTTGGCACAGCTGTTTGCATAGGACAGGACCACCATAAAGAAGTACAAGCCCACCAGCACGGGGTCTGCCGGCAGGATGAATATCAAGTTGACGATGTTCATGGTGTAAAACGGGAGCCAGCAGAGCACAAAGACCACCACGATGATCACCACCATCCTGGTCACCTTCCTCTCCGACCTCCTGCGCCTCGTGGACCCAACCCGGATCCCTGACGACTTGACCTTAATGACAATCAGCAAATAGCAGAGGCAGATCACCAACAGAGGCCCAAAAAAGCCCAGGACCGAGGTGTAGATGATGAAAGCCGCCGACCAGATGTTCACGGGCTCTGGCCAGTTCATGTTGCAGGTCTGAAAGTCCTCCTGCACGTCCGAGAAGATGATGACTGGAAGCACCACCAGGAAGGAGAATGTCCACACCGTCACACTGATGAGCTTGGCCACCCGGGGCCGCCTCCACTTGGTCGATTTGATGGGATGAACCACAGCCAGGTACCGGTCCATGCTCATCACCGTCAGGCAGAAGATGCTCGTGAACTGGTTGATGCCATCCACGGTCATGACCAGCCTGCACAGGAAGGAGCCAAATGGCCAGTAGGAGATGGCGTTTTGGGTGGCCAGGAAGGGCAGGCCCAGCATGAAGAGCACGTCGGCCACGGCCAAGTTGAGGATGTAGATGTTGGTGACCGTTTTCATCTTGGCGTGACGCAGCACCACGTAAATGACCAGCGTGTTCCCGCTGAGCCCCACGGCACAGACCAGGAGGTAACAGACGGGAATGAGCACTTTGTGGATGTACTTGAAGGGGGGCTGCTCCGGGAGCGTCCCGTTCTCCGTCATGTTTGTCAGCAGGGAGGAATTCCCACTGCTGGAGCTGCCTTCCCCACCGAACGTGCTGGAAAAGTATAAAGGATCCATGACTTCTTTAGTCCTTGGTTCTACTTTTAAGGCTAAAGGAGGTTAAACTTCACGGGCATCTTGTTCCTGGAAAGAAAATTTTAAAGAGGAAGAAAAAGAGAGGAGGAGTGAATTCACAGGACATTAAGTTTTTACACATCAGTTAGTTTTCTCTCCAGGTTCAGAATTTGTGTTGGTATTATGCAGTGAGTGTGTGAGATCAATGCCTGGACAAAGGAATTGCACAGTGGGAGAGCTCAGGGCTCATCCCAGGAGATGCTGGCACCTGTTTCATTTTCACAGGATCCGTACAGAGCTGGATGAAACCATAAAGATGGGAGACTGCACAACAGGAGCACGGGAACAACATGAATCCTTCTGGGAAACACAGTGGGGAGAGGGTGAGGGCATCACACTTCCCAGCCTGAGGCTGAAGGAGCTGGAATGCCCTGGCATGTGGCTGTTCGGGTCCAAAACCTGCTGTAGCAAGGCCAGTCCTTCCTTTGCTGATGAGAAATGTGAAGTTTGGCAAACAAACTTCACCATTTGAATGTCTCAGTTTCTGTAACCTGTCATACAGCCAGTGTCCTCTTCTGGGATATCCAGGAGCCGGGCAGATAATATCCATGACTTCCCAGCTTGGAAAAAAGAGAAGGTCTTTTAGCAAGGTCATGGGGTGATAGGACAGGGAATAATGGCTTTAAACTGAAAGGGGATTGATTTAGTTCAGATATGGGGAAGGAATTCTTCCCTGAGAGGGTGGGGAGGCCCTGGCACAGGTTGCTCAGAGAAGCTGTGGCTGCCCCTGGATCCCTGGAAATGTCCAAGGCCAGGTTGGATGGGGCTTGGAGCAACCTGGGATAGTGGAAGGTGTCCCTGCCCATGGCAGGGGGTGGGACTGGGTGGGCTTTGAAGTCCCTTCCCACCCAAACCATCCTGAGATTCTATGAAGTCCACAAGGCCGCCTTCACCCTTAATCTTCTGTCTAAGAAACTGATAGAGAAATTTTTCGAGTAGAATTCCGAAGGACTCTGAAGAGCACATACGGATCAGGCTGAGAGCAGAGAGCCCTGGATTAGGGCTGGGAGCTCTAAAGTCCAACTTGGTGCAGTTCTGCTGTCACTGAGGTGACCTGGGGAGGCTCAGGGGTGACTCCACCCCACCTCACTCCTGCACAGCCCAGGACCAAAGGCACTTCCCAGCTCTCCGGGTCAGAAGCTCTGCTCCGATGTTCCCCAGGTCTCCCTGTTCGCACAGAAACATCAGTCTGATGGATTCAAATGCCACCCATTGCCTGGCAGAGCCACTGGAGAACCGCCAGGGAGCACCAGCAGTGTGGAGGTGGGGGACTAAACCCTCCATGACAACGACAAAACCCCAGGAAAAACATCAGTGAGCTCCAGGATGGGAAGAACCATGTCTGAGATCCCTTCTCCGTGGATCAGGATGAGCGCACAGAAAGGCTGCCACAGAAAGGAACAACCTCCTTCTTTCCCATCTCTCAAGACTGTTCCCCTCTTAGTGTTTCCAGTCCCTCTCCTCTCACCTGAACTGTACTTTGTGTCCAAGAAACACCTTTATTCCATGAGAAATCCGGGCTGCAGTGGGCACTACAGGACACAGCTGAACAGATGGGGTGAGAGGAGAAGTTTTAATAGACATTCTGGAAGAGGCTGAGAATTTCCAACGCCCTGTTCCTGCGCTGGGCTTGATTCACAGGAATATTTTTTCATATTTTTGTCCAAGTAGGTGTTTATAAAGCATTTCTCCAGGGAAACTTGAAAGCATTTGCTGTAAAAAAAAGTTGCAGACTTAAAATGACAAGGTCTTTCCCAAGTCTCACAACAAACCTTGGTGAAGGGGCTCAGGCAGGTTGTGCTCAGCGACTTCTGTTGCCATCACCTGATGGTCAGAATTCCATAATAATCCGGGGGCAGGAATCTGGATTCCCAAACCCCCAGCCCACGCTGCATCCGTGCCTTTCAAGCCCAAGCAAATTGTGCATCACTGCAGCACGAAAAACTTCTGGTCTCCAGGAGGAATCCAAACACCTCCAGGGCTGTTGCTGGGCTTTTTCTCTTTGGGTGAGAAAAACTGCAGTGGGGGGAAGGAGAAGTCCCTCCAGCTCCCAGTTGTAATCACAAATGCGCTGCTCTGATTTGGAAATGTGCAGATGGGGAGTAGGTGTCTCACATGTCACTCCACGGTTGGGAGGAGATGTACCAGGGAAATCAGGAATCCAGGGGGGGCTGGGATGGGAGGAAGAGCTCCACATCATCCTATTCCCCCCGAAATCCAGGCAGGGCAAGGCTAAGTCAGAGGGGAAAAAAAACCATTTTAGGTTGTAAATGGTTGGGAGGGGGTTTTTTTTCAGGGTTTGCTTTAGGGCGGTCGTGGGAGAAGGTGAATTTGGGGGTAATTTTTAGGTTATTATTCTAAAGCCAGTTCCCTAATTTTGGCCATGAAAGAAATATATGAGCCATCTACAATATTCTTACGAACGCTGGCTTGGAGATGGAGATGTTCTGCAGGTTCTGAATACTTTATTTGTGTGTTTGGCCTCAGGTGTTGCAGCCATGGGCACGGTTGGGAACATCCCCGCAAAAGGGAGAGCTCAGCCAGACCCCACTCCTTATAAATTAAGTAGGACTGGATTAGTGCTTAGATAAAAAAAGGCAAATCCCAGCTCTGTCTAAAAAGTGGAGTTTTAAATGCTGCTCTGAGCCTAACTTTAAAATATTGTGTTAAATCTCAGTTTATTCGTGGGGGGGATCTGGGAGAAGCCCCAGCAGCACCATGCTCCTCCTGGGCTCCAGGGGTTTGGGAAGATCCCATTTTCTTTCAGCGTGCCCCAGCTGGGATGTTTGAAGGGCAGAATATAAAGGGAAAAGGTGGTGGGATGGGGCAGAAGGTCTTTATAAACTCTTTTATTTCAAACTGCAGCTTTGGGATTGAGTCTGGGGCTGAGACTGGGGAAAGCACCTCTCCTCAGCAGCCCAGACAACCTCAGCATCACCAGCCTGGGCCAAAAAAGCGAAGTTTTTGTTCTGGGACTACAAAAAAAAGAGGATGTAAAAAGAACTGGAGCTCAGCAGGGGGAGGTCAGGAGGTGCAGTCATGTGTGGCTCCTCCTGGTGCTCTCAAAAACGAGGAAGGACATCTTCCCTCTAAAGTCACCTCCTTTTTCCCCCCAGCACATCTCCTTGGAATGGGTGACTGTGGAAATGACATAGGAAGTTCCAGCCTGGGGCTCCTTCCACTGCATTTGGAGTTCAGGCCTTGGAGGAGCAGGACAAGGAGCTTCTTCAGTTGGACACTCCCAAATTTCTTCTCACCCTGAAGAAAACCTACAGCACAAAGGGCCTCGGGCTCTTCCAGCCATCCATGCCTGGCACTCCTGATACAGCCAAAGGGTTTCCTTGAAGGACTTTGTGTGTCTTCCATGGAGAAGGACAGTTTCCAGCCTCCTCCAGCAGCAGCTGTGATGTCTCCTCCTGCTGCTGTGCTGTCCCCAGGGGCCAGTGACACTTCAGCACTTTGTCACTGCAGTATTTTGGGGTTTTTCTCTTGGTTTTGTATGAACATTAACCTTTAAGCTCTCAGGTTTTGTTAATTAAAATTAAAATGTGATGAAATTCACAATATTCCTTGTCAAACCGAGAGCATTGAGAAGGAAATCACAGAATCCAGGAATGGTTTGAGTTGGAAGGGACCTTAAAGAACATGCAGTGCCACCCTGTGCCATGGGCAGGGACACCTTCCACTGTCCCAGGCTGCTCCAAGCCCCGTCCAACCCGACCTTGGACACTCTCAGGGATGGGACAACACATTTGCTAAGGGCGAAATCCATTTTCTAAGGCTCTGATGCAAAATCTGAAGTGTTCACCTGGTGTCAACCTGCAGGCTGGCAGCACCAGGAGGGATTCTCCATCACCTGAACATCCCCATGTGAGGATGTGACATGCTTAAAGTCATCCAGACCTGGAAACCGAGCCCGGATCTCGAGTCTCCGTTCCTTGTTTTACCCACTCAGCCATGGAAACCTCCCTCCCTTTGCCTTGGTATTTTGGGGCT
The DNA here is from genome assembly GCA_013396775.1 of Cephalopterus ornatus. Classification (NCBI taxonomy): domain Eukaryota; kingdom Metazoa; phylum Chordata; class Aves; order Passeriformes; family Cotingidae; genus Cephalopterus; species Cephalopterus ornatus. Next base: position 135,512 of record VZRE01002163.1, read on the forward strand.
TTTTGATGATACGGCAACAACAAAAAAAACCCCCGGACAGCTGCAGATTTTGTTTTTCTGGTTGTTTTGGGTGAGCACACAGGATTTTTCTCTCTGTCCATCTCACAACTTGCCTGATTCTGCCTGGGCTCACGTTGTCACTCCAGCACTTAATGACCATGAACTTCCCCAAAGGATGACTAAATATAATTAAGACATGCTGACTGATACCTGATAGCCTTGTCTTGGTGTTCTTAATTAGTGGATTAATAAAACACACCCCTCCAGGGAACTTGCTCTCAGCCAGATTTTTTTCCCGTTGGTGTTTGATCTCCAAGCCACCCCCCCGGCACAGTCCATAAATTATGTGCTTTCTGCTTAAAACACACCAACCAGAAAGGAGATGAGGACACACACCCAGAGCAACCAATGATATAATTCCAAGTCCTCTTTTTGCAGGGCAGCACCCTGAAAAAAACTCAGCATCCACTGCAGCTGAACATATCTGACTGTCCATGTCCCTGCCATAAAAAATGAGGGAAGAAATAAAAGAGCTATTATAGCACAGCCCATTCTGCTCAGAATTCAGTGAAAACTTCTCTAGCAGGTATCCTAAATAAATGTAATTTTTCTGGGCAACAGAGCAAGGATCCAACAGCACAGAGCCCATCAGTGACTGAAGATCATCACAGACCAAGGAAGAACAAACCTTAAAAATGCCCAGCCAGATGAAGGCTGAAATTCTCCCTGGCTGTGGTCACAATAGCAAAGGAAAAATAACCCTCTGGAGTGCATTGCATGAGAGTGGAGCTGGGATCAAGCAGGAATTACAGAAAGAAACCTAATTTTATGAGTCAAGATTTGATCTCGCTGCCTATTTACTGCTGGAATCATAACTCTCTTATGCAGCATCGACCGTAATTGCTGTGAATGGAATTACAGCAACAGGATGGCAAATTGCTGCTTCCAGGTGCAGGAGAACGAGGAATAACAGACAAAATGGTAACCCAGACAGACAGGCTTTGGAAACAGGCATTCTTGGGAGTAATGGGGAGAAAAGCAGCTGGATAACCATCCCAGAACCATGTACTGGCAGCAGAACTTTGTGGGGTTTTCCCATCCCAGAAAAGAAACCTGATTTTAGGAGTCGAGATTTTCCCACCCCATGGATTTGTTAGTGGAGTAATTTGCTGCAATAAAGCAAAGAAAACTCTCTTGGTCCTTCAGTAAATTTGCCCTTTTGAGTGTTCATCACCTGCTGCTCCCCATACAGCCCGTGGGGCCTCATTCCTGGTGTTTTCATGGATCCAGCAGGCAGGGCTGAGGGGTTTGCTGCTGGAAGGGGAGGGAGATGGTGAGAAAGTTGGTGTGACCTGGAAGAGCAGCTCCGAAATAAAACAGCCAGGGAAGGCTCTGAGTGAGCAGGAGGGAAATGCAGCACCATGGTAAGACCTGCTCCAACCCTAGGCAGTTGTCACCATGTCCTGGGACTAAAGCAGGAACTCCCTAAAAGCACGGGAATCTCATTGTTTCACATGGAACATTCTTGCTTTCCCCTCTCCCAAGCCTATTCCACCACCTGGCCTTGAAAAGCAGAATGAATCAGTTCAGATGGGAACTTTCTCCTTGTTAAAATCTGCCATTTGATGTTTCTCAGGGTGTGTTTCTCACTCCAAAAAAACCTGGAGGGACTGATTTTTCTCCACAGAACACACAGCAAACCAACTGTCTCGCCCAAACTGCTTCTCTGTTTGGATTGACTGTATTGGTACTAAACACTGATCAGCTGAAGTCACAGTTCAATGACTTCTCATTACTTCTAGCACTAGAAAAATCTTTAAAAACTACATTTTCAAGCTGACAACACCTTGTTACTCCCCTGCTCACCCCAACCCAGTGTTTCCTAGAGCACCCTGAGGAGACATGACCTGGTAGTTTGCTCCTATTTTTAGTTTGCAAACAAACAGCCCATAAACCCATTTTGCTTTTGCCAAATATTTGCTGAATACTTTCTTTCCCCGAGCACACTCCAGGCTCTGTTTCACTCAGGGATTACTCACTTGGACTGAGCTGCTCCTGCCGCACAGGCAGCCCTGTAAATGATAGGCTGCTGCTTTTGCTCCCAGATTTCAGCAGCTTCAGGCAGAGGAAGGTGTGGAGCTGACACCTTTGTGCTCTCACCGTCTGGGATGACGCTCCAAAATGCAGCTGCAGCCCTGGTCCTTCACCGTCATCAGGGGTTTGTATCAAAATGCTTCTCTTCCAACCCTCTCCTCTGTAATCCAGCTCATCCAAATCCAAATATCAGCTGGTTTCAGGGACATGAGAGGCTCAAAGGTAGTTGAGGAGCACTAACTACAGGCTGTGTCTGCTTCCAGGCTGAGGGAGAGCTGGAACAGCCACGGATCTCTCTGGCTCAGGGAGAGCCCCAGGCTGGAAAGAGCTCAGGAACAGCTTCTCTTGCTGTAAGAAGTGAAGCAGTTCCAGAAGAGAAGCCTTAGGGAGGAACTTCCAAGGTATGGGGTCTCTGGCTTGGATAAACCCCACACCAACAGTGCAGATCCACCCCAGCCACCAGGTCCTGCTGCCAGTGTCCCCAGGAGCTGGGATTTCCACACCAGCGCTCCCAGACTGATCCCAGCACTCCCCCCAAAAACTCCAAAGAGTCTCTAGTTCAGCCCAACACAACCTGCGAGTCCAAAACACCTGAGCCGGGTTGTTCTTTCCCTGCTCTTCAGCGCAGAGGTCTGGGCACTGGGAACAAGCTGTGCCCGGATCTGTGGATTCTGGGAGCTGCCTGGAGCCAGCACGGGGACACACGGGGCTGCTCCCAGCCCAGAGCAGTGCTGACCCCCACGGCTCCACTTCGACCTTGAGATCCACGTCCTGCTGACCACCCTGGAACAATTCCAACCCCCTGCACTTCCCTGCCGTGTTTGATCGGAGAGGAGCATCCTGTGCTCAGCTCCTGCGGGCTGGGCACATCCAGGGCTTTCCCACCTTTTTGGGGCGGGCAGCACCGGGTTGTGCCTGCACATCCCTCCCGCAGGTGCCCTTCTCATCCCTTTCGAGCTTCAAAGCCGCTCTGAGGCCGGTCCTGCTTCAAACACCGCGTCCTCCGCAAGGCAGCGGGACCCTCCCCGGCGTCCCTCCAGCCAGGACGGATCACCCGTTTCCAGTGGGACCCTCCACGGCGTCCCTACAGCCAGGACGGGTCACTCCCCTCTCGCCCGCCATCCCTCCAGCCAGGACGGGGTCACTCCTCATGGAAAGCCCCCTCAGAAGGGCAAACTCGGGGTGGGCACAGGCCGGACCGATGGCTCCGGTGCCTCATTCACCCCAGCGAACCCCCGAAAGCGCTTTGCGACCCCTCGCCTGCCCCATCCCCATCCTCCCTCCTCTCCCCCCATCGATCCCTCCCGGCTCCCCCAGCCCCGCTCGCTGTTCCCACCT
>VZRE01002163.1:139437-182574 GCA_013396775.1 Cephalopterus ornatus
CAAGTCTCTGCTCCCCTCCCCATCTCTGTGCCCCTCTCTCCACGCCTGTATCCCCCTCCCTATGTCTCTGCCCTTCTAGCCATGCCCGTGGCCCCCTCCCCAGTCCCAGGGATGCCCTTACCTGGCTCTGCCGCTCCCGCCCCTCTGCCCCGACCCCGCACCCCGGAGGTCGCAGCTCCCCCTCGCCACGGTGCGGGGTCCGCTCAGCTCCCGGGAGGGGCTGGAGCCCCCACTGCCCGCGGAGTGGGAGACTCGCATTTCCTCCCCTGCCTGAGCTCCTTCCAGCTCCGAGAAGTCCTTTTAAAGGCTCCCGCGGGCTGGTCCTCAGCGAGCCCCCAACCCCCCCCGCCCCGAGTGCGGGGACTCGCTGCTGCTCCCCCAAAACACGGCGCACGAGCCCGCGGGCTCCTCCGGGGGCAGCGACAAGGATCTGACATCTTCGGCACAGTTATTTGATGCTCCTGTCCCTGAGCAGAAGGGCAGACCGAGTGCCAGGGTCGCCCTCGCATCCTGCCGCTCCATGGAGAGCTGCAATCCCATGTGGGGAGGGTTTACTCCAGCTGGCTGCGAGTCAGACCCTAAAATTACTGCCTAGTGGAAAGATAAGGGCTTCACATCCAGGCTGCCTTGGATTTGCTCCCTCCTAACCTCCCTGGGGTTCTGCTGGGCAGGAAGAGGGGGAAATATTTGGAATTTTGAGTATTTTGAAACGCGACAAGTGGAACAAAAGTCGTGCAGAGCTCTCCCTTCCCCACTTTACACCCTCCCTCTGCTGTTACATCTCTAAACATCAGTACCAGTGGCACTTACACTGCTTTGCTCCCTCACTCGTGAGGGTGATCAGAGCTGCGTGGTTACAGAGCTCAGGGCTCCCCAGCCCTGCCAGACACTCATCAGCATTCTCAGGGCATCGTGCTTCCTAATAATGTATATGAACTTCATCCACTGCTGAGGCTTTTCAATTAGAGACCTGTGATTGAGTCAGACGTGTGAAGGCAGGGAAAAAAAAGGCGAAGGAGAAAGCTGCTTTTGGCATGTCAGCTTGTAATTCAATCTGCTGATGTATTTATGGTCATGTATTGCTAAACTGAACTAAGACTCCAGTCCTCTCTCGCCATGACAATGGGGAGAGTCATCCGATAAAAATAGAGTTAGGCTGATAAACAGAAAAGGAAGAGGAGATTTTGATCACCTTCTTTGGAAACATGCCAAGCAAAATGGGACTGCGATAGCCCCACTGGGAATATCAGCTTGAATCAGAATGGGGTTAATTTAAAAATTACCCTCATATATTTTATTAGCATTTTGTTAGCATTTATGAGACATGAAACGTGGCTGAGAAAACATGGTGGTCTCAAAGGTTCCTGGAAGAAAACAGCACTTTTCTTCTAAGCAAACACCTTGGCAAAAGTAATTTTGCCAGGGTCTGTGCTGGGAGAGAGGCAGGATTTTCCAGAGCTCTCAAGGCTTGTTGAATTCTTTACCCACTTGAGTCAAGAGCTGAATGAAGGGAACAAAAGGACAATCTGAGAGCACTCCCTGTCACGGGGCTTTCAGTGACTAATGCCCTGGGCAGAGGGCAAAGAGCAGCTCCCCCAACCACAGAATAAAGAGGGGAGGAAAAAGAACCCCTGGCACACAGGGCTGGGCCCAGATGGGCAGGAGGGGCACCCAGACCTTCAGAGGTGCATGGGAAGGGTGGTGGCTCAGGTTTGTGATGGGGAGGGTCAGTGTGTGGAGGATGTCACACCACAGTGACGTGACAGTTGTCTTTTATCTTTAATTCTTCTGGGTCTGTCCTTTTTGGCATGTGTAATATTTTATAGCTGGATAATCTGTGTATTTCTAACACCTTTTTGTGTTGGCATTCTAGAGAGGGCAGAGATCTAATATTGGCCTAAAAGCCTCGGACTGCATTACTTTGGTTTGTTTGACCCTTCGTGGGTGTTGTTGAGGTTCGGCAGGCCAATGGAATCCTGGGATGTGTGGGAATAGCATTCCCAGCAGGTCAGGGAGGGGATCCTGCCCTGGGGAGGCACGGCTGCAGGGCTGGGCCCAGCTCTGGGCTCCTCAGCACGGCAGGGACAGGTTGCTCCTGGAAGATGATTCTCCTGCGGAGATGATGAAGGGATGGAGCATCTCTGTGACAGGAAAGGCTGAGGGAGCTGGGAATGTTCAGCCTCCAGAGGAGATACTCAGAGGGACCCTGATCCATGCCTGTAGGGTCTGCAGGGAGGGGCAGAGGATGGAGCAGGCTCTGCTCGAGGGGCCCAGCAATGGCACAGGAGGAACAGACAGGAACTGATGCCCAGGAAGTTCCAGCTGGACAGGAGGAAGAACTTCAGTGACCCTGCACTGAACAGAGACCAGAGACAGTGTGGAGTCTCCTCAGTGGAGATATTCCAGAACCTTCTGGGCACAATCCCGTGCCATGTGCCCTGGGGTGATCCCGCTGGAGCAGGGAGGTGGGACCAGTGACCTCACCACAAGCCCATTCCAACATGCCCCATCCTGTGAAAACCCCTCTGAAGCATCCCTAACTTGGGCACAGGTGCCTTTATCTTGCCAGTCCTTGTCACACACAGAAATTCTGTGTCCCAGCACGACCCCTGAATGGTGCTTTTCCAGCGGGAATGGTGAATGATGATGGAAGTGCTGACACACATCATGGGAGTGACCCAGTTAAACCAGTGCATGTGTGACATGGGGGAAGTGACAGCTCCCAGGGAGCTGTGGGGACAGGATCCTTGGGAAGCTCCTCCTGCCTTGTGGGAACTGCCTTGTCAAAATGCAGCTGAAGCAGAAAGGAGGAGCTGTGATCAATATTTTTAGAAGGAAGAACTCCTGGGGAACTTGTGTCAGCAGCCTCTCCTGGTGAACTTGGCAGCAAGGAACGGAGACTGAGCACTGCTGAGCAAGGAATTAGGAGTGTGAGAGAGATCTGGGGCCAAGCCTAGCTTGGGCTAGAGGGAGGTGTGGAAATCCAAGGTCCTTGAGTTGGATTTCTTCTGGTTAGAGGGGCTGGAGTAGCACAATCAAGATAACCTTCTAACCTCAGAAGAACAGAGAAACTGAGAAGGAGAAGATGTTTGGTTTGCTCCCAATTGCTGGAGCCATTGTTCCAAAAGCTGGTTGTGTGCAAAGGGTTAGACCCAGAATTTCTCACAGGCGCAAGAGGAATAAGGTCAAACCCAAGGAAGTCAGTAACGGAAACCAGGCAAACCTGCATAACTTTGCCAGGCTGGAAATGGAGTCCTTGGTGCTTCCAGATCTTCCCAAGTGGTGAAGGAGAAGCTTTATTTCTAAAAATGGGAGTCCAGGGCGTTGACAAAGAGGGAATTGTGTTCCTGGTTAAACAGAGGGCTCTGGGAAACCTATCCATTCCTCATTCCCACAAGCCTTCCCAAAGGGCAGGATGTCCTGGTGAAGATGCCCATCCCAGCAGGAGACAGCGCTTCCAGCACAACAAGCTAAGCTCTGGCTCCCAAAACTCAACTCCAACCTTTGCCAGAAGGTTTTTCTGTGGGTTTCTCTCAGAATTTTAAAGAGGATTTTTTTCCTCTTTACCAGTTTGAGAAAATAAAGAGACAGGTACAGGGTAAGAGCTCTGGGCTGTTGCTTTAAAATAAAACCCTCGAGCTTGCCGCATGAGAGTGGCTGCTCCTCGCTTGGAGTTCTCAAATCCAGCTGAGATTTGGGTTCCACTGTAGCCCTGAGTTATTCCTGTTACCATAGAAATAAATGGATGTGTTTTCTGCTTCAGACCACGCTGCCTGCAGATATCCATCATCTCTGCTCCTCACCAGCCCCGGCCATGGGATTGAGCTTCCAGTTTCTGCTTCTCCTGGGAACTCCCGGTGCAGCAGGAACTTTTATTTCTCTTTTTATATTTTATTTTTTTTTTTTTTAATGACTGGCTGTTGTTCCGCTCACAGAAAACGTGCTTCAGCTCAGCTTCTAACTGGGAGACAGTGACTCCATTCAATGACATTCCCAGTTCAACTGGAGCCGAATGTTTTCACTTTGCCTGAGGATCACGCGGAGAAAACACAGGCAATGGGAGTCACAGGGAGGTTGAGGTGTTTTCCCTTCTCTTTGTTCTCCTCCTTCTGGAGGAAGGAAAATCAATGCCTTTCCAATCAGTGCATTAAAAAGCTCTCAAATGTGCTGTAATTACAGGCCCATCTGTTGTCAAATTGTTGAATTGCTGGCGGCAGAAATGAGGGAAGATCTTCCCACTTGGTCATTGCTCAGCAGCCCTGGGTCACTCCCGTGTGAGGCACAGGCAGCCTGCTCTGATTTTGGAATCCTTCTTGGAGGGGAAGGAGCTGGATTCACTCGTCCCTGCCTGGATGAACCTTGGATTGGCTGTTTGCAGCTTGGCTGGAGAGGGAATCGCTTTTCTTTCCATGGTTTCAAATCAGCTGCTCCCAATGGCCACGGAGCAAATCGGGATGAGCAGAGGGATGGAGCCCCTGTGCTGGGAGGAAAGGCTGGGAGAGCTGGGATTGTTCAGCCTGGAGAGGAGAAGGGTCTGGAGTGACCCGACTGTGGCCTTGCAGGACCTGAAGGAGCTACAGAAAAGATGGAGAAAGGCTGTTTCCAAGGGCCTGGAGTGACAGGACAAGGGGGAATGGCTTCACACTGACAGAGGGGAAATTTGGGTGAGATATTGGCAAGGAATTCTTCTTCCCTGGGAGGGTGGGGAGGCCCTGGCACAGGATGCCCAGAGAAGCTGTGGCTGCCCCATCCCTGGAAGTGTCCAAGGCCAGGTTGGAGCAACCTGGAATAGTGGAAGGTGTCCCTGCCCACGGCAATTGTTCCCACCCCTCGCCCACCTGCAGGATAACATGGCTGAGGCTGTTTCCTGCCTTCCTTCCCATGGCTCTGCCAGCACTTCAGCTGCCTCCTGATGCAAATAACCCCCCAGCCTTTGGGCCTGTTCAGAAATTAGGTCTGCAGACACATCCACTTCAATTTAATGCTTTGCTCTTAATGAGAAGCAGATGCAAAAAAAAAAAAAAAAAAAAAAAATTTGAAATATTGAAAACAACGTCCATGTGCCAATTTGGGGAACAAAATAACCTTGTTATTAAATCCAACAGCCAAATTCACTCCAGCACTGAAGTGAACCAGTTTCATTAGCAGACTTGCTACTGTTGGTAAGTGCTTGGTAATGGGGGGGATACATCTTTTTTGGGTTCTCTCTGGCACTTTGCATGTCTTGCATGAAAAACAAACATTGCACAGGGGTTTTTATTGGCTCTAATTCCTTGTACTTGAAATATTTCTATTCACTCCTGTGAAATGCTCCATCAATACTGATTTAATTCCGGTCCCCAGGGAGCTTTATGCCCATTTTACAGGCACACTCTGTTCTGTGAAGCCTCCACAGTGAGCTGATAACAACACTGAAAACGAGCACCGATATCTTTCCTCACATTAACAAAAACCAGCTCTTTATCCCCCAAAAAAGCTTTATTACAGTGACCAGCAAGTTTCACTTGAGCGTTTGTAGTTTTCGCAAAACTACGGTTTTCGAAAGCAACATTCAAAAACCATTTATTTACTTTTTATTTACCTCTGTGCAGTCAGAAACCTCTAACTTTGTGTGAAATTGGACTGTCCTATCGATTTCTGGTGAGGTTTTGTTTTGATTCTGGCAACCAAACCTCGTTCCTGCAGCTCTCACCTCTCTATTTTCTGCTTCGGGGAATCAAAAATGCTCTCATTGGATGGACTGGGAGATGAAAGTGGGTAGAGATGGATATATTTGTGTTGCTAATATCACCCTTCAAGCCATGACTTAGGCTGGTCAACTTTAAAGGAGATTTCTTTGGAATGGTGCATCCCATAAGTATCCAAAACTCCCTCTTTTAAACACACCCGGGAGTGCATTAGCTGAGATTATTTCTGCTGATAATGCCCAGGAGGGCAGGGTTTAATCCTGATTTTCAAAATACCTCTGATTTTTTTGAGGCCCTGGCACAGGTTGCCCAGAGAAGCTGTGGCTGCCCCTGGATCCCTGGAAGTGTCCAAGGCCACGTTGGGATAGTGGAAGGTGCCCCTGCTCATGGCAGGGGTGGAACTGGATGAGTTTAAGGTCCTTCCCAACCCAAACCATTCCACAATTCTATGATTTAAGCCCAGTTATCCAGGCTGAACTAATAAAGAAGTTCAGGCAGCTGCATCCTCAGCCTTCATCCCCCTCTGGATGTGATGTAACACTTATTATTGCCCTGACTCTGAGGGAACAAGGAGCTGTGAGTCTTTGCTGCTCCTGGCTCTTCCTTGGGCAATCAGATGCATTTTTAATCTAGATTTTTAATCTAGATTTTAATCACTGTGGTGCCTCAGGAACATGCCTGAACTTCAAGCCCTGCTGACTTGTGAAGTCCCCCCTTAAAGAGGAGCCCTTTGAAAGGAGTCACTCGCCCTCCAGTGCTGAGAAGGGGGTGAAGGGCAGAAAGAGAGGGATGGAACCTGTGGGAATGTGCAGGTTTTATGCTTAGAACCTCTTTCCCTTGCACCCCTCCCTGTCCTGAGAAGGTTTGCTCTCAGCTTCCCATCAGAAAGAACCAGAGCTGGTGGCAGCAGCAGCTTCCTCTCCCCTGGACTCTTGGGTGCTGCCCTTGGGGTGGAGGAGCCAGGACATGCCCCAGGGCTCCCTCAGGGAGGTAATGACCCCAGCAGTGTAAAGATTAATAACTGGCCTTCCTCCCCCACTTCTAATTCCCTTCCCTGGCTTTGCTGAGCCCCAGGTGAAGCCTAACCCGGGTCTGGGTGCAGGTACAGCCCCTGCTGCAGGAGGTGTTTCATCCAGTCCCACAACAGGCAGCACCACTTCAGTTCTCAAGGTCAAGCCTTAAATGAGTGTTGAATGGACTTTATGATGGAAGTGACCCCCTAGATGAGGGTCTGTCTTGTCTGTAACCCTTTTCAAGGCCTATCAGCTTTGTTTTACTGTCCCTCCAGCTTCCTACCAGTCAATCTTCCCCCTGGCTGCTGCACTTGCGAAGCAAAGCAGCTTCTCCCTGTAATAGAAAAGCAAATTGCTCTTGGCAAGTAGGACTTGTTGTCAGATAGGTTTAATTTGTGGCTGGGGCCTCCTACATGAGACCACGGAGACTCAGAACTTACATAAGAAGTTTATCATCTTCTTCTCTGCCCTTGTTCCCTTCTTATTATAGCACTTGATTGCAAAGCCATAGGTTGGTAATTTTTACCCCTGCTTATCTGGGTGCAGTTTTTAACAGGTTTTTTTCCTTCCTTCCCTCCGCAGAACAAATGGCAGGGACAGGATGACAGATTTCCCAGCGAGATTCACACGGAGTAATTTCTTGTAAAACAGTGTTTTCTTTAAATACCTCAGTGTTTGCAGCCTTTGGCAGATGAGCCCATCAGGTGTTACAGTAAATTTTGACTCACCCACGTTCCTACTTGGTAATCTGGTTTCTCAAAAATTCAGCCAGGACAAACTTAGAGCTGCAGCTCTTGCGGAAACCCATTTCCTGTCACTCTTTGGAAGTCGGGACATGAATGAGCAGAATTCCTGCCTCTTTTCCCAGACTTTGCACGGAGCTGGTCCTTGCCCTGCTTTAATTTCTGAAGTGGAAGGCAAGAACTCTGGAGAAGCTCCCATGGTCATGATCTGGGCATCCTGTTATTTCCACACGACTTCTGGGGCTTGGAAAGGTTTTCTTGTCTTTGACAGGTGGGAAACGAAGCCCAGGGGGAATGAACTGATTTCCCCAAAGTGCCACAAGATTTCTGGGGCTTCTTTCACGTCCTTCTTGGGTGAAAAGTGGGGAGAGGATTCCCTGCTATTGCAGTTCACAGATGCAGGTGAAACACAAAGTCAAAGAATCTTGAGAATTCTGAAACTATTTCAGCTCCAGAGATTTTACAGGAAGAAAGATGTTGGGATAAGAAAGAGAATTTCTTTCATTAATATACTTTAAAAATAAGATTTTTGTTGAGTAATTTCTACTTTCCCACTCTTTTGGTGGTTTCTTCTCTAATTTTTTTGGCCATCTGTTTTTTAAATAGCAGTCACAAGAACTGGAGCACAGCCCACGAGAAAGGGAAGTGTGGGGTCTGATCCTGGAGTGGTCTGCGCTCCACCACAGAGGTATTTTGGCTTTGCAGCTCCACCATGGAGTGATGCCCCTCCTGGGGGACCTTCCAAGGTCACGTCTTGCTTTCAGCATCGAGTAGTTGTACCAAGAAAGGTGGGAACAACTGCACTTCCAGCTGCTCCTGGGAGTTATTTTGGTCCCCTTGGGGCCTTGAGTGGATCCTAGGAATGCTGTGGAGCCTAATCCAAGGAGCTGGGTTACCTGCCCAGCCTCCTGTGCAGGCAGCAGAGCTGGTTTGGAGAGCCTGACCTCACACCTTTGCTCCTCAAGGAAGGGAATCTTTCCCTTCGGCTAAAATTGTAGCACCACAAAGTGCAGCACAAAGCACAGGGTTTCCTCAGGCAAATCCACTCATCCAGACCCAACTTCAGGCTCTCTGGGGCTGGAGAACCCACTCCAGTCCTTGGAAGTTGGTGGGGTCACCATCCCAGGAAGCTCACATGACCCTGACCTTCTCCAGGATCCGGTACAAAGCGAGTTTGAGCTTCAGTGCAGTGCTTTTTCCTGGGATTCAGGGAATCTCTGAGGATCACAAGCCACCCCCACGCTGCAGAGAACAGGCTGATATCCCGCAGAACTTCCAGCTATGATGGTTAATATTTAATTCATCCCATATGATCAGCAAGCATAAAAATATTCCTTTGGCTATTTTTACAGGCATTTTGTCCAACCTAAATTTAAAAACCCCGAGCGCTCAGTCTTTTGCAGCACCTCCCTCTCCTCACATGTAGTGATATCCTGTTCCATCATTTCATCTCGCTGCTCTCTCATTTGGGGCCACTTTTTGCTCCGTTCATTCACCAGGAAAGGCATTTCCCTGCAGATGGGCCCCATTCCAGCCACGTTTCATCTCCTCCTGGAGACTGACCCCAGGGATTGATGGCCCAGACTTCCAGAGCTGCACGAGGGTGAGTAAATGGTCCTCAGATGAGTAACTGCCGGGCAGACATCAGCTCTGAGAAATGTGTAGACCATTAGGCTCCTTTTTATCAAGCCTGGACAAGCTGTGCTTTAAATCTCTCTGTTAAGCTCTTCTCCTAAATTAATTTCTTGGTGGTTTCTTTGACGGTGCCAGACTCTGCTCAGAGGTGCCCAGTGACAGGACGAGGAGCGATGGCCACAAACTAAAACACAACAAGTTTTACCTCAACATGAGGAAGGACTTCTTTCCATGGAGCACTGGAACAGCTGCCCAGGGGGGTCGTGGAGTCTCCCTCTCCGGAGACATTCCAACGCCACCTGGGCAGTCCCTGTGCCACCTGCTGCAGGTGACCCTGCCTGGGCTGGGGGTTGGACTGGGTGACCTCCAGAGGGCCCTTCCAAGCCCAGCTCTTCTGGGATTCTGGGATTCTGTGAAACTCCAAGTGGTGTTTGTGTTGAGTGGGAAAACCGGCTCTTGTTGCCAAAGCACAGCCCAACACAAGCACCCTCTCGGGAACGTGAAGAGCCCTTCACTGTGCTTTCTCAAGCTCTGCCACACACATCTCTCGGGTTTCTCCAGCCCTGACGAGGGGTGTTACCTCCGTTTCGTGGCCAGCAGCCAGCTCAGGGGTACCTGGGCTGTGAAATCAGATTAAACTGAGACTAATGCACCACAAAGTCCCTCATTAGGTGATTTATGGCTCTGGCTTGAGGGCCTTAATGTGGGAGTGTCTGCGAGGGACACTTAGAGCAGAGCCACCTATTTAAGAGACTTTAGTTAGAGCCCATTAAACCCAGGATGGATGTTGTTATTCCAGGATGGATGTTGCTATTCCAAAGCACATCTGCAGCAGTGGGAAGAGGCAGCAAACTCTTGACTGGGATTCTCTAACCCTCTAACTCGTGTCCTCTGCTAATTCAACTTGTATTTTTCGTATAGTCTCACACAGTGAACCCAACACCCAATATTTAGCTCTATTTTGGGACAGGACTTTTTTATTTTTGAGAGGATCTTGGTTACGAAGCTCCTCCCCAGACTTGTATAATGCTGGTTAATCGAATGCAAGGAATTTTAATGTCACTGTTTCAAGTGTCCTGCCCTGCTGGTCATCTGCTTTTACAGCTCTGCTGAAGTCAGGGGTGCTCCGTGGTTGGTGTGGAGGGGCAGAGGCAGAAGAGAAATGAAGTCGTGGCCTGGATCACACCTCTGTCCATATCAGCACCTGGATGGGAACACAAATCCTGGGAGACTGGAAGGGAACATCACATTCACTCCCCTGCTTCCAGAGCCTGGAGAGCTTCAGGAAGGATTTACAGACACAGTTTCCTGGTAGTCAATAGTAAATCTAAAGACTGAAAGGTTCAGTATCAGTGGAATCTAAATGAGGCTTGTGCAGACAGTGCACACATTTACACACAGCACCTCAAACTCTTCCTCATTTCTACCACTTCAGGGGCCACATAAATGTGCTCTTTACACCTGGGGGAGGGTCCTGTGTAGGGCCAGGAGTTGGACTGGATGGTCCCTGTGGGTCCCTTCCGACCTTCTGGGGGTCTGTGACCTTCTCCCAGGGGGAAGGAGAGCGCTGACCCTGCCAGGCCCAGCTCACCTCGTGTTCCCTGTTTTCCCCTTGCTCTTGTGTTCCCTGTTTTCCCCTTGCTCTTGTGTTCCCTGTTTTCCCCTTGCTCTTGTGTCCCGTTTTCCCCTTGCTCTTGTGTCCCCTGTTTTCCCCTCTCAGCTGCAGTGCTGCCATCAGTGGTTGGGGCAGGAGGCAGCCCTGATCCAGCCCACCCCAGAGGGCAGTTGGAACGTGATTCCCAGTCATCCCGGACATGGATCCTGCTCCGACAGGACTGAGGGGCTCCGTGCAGGTGAACTGATCCGTGGCAAATGCTAACTGGGTTCAGGGAAAAGCTTCCTTGTCACAAGGCTATCACAAAAGCCCGGGAAAGAGGAAGATATGAATGATGGGGGTGGAAGGGAGGAGCTCGCTGTGAGGTTTGTCAGGGCCTGGTTTGGAAAACGACGGCAAAACGAGTTCCCAGGAAAACCCTCTCTGCCTCTGGCATGGCTCTGACCTTCTCCCCGCAGGAAATTCCCACAGTGCAGTACTGGGTATCGGATAAACCCTCTGATATTCACAATAAATAAAAAATAAGAAAAGACCCCTGCACAATAGATTTTACTTTTGAGTTCAGTAGGATTTCATCCAATTCCAGCCCCAGCTCCTCAGCTGTGGAGCAAAACTTTCCATATTATCCAGTTCACTTTCCAGAAAAGGCTTTCTTAGGCTCTAACCTCGAATCAGGAGTGTAAATCGGATTGCTGCCTGTCAGCTGAGCTATTTGTGGGCATCTCTCCACTTGGAAATCAACTTATTTTAGTCCTCACTGGCAAAGGGACAAATGGATTTATATTCTCCCACAAAATACTGTGACTTTGAAAGTGTTTAACTGAGGAAAACCCCCAACATACAAGTCAGCAGTGCCAAGCTGTTAAAAAAAAAAAAAAAAGAAGCAAATCTCAGTGTAGGAATATTATATAATGTCTGGATTGAAACGATGGAGGCAGGAAACAGCCTGGGAAACACAGGAAGGAAAATGTTGCTGGGGAGAATCCAAGACAAAGACAGATGGGAGGGTCACAAGGAGAACCGGGGTTAATACAAAAAGAAGTGACTGAGAGAAGGCACAAACAGGCCCAAAATTAGTGTAAAAATAAACGACTGAGGGGAGGCAGCAGAGCAGGCTCTGCCCGGATACAAGTGGGGTTTCTGAAGGAGGAGAAGGACAAAATCCTTTCCGCCAAGGTGGTGTTTTTAAACCACCTGAGCTCCTTGAACACGGACAGGGTTTTGTCCAGTGAGCCGTGGGAAAGTTCCCAAGAGTTTTTATTTTAAAAGAAAAGCAACGAGAGGGGCTGTACCTGGTGTTCCCTGGTGAGAATCGGTGGTGGCAGGAAGCGCTGGGATTGACTGACGGATGCTGCTGCAGTGTGTGGAACCAGCTGCCTCCTTCTGCTGCCACAGCCGAAGCCAGGCTGAGACCTCCATCACATTCGGGCATGAACACAATTATTTGTTCTCCTGAGCGATGCAAGAAGCTCTTACACTCAGCCCAGACTCGTTCCCACCAGGGGAAATTCTTGGATCTGCCAGAGGAGTAGTGGCAAACTCCAGCAGATTCCACGGGCTTTTGCACTTGCTGAGGAGAAATGCCTCAACCCTTGTCCTATTTTTAAATGTCTATGCCCCGATCTCACCCATAACCACAAAATGTAAGGCAAAAAAACTCTTTCTGGGGCTATAAAAAAAAAAAATAGCATCAAAGTTGTTTTTAGTGTTCAGGTGTAGATTTGCTTGAAGAATTCCATCTTTATTCGTTTCCCACTTCTCAACGAGAGGCTTCAAAGAACGGCTGAAACTCACTGTTTACACTTAGCAGCGCTTCCAAAATACGAACAAAATACCTTTATTGTGCCCTGGGGACTCCCTAAAGGAGCAGGTGACCTTTTTTTTCGCCTCTGTTTGTGTTCCTTCCAGCAGCTCTGCCTCCCCTGAGCGCGTCAGAGACGGAACCTCGTTGTTCTGAGAACATCCCCCAGGAGCTCCCAGGGGCTTGTCAGGGAAAGGCTGACAGTCCCATAATTCAAATTCCGAGTGCTTTGGGTCCTTATGCCCTTGGATAAATCCACTGCTCTCTTCTTGCTGCCTAAATGAGAGTCTGAGGGACGTTGATAAGAGCCAGGGTGTTGTTTCCTTTGCAAGGCAGAAGCATTTAACAGATATTTGCCCCGCAAACTCCAGATATCCCCAACAAACAGCATTTGCTGCTCCCGGAGGGAAAAGCAAGAGCCCAGAAGTCATTTGCAGCCACGCTCTGGGGGAGGGAAAATCCTTCTGGGAGACCATTTCCCTTCCAGATGTCAGTACCCCTCCCCCCAGCTTTATTCAAAGAGGAGTTTTCCCGTGGAATATTGCCTGGGAAGCTGGGAATTGGTGTTCCCAACACACCTGCAGCTGCTGAAAGGCGAAGGCACCAGTCAGTGCGTGGGGACTGAAGCCTCCCAGTCTAAACCAGTTGGTAACATCACCAGTCAAGGGCCACAGCACTACTGGGAGGGGTCGTGCTCTGGTTTAGCTGATCCCCCACTGATCATCTTATAATAGCAAATGATACATATAATAAATTCATCTATTTATATATTTAATTATAATTTATAAAGAAAATATAAATAATAATTAAATTATTATTAAGTTATACTCAAATTATAATTAAATTATAATTCGGTTATATATAAATGTATAAAATGATATCTAAATTGCATATAAATTATAGTATAAATATAAATTATAGTATAAATACAAATTATAATAATAAATATCTCACTGATAATCTCATTTAGCTGTGCGCCAGTTAACTGATTAAATGTTCGTAATCAAACTCCTTAATTTCCTCCCAATAGCTGTAGAGGTGATCAAGATGCAAGGAATCAGTTCCCTGGGAGTTTGGAGAGCCGGGTTTGAGCAGGAGCCCGGTGGTCGCTCTCCGTGGTGCTGCAGCAGCTCTGCAACGACCCAAAGACGCCTCTTTTGGCCTCATTTCTACACCATTCCCCCCGAACCAGCCGCAGTTTCTCTCCGGTTTGAAATCCACGTTTTCCAATCACCAGAACTCTGCAGGACAAGATGAGCCCAAAGCACAGCAATGCCTTATTTATTCCTGCTACCATGCCAGAGACTTCCAAAAAAAGTCAGCTGCAGTTTTAATCTTAACAAATCATCTTCATTTATTTACCCTTTGCATTGACCAGAGGGTGTTTTCAATAATTTAATGTCTTCAATAGCACACCCTCAGGAGATTATCTGGCATTGACCAGTTTCAAGCTTGGATTGAAGCTGTAATTGGAGGATTTCACTGAAATTCAAGATAATTCCATCAGGCTTTACAGGTAAAACACCTTAAAAAATTGCAGTGAATTTCCATAATGTTGGGGTTTTTTTAAATGCAATTTTATATCAGCAAATTTCCTACTTCTGACCCATTTGATGATGGATTAAACTCCTCCTTTAAAAGAAATAGTTGAATTGCTTTCTGTGTGAAAGCCAGGGCCTCTTTCCTCACCTTGATCCGTAATTATGCTTTAAACCCTCCCTACCAAAGACCTTAAATCCATAAACGGAGCTTTGAAATAAAGCCACAATTAAATGACAAGTATGCGATGACTTTGGTGGGGTTGTGCACTTTTAATGACCATTTTCAAGTGGTAGGACGGAATTATGGCCCGATTAACAAAACCAATAAATAATTCCAGTACTTTTGCCAGAGGGGAAGTTGATAAACCCCATGTCCAAAAGATTTTTAGGAGCCCACTTAGAGATTCTACTTCTTAAAACCACAGCAGAGTAAACTCTCTAAACATGTTTAAGAGGTTTTCAGGGTGAAACTCCAGATTCTGGGAAGTCCTTTGGATTTCAGCATCATTCCCCTCAGCAGGAATTCCTCTTGACTGTGGAAAAAAGGTGTATTAACGTGGCCCCTGGAGCTGCTTAAAATCTTGGAGCTCTCAGAGCTTGAACTCCTGGGTCTGTGTCTCCACCTCACCACGGAAGGGATAAATCCGGGCTCTGGGACCTATTTTAAGCTCTTCCTTGAGAAGTTTCCTAAATCCAAACCTCTCAGCCTCTGATGGAAACCCTTGTGCTGTCTTGAGCTGGAACAGTCACTGGGAATATAGAAAACAAGGGTGTGAGCACCTCCTAGAGAACAGGGAAAACACTCCCATAAGTGTTTTTCCTCACAGGAATTTTTGAATTAATTTGTTGGCCTGAGGCAGTTCGGATTTTCTGCCTGGTGAGAAGAACAGCAAGTGATGGAGTGGGTTCTGCCTCGGCTTTGTTACTCTTTGTGCAGCTCTCAGGGGGTTGATGTGAATTAACTCCTCTGAGGAGCACCACGACCGCAGCTGTTGAGCAGCCGTGTTATGGCAGGACCTCGATCTGACGATTATTCTTATTTTTGCCTCTGATGATCCCAGAGTCGAACCCAGGCAGAGCTGGGGCACTTGATCTGAAGCCACAGCCATAAAAAATGGGCATAAAATTAAGATTTATCCAAAATGAACTGTTGCCTTGGCCCAGGGGAAACCAGACTTTTCCAAATCAAGATCCTTCTTTTCACCACGAGAACTGCTGAGTGTCTTCCATCCAGCTGAGTTTAATCATCCACTCCCATTTTGGACCATGAGAGTCACATCCCCAAGTCCCTCAGAGTGTCTGTGTTTGCCCTGGGAGCTGGCACAAAGCTCCACTTACATCTCAGCCTGTGCCCAGCAGACACAAATCCACGGAAATCCTTGTTTTTGCTGTCACAGGCTTAGGGATTTGCTAAATTGGGGGCTTCAGTGTATATAAAATCCCATGCTTTCTCCTGGGAAGTCCTCTCAAAGGGTGATACTTATGGTATTCACTGGTGCACGTGCAGGTGGAAAAAGGAAAAATGGTTTTGGTGCAGAATTTATGAAAAAAAGCAGGGGGTACAAAGGGATTAGATCTGGGTAGGTCTGGAATCAGACAGGAATAGCATCATAATTCAAGCAGGAGCTGGGCTTGGATGGTCACGGTGGGTCCCTTCCAACTCAGAATATTCTATGATTCTATGGGCAAAACAAGTTAAACTCACCAACACCTCGGGAGCCGGGGTGAACCTCACCTTTAGATACAAGAGGAGAGGTTTTTCCACCCTGCAGCTGAGCAATCAGGGGCACAGCCAGGCACAGAGACATCTCTGAGCAGGAGCTGCTCTGAAATTTGCTGTTATTACTCACGACCTTTTTCAAAATGGAAAAAAAAAAAAAAATGACCTGGAGAATTCACTCCAGGCTGCCTCCAAAAGACCAAATGCAGCTCATCCCTTGCATATTAAACACGAGGACCTACTTAGCATCATCTTTATGCCGTAATCAAGAGGAGTTTGCCCCAAATAAGGGGGTGAAGTTCAGTGTAGTGCGGAGGGACAACTCCACCAGCGCAGCGGTTCGAGGCTCCTGTGCTGCAGGGAACGGGGCTGAGGGATTTCAAAGGGCTCTGCTTTATCCTGGAGACCTTTGCAGCCAAAATAACTCCGAGCCCTGGATATTTACTGGCTTTTCCATCTGCCAATTGTGCACACAAGGTGAAATTACGGAGGGAACAAAAGGCACCGCGCGTACGTGCGAAGGCTTGGAGGAATTACATCGCCGGGATTTGTTGTTCCGGAATTCAATCCTTCAATCCTTCAGAACGGGGCTTGGGTGGAAAGTTTTGCCTGAATTTTCTCTGCCGGCTCCGGGAAGGAATTAACCCCGTAAGCTGAACTTTCTCCATCGTTGTTGTTTTAAGAGAGTTTACCACGAAAATAGCAGAGCTGACAACGTCTCGCATTTTGTTGGAGCCTATTTTAGGATCAAGCCAGTCCATATGTTCCGCTGCTGTAAACAGATAATCTGAAATAAATCCCCACAAAATGGTAAATTTGATCCTCTTTTCCTTGTTTTCAGCCCTAATTCATTCTGGGGTGGCCTGATGCCCTCACCTGCATGACATCACCCTCTGACGGTTTTCCAATTTTATTAAAACGGGTGCAGGTAAATGGGAAGGGTTTGTGGTTAATGCCAGTATAAAAAGCAAAATGGGAGACGTGACGGTGCAATTCCACTCAAAAAAATGTTAAGGTCTGCTTGGAGAAGTAAAACTGAGCTATAAAAAACCTTGTTTTACAACTCTCCTCTTGATCTCAGGCTTTGACAGTGCCACAGTGCCTCCTGGAATAAAATTCAGGAGTAGCTCATTGTCCAGTCACGTGTTTGATAGGAAAATTAGTGGCTGACTCAGAACATGCTTTTAAAACCTTAACAGGTCCAAAGCTGAGAATCACTGCCAAAAACTCCTAAAATCTCCTTAATTATGGACCTAAAAAGAGGTTTAAAATTCCCGCTTGCCCTCCTTTGGCCTCGCAAAGCAAATGTCACTGAAAGAGTCAGAGCTGATGGAAGAAGAAATTCTCCCTGACAGGAGAGAAAATTTGAGGGCCCCAAGAGTGCAAGAACAGAAAGTCTGGCCAGGGAGAAGCAGATCTGCAATATATTAAGCCTGAATCACAGTCCTGAGTCATTCCTCACACCGAAGGAAACCAGCACTTCGACTGAGATCATGAGGTCCCCATGCTCAGATCTTACTCCGGGAATACTCTCCTGGAGGATGACACAGGAATAGGTTTTAATTTGTTTAAACTTACTCATTCTCTGGTCACAGCCCCCGGTGCGAGCAAGAAAGATTTGGGTTTAATACTACGAAGTATCAAAGGCTTCTCAGGCAGCTTGGAATGGAGCTGAGTGGGGAGATCCACGTCGTCCCCCAGCCTGGGGTG
The DNA here is from genome assembly GCA_013396775.1 of Cephalopterus ornatus. Classification (NCBI taxonomy): domain Eukaryota; kingdom Metazoa; phylum Chordata; class Aves; order Passeriformes; family Cotingidae; genus Cephalopterus; species Cephalopterus ornatus. The sequence continues at coordinate 156,903 of VZRE01002163.1, forward strand.
TGAGAGGGTCTCAGGCCCTCAGTCGTGGGGAAATAGGGAAATAAGCGAATCCAGGAGAACTCCGTATTTGAGTGCCATTATGTCTTCATTTTCTAGATTTTTCCTCCCCCTCCTCCCCACTCCTGAGCTGTGAATTGTGTTTTTACAAAAGGAGCTTGGCAGGCTGAAATTCAGCTCGCCAGTGTGGTTTCCTCTGACAGCAGCACAATGCTTGAATTAAAAAACCAGATGTAGCCTCAGTTCACTCATTCTCCAGAGCAGATTGGGGACCTAAATTTGAAAGTCCTTGGTTTTTTTTTTTAATTTTTGTGAGGGGATTGTTTTACAGGGATCTCTATTTGTTACCCTTGCAGAACTCGTATATATAAAATACAGTGTCATGTGTTTGTGTGTACACACATATATCATTACATATAATTATTCAAGCACATATCTACATTTATTTGGACTATTTGGGCTGCAAGGAGCAGGAAAACTTCAGCTCATTTAGTGGTGTGTGTTTTCTGATATCTAATCCTTCTTCCAGTCTTTCTTGCATCTGTTTTCCGCAAGTTCCTCATGAATTAGGGACTGAATTGATGTGGATCCTCTTTCTTTCTGCCGGGTGTGATGCAGATTAAATGATGGCTCCAAGAGCACTTTTCATTCATCACCTCAGCAGATGTTGTCCTTCCCCAGGTAGGACAGCACTGATTTAGGCCATTTTGAACATCCGAACAGAGAGTGCACAATTTTTTAGTCCCTGTCTTACTAAATAGACACTTCAGAAAAGGGAAATGTGGTTTAGGAAGCACCTTTCTTAAGTCCTAATAAAATACCCTGGCTTTGTTTTAATAGTCCAAGGAGCTACTCCCTGCTTTGATAAGGCAGCTTCCACTGCAATCTAATCCTTGTCACTGAAAAGTTTGATCTCCACTTCCACTGGATTTGATTTCCTTCTTACAGGCACTAAAACCATGAAGGAGGCACAGGGATTACGGAATTATAGAATCCTGGAATGGTTTGGGTTGGAAGGGACCTTAAAGCCCATCTCATTCCACCTCCCACTACCCCAGGTTGCTCCAAGCCCTGCCCAGCCTGGCCTTGATGCCTTGGAACTCTGGTTTTAGGCAAGTCAAAGAGCTCTCAGGCGTCTCAGAGTGTCAGGATTTCCCTCTTTTCTTGGGCAAGAGGCAGAATTTCAAATCCTTGGCAGCTTTTCCCCTTCACCAGTGCTACAACATCCACTGCGGGCTAATTACTGCTCTGCAAAGCAGAGTCATTAAACTGCAATTAAACTGACACCCAGAATATGGTCCTGGCCAAACACAAGCAGCAATTCCCTCAGGTCACCTTGTCCAAAGCAGAATCTTGGCTCACGAACAGGGGCTAAAAACCAGAGGGATAAAAAGCTCACTGATGCCTGTTGGCTGGAGGGAGCAGCAGGAACTCTCCAGCATCCAGCCTGGAAATCCGAGCTCTGGGGTTTTTTAGGCACCTCACAGCCAAGTGAGAATCCTTGGATTAGCATCCTGCCAAGGGACATCCACGGAGGCACCAGGCAGGTTCATGGATAATCCTTTGCTGGAGTAGGACATGCCCCGGGGTTGCTGCTCCAAGGAGGGATGAGGCTGTTTGCAGCGTGTGCCCTGAGCTCTGAACTCCTCAAGGATGCAGAGATTCCCCCTTCTGTCCCTAACCCAAGGCAGTGGATTAGACCTGGATGTCACCCACTGGTCATTCTGGGGTTTGAGTCAACAGCTGTAATGGAGTGTGCCAGGGCAGCCCCTCTGCCTGGGAATGGCTGTGCCATCGCCGTAATATCCATGGAGGAGAGGCAGGAATAGAAAGCCATTAATTCATGAATTAAGGAGACAGTGAGGGGAAGACTTGCAAGGCTTTCTTTTGTTGATAAGCTCCCAAAAATAGCATCTGTTGCCACGTGGAGAGTCAAGCAAGAAGAGGACCTGTCCGCTCTCCATCCTGCTGCTCTGACTCCCTCAGGGCTGGGAATCAGGATTAAAGCCTTTGGGCCAAATTAATTTGGGGAAATGGACAAGAACTCTGCTTGCACAGCACTTCCCTTGGATATTCAATGTCCTGCTGGGGTTGGCATTGGGATGGGATTGCTGAGAGTGGAAATCTCGTTCCAGGAAACAGTTGCTATAAACTGACCCTTCATTTAAATTAATGATTAACCAAATCTGGCTTAGAGAGTGCCATGAGGAAACAGTCCAGAGCTGAGCCACAGGAACAGCTTCCATAGGAAATTGGTTCATAGGAAAGAAATAATCCAGAAAAAAACTCCCTGTAATTTATGAAGGAGAGCTGTGCCAGGGGAGTCCAGGAAACAATTCCACAAACAGTGTGTCAGTTCTAAGGACTAAGCAATAAAAAATCCCAAATAATTGGCCTCTGGATCTCTGCAAAAACACGGGATGTGCCAAAGAGAAAGGAAAACACACTGTGACTGAACTACAAGGAATCTGCACGGCAGGACTCAATCATCCAGCAGCAAAGGAATGTGCCCAGGAGAGACAGCAAATACAGGTAACCGCAGGTTGAGCTGAAAACAGAAGTGGATTTGGGTGAGAATTAGACTGTGCACCATTAGTTTAAGCATGAAAATAAGATCTGCTGGCTCAGGATTTGATTCCATTCAGAGACAGTTCCAAATAATGTTGGGTCTTGATCAGAACCCATGATCTTTAATAACTTCAGTAGCACATCTCCAATAACTGTGCTCCTTTGAAAAGTAATTTACAGACTTATCATTGCTCTTGCAGTAAATCACAATCCAGATTCCCTGGATATCATGGCTCCGGATATTCCAAAAGGAGAGAGGACGAGAAAACATTCCCGGTGTGACCGGTTTGAAAGTGCTTTGCTCTGCCAGGTTTTGCCGCTGGTTTCCTTCTGCCTTGAGGTATCAGCAATTATTTTGTGGTTTAAATTCATCCTTCCCTTCTGGAGGGGGTGCGTCTTCAGCCTTTTATGCTCTGTGACCTTCCCAAAGGCCGGACCCGGAGCCAGGCTTGGCTGGATGCGGAGCACACGGAGCACACGGAGCACGTCTGGCACAGAGCTCCTCACCCACCAGAGCAGCTTCCAAAGCCAAGGGAAGCCCCACATCAGCTCCACTGAAGGGTTTGGGAATCAAACCTTGCTGCAGCCGCTGCCAGAGCCTGTTTGCACCCGAGAATGTTTCAGATGTTTCAGGAAATCCATCCCCATGATAAGACAGCCTGGTAAGCTGGCTACATTAGCTGGGATTTCCACAGGAATTAAAGGATCAAGCCATCAGAATCCCTTAGGCTCCAGTACAAACAACAGTCCTTGTACCTTCCATTTAACAGCATTATAGGGTTGGGTTTTTTTTCCCTTCAGCAAAACCCCCCCCGCCCAGGTCTTACCAAGAAACCAGATCCACCAGGGAACAGCGTGTTTACCACCTTGGCAGAGTTCTGCCCTGAAATCTTTATTCATGCTGTGTCAGACAAATGTAGCCCACATCAGCCTGGAATAGGTTTAATTTATTCCCAAACTGTTGTGTTTATTTAATTCTCTCCTTTTTCCACATGTGGAATATCTCCATCCCACCACCTCCCAGCAGCAGATGTTCGCTGAAACCTGAGGATGCAGCAAGGGAAGCTGCTGCCCCCCGTGTCACCAGTCAGGGGGAAGGCTTGGGGTCACTTTGCTCAGGTTTCACCTTATTTAACTTTCCCTTTTTGTATTAAGCACGTTGTAAGAGACCTTTCCTGAGGCGGCCTGGAAGAGCTGGGGGTTTATTCGGCTTGGAAGGAGTAAAGGGAAGGCAGGAGCACTGGAAGAGATTAAATGCCCCTGTGTCCCAGGGCCATCCCCGGTGTTTGTGCCTCTGCCCGCTCCCAAGGAAGCCACACATGCTGGATGAGTGACCTGGAGCGATGGCTCAGCTCCTGCCCTGGGGGGATCAGGATTTGTCCTCTCCGGCCCCCCCGGAGAAGGTGCCCCCACTGCAGCACAGGGCTGAGTAAAACCTGCACCACCTTCCGCAGGGGTTTTACAGCTTTCCTTGAGCTCTCCAAAAGCACCCCGAGCCTGGCAAACTGAGCTGTTAGTCCTTCCCCCAGGGCTGAAAATGGGTGTGTGCCCCAGGTGCTGGCTCTGTGTGTTACTGATGTTCCATCACCAGCTGCTTGTGTTCACCACGAGGTTCCTCTTCCCTCTCTTTGGTGACATTTTCTGCGGCCAATTTTTGCGGGTTTAGTGTGGCTTCTTTTCCCCTCTGAGCACCAGGGAGGATCCTTCACTTCTACCTTGCCCCTATAGAATAATTCTAGAATGGGTTGGGTCGGAGGGACCTTAAAGATCATCCAGTTCCGACCCTTACCATGGGCAGAGATGCCACTCACTAGATCAGGTTGCTGACGGTGTGGAGCGTCGAGAGCAAAAAAAGATCATTTAAATGTCCAAGGCAGACAAAATACTGCCTCAGAACACCCATTTTGGGCTTTCCATTTTTCAGCCAGGTGTCCTTTGTACCAACCCACCCCGCGACACATCCTGGGAGCGCTGTTATAACGCTCTCATTTACCTTTTCCCATCTGTTCTTGTGCTTTAAAAGGAATTCCCTGGGCTCCAAACCCTGAATAAAGAGGATTTCTGCAGCACCACAGTAACAATCTCATCCCCAGCTGGAGAACCCAAGTGTTTTTGGCTAAAAAAGACTAAAGAGAGCGATTGATTTCTGGGGGGTGGTGTTAAAATGTCACACGCTGTAATTTATGTCCCATTTTCCCCAATTACTGACCACAACTAACTCAGCTTCAAAGATCAGCATCTGCTCCATCCATCTCTGCTGCCAATGCCTGGTGTTTACGGCGGAGTCTTTAGCCCCAAATCCTCCAAATGCAGCTCCACATAATTAGTTTTGCCCTCTTTATGCTGAGCGTGGGGTGAGGGGAGGCTTTTCCTCTTATTGGCACCTGCCTGGGGCTGAGTCACCCTGATTCCTGCCCTGGCTGATGTTGGGATCACTCACAGCTTATCCATATCAATCATAGAATCAGAAAATATGATGTCCCATCCCTGGAAGTGTCCAAGGCCAGGTTGGACGAGGCTTGGAGCAACCTGGGATATAGTGGGAGATGCCCCTGCCCATGGCAGGGGGTGGGACTGGATGAGCTTTAAGCTCCATCTCAACCCAAACCATTCCAGGATTCTCTGATTCTGAATTTATTCACCTGAAACCCCTCTTTGCTTCTCTGTTCTGATGTTAAAACTTCAACTGTGCATTTAAAAACTGGGCTGCAGCTGAGATGGGCTGAGCTTTGCTGACCCCAGCTCCGGCCTTCAGTCGATCCAGTCAATGTTCTTGTCATTAACTTGCTCCTTCCTTCCCTCTCCCATCCGGGATTGCCTGGATTTTTCGTCCCAGTTTGAAATTAAAAACCAATCAGTGATAAATTACCCACTGGCTGCAGCAGTTGCTTGTAAATGCCAGGTATGGAATTTGCTCCTGACTTTCTTGCCAGGTTGAGGTTTAGAAAGCTGAGTTTCCTGGAAGCTTTCCTTTCCCACGTCCCCTGCACTTCCAGGGTGGTGCAGCAGGGCTATGAAGGGAGTGAGGAGGGGAGTGAAGGACATTGGGGATGCTGCAGTGGGCAGGAATAAGGTTTTGGACTGGGAAAATGGCAAGGAATTGCTCTACTCTTCAGCTCTTAACCAAGGGACGTTCCCATGGCATCCATAGGGATGCTGCACTTCCCTGAAGCCATCCTGCTGTGGGTGACCAACGGGCAGGAGGGAATTTGTGGAGCTGATCAGTTTGAGGAGACCTTGCTCAGCTCCTCTGAGGTTTTTCCTCCTTGTCTTCCAAGTATCTGCTTCATCCTGCATCCTGAATATTAATGAATTCCCCTTTATCCTGGGAGTTTCAGGAGTAGAATTACCATCAGTTGGAAGACAGGTGATATTATTTCCTTGACATCCAACAGGGGACTGAACTTTGATCTTCTGCCTTTCAGCTCTAAAGCCTGCCCGTCTCCTCTCTCATTATTTTCTGTACTTTGCAGCAGGTAAACAAAGGAATAACCAAGGCAGGGGCTTCTCCCGGGGAGCTTCTGGTCTAAATTTGTAGCAAAACCAAGCAGGTGGCTCCAGCAGACAGGTGGGAACACGGGGTGTGCTGCTGCTGCTGCTTGTGATGTTTTATTCAGCCCGTGGCAGTTTTCATCTGAGCTGAGCCTTATCCTGAATTTTGGGCACCAGCAGTTGCTCTTCAGATGGATTTACACTGAAAAGGGAAGCTTCCAGCTTTCAGGGATCTGCCTAAAATGGCAAGGATGGGATGGGAAACGGGGTGGGCTACAGGGAGGGCACAGAAATGGTCTGGAAGCGGGGAAGGTGTGTGCTCAGGGTCTGTGCCTCACTGTGCTTTGAGCCACAGCAGAGAATCCCAGGAGGGTTTGGGCTGGGAAGGACCTTAGAGATGATCAATTCCAGCCCCTTTCCATGTGCAGGAAGGCTCCCCCCACGCCCCTCATGGCACAGAGCGTGGCCCTGCTCCCCCTGGCTGGTATTTACCGTGTTCTTACCACCCCACACAGATACAAAAAACACCCTGGGCTTAAATATGCAAAGCCCAGCTCTTCCCCCCGCCACCATTCCCAACAAAACTCTGGGCAATAATTCATCCTGACTCTATATCCGTGTCTTCCAGAGCCTGGAATCAGACTGAATTCCTGCAAACTGCATTTAGGAAGAGTGCTATGAGATGCTCAGCCCAGGCAGCAGCACAGGACGTGCCCCAGGCTGATCACTGCAGGTTTCCCTCACAAATCCCCTCCTTTATCGTCCCTCCAGAGGACACAGCCAGGGCAGCACCAAGCTCACACAGCTCCAAGCGCATCACGGCGTGGTTTATTCCCCAGGGAGCTGCCTTCACTTGCAGCCTCCTGGACCCTCAGTCACATGTTGTGATTTAATTTTGCAACATCTCACTGTCTCTGAGGGGAAACGAGGGTGTGAAACTGGACGGGCAACTGCAACACCTTGAATCAACAAACCAAAAGATCTTCAGCTCCTATATTTTGGTTGGTTTTTCTTGATGTTTAAAATCCCTGAAAGGGCTGAGAATCCCCTGGAAGAGGATTCAGAGACTCAGAGCTCAGACTCAGAGCTGCTCCAGAGCTCCCGAAGGAGCTTTCTCCAGGCGAGTTCCCCGAACCAACGGCGAGGCTCGGTGCAAAAGGGACTGTGTGGAGCAGCTCGGGCTCCTCTCCTGTGGGAACAGCTTGTGCGTGCTGCAAGGTCAGGGAAGGTCATTGTGCACCTGAGGAGAAGGGAGGTGGGTCACGCCTGGCGGAGCACGGGCAGGGCACAGCTTGTCCCGCTCCGCGTCAGTGGCGGGGAGCGGCGGAGCTCGGGGCTCTCCTCCTGCCCGGCTGTTCCTCGGAGCCCGGGCACAGCCAAGGGCACCTCGTCCTGCAGCGACCAGCCCTCTGAAAATAGCAGCCCTTGGTGGGAAAAGGTGCAACGGCTTTGGCCTAAAAAAAGGGTTGATTCAGATGAGATACGAGGAAGAAGTTCTTTACGCTGAGGGTGGGGAGGCCCTGGCACAGGTTGCCCAGAGAAGCTGTGGCTGCCCCATCCCTGGAAGTGTCCAAGGCCGGGCTGGAGCAACCTGGGATGGTGGAAGGTGTCCCTGCCCATGGCAGGGGGTGGCACTGGATGTCCCTTAAGGTCCCTTCAACCCAAACCATCCCTGATTATAAAATGAGCCTGTTGTGCTTGATTAAGGGAAATCCCTCCTCTACCCTGGCCCAGCGCGGAGCTTGGCTGGGAAATCCCACTCTTCCCACCACCAGTTAAAGGAGAGTTGACACCATCGCCCCCAGGATTCTCACCATCATTCCCAGGATCCTCCTGCAGATGATGGGGTTGGTTTTGCCCTGTTTTTTGGCAGAGTTTTTCCCCATGACAACAGGGGCAATTAGAGGAAACAGCAGCACAACGGAGCCACTGGGTCAGTCTTTGCGCAGACTCTTTGTCAGGGTAAAAAAGCGCCAATTTTCAGCCCCCAAACCCAGATGTAAACTTTTCTATAAATCCAGAAACCTGAGGAAAGATTGCTATGCAACTTCTCTTTGCACCTTTCTTTCCCCCTTTAACAGAAGGACTCCCATTAGAAATAAATGATATTTTTGTGACAAGCCTTTGCCAGAGGACATCCAGCCTCACACAGCCCTTCTCCTTCATTTTTGGAAGGAATATGAATGATTTCCTGCTTTTCCCAAATCTCCAGAGCTGTTCATATCACTGTCTTCTTTGGCATCCTTATTTTTCACCATTTCACTTCTTGCTGAACCTCAGAGAGCAACACAGGGAATTTCCAGGCAGTTGCACAAAGCAGGGGGTGAAGCTGGAAGCAAAAAAGAGGGAAATAAACCAGGAATAATCCAAATAATCACCTGGAGTGATCAGCAGAGCTTTTGAGAGGGTTGACACTGATCACCATCCCCAAAGCTTGTCTGTCAGTGCTCTAAGACAATTCATTCAGGCAGCCAGAGTTTGTCTTATCAGGTGGAAATCGAAGCCTGCTCCTGGATGAAGGAGACTCCAGGTGCCGGGGTTCAGAGTGTCCCTCCCTCCCGTGGGGCTCAGGTGACAGCAGAGCTTTGCTGGGGAGATTAAATCTGGGAAACATTGATTTTCCAGCTTCTCTAAGAGCTGAGATGGAAACTCCTGGTCTGGGCCCTGGAGGTGGGACCCAACCAGGCCATTTGCTCCGTGCTCAGACACTAAAAATAGAGGTTAATACCTGGGAAAAGGGGGATTTTTAAGGAGCAGGAGGAGTTCTGCCCATGCTTTATTCTGCTCCTCTTCCCAATAAATAAAGTGAAATAAGCTCTCTTCCGAATCAGGATGATAATTTCTAACTGGGCCTTGGGTGATGGGGTTTTTTCCCCAGATGTTCTGATCACTCTTATCCATGTCAAGGTTTTTTTCCCCCTTTGCCACATCCCATTAATAGCAGGAAAGGTCTCCAGTGGGACCAGCCAAAAGCAGGGATGACCCTCTGGTTGCCTGGATGAGGACTAGGAGAAATGAAAGAGTAACAGGAGGAACCATAACTAGATATTTTTAATAACCCTTTATTCCAAGTCTTCACTTACTAAAAAATATACTCAGGGTTAACTTCATCTTCCATTTAATAATAGTTGCCAAGTGTCTGTCAAATATCCCAAATGATACCAACTTACAATTCCCTAATTTTGACTCTAATTTTTGGTGTAAGGTTGGCTTGGAAAGCTCAGGACTGGGAAGGATCAGAAAAGTTATTGGGAAAAGAGGTCTATGCTCCCAGAGGAGTTCTTAATTGTCTTCTAATTATGTTTTATTACTCACTAATAAGGATGGGCACTTGCTTTTCATATGGTGGGAAGGACGACTCAAGCACCACTAGAGGCCACCCTTGTAATTCAGGAAAACACTTGAAAGTGAAATTCTGCTGTTCAGTTCCATCGTTTATTAATTTTTTAAATTAAACCTTCAGTGGGTGCAGACCCTGGAGCCCAGAAAGCAGATTTGATTGGTTTTTCTTGCCTTCACCTCTAAAGACAAGCTTTTCACAGCGAGCTGGAGGATTTGCAGGGAGGGTTAAACAAAATGTGCTGGATTAAATGTTCAATAAAAACCCCGAAGTCCTGGAGAGCCAGACTTGGGTCGCTCCTGGTTATCACTGAGGACCAAGGACTGAGCTGGGTGGGACAGAGCACAGCCCCACATGTGCCAACATTCCCACTTTCCCGAGGAAATCCCACTTTCCCACACCAGCACAGGGTGGCACCAGCTCAGGGTGACACAGGCACACGCAGGAGCACAGACGAAGGGGAAATCAGCCTGCAAACCTGGATGCAAAGGGATGAAGAGGTGCCATGAGCTTGCCTTTCAGTTGGTGGGATTTGAGGAAATCTGGAGCCGCTCACCCAGAATTGGCACGAAGCCTTTAAAAAAGAGAAATAATTCGCATTTCACAGGTGTCAGGATTTTTTTTTCGCCCATGTTATTCCTTCTCTCCCATCACTGCTGGCATTCAACATCTCCCCCTTTTGCCAGCTTTGTTTTAGAGGGCAAACCCATCAAAATTGGCCCAGTTGGAGTGTTCCCAACCCAGCACCCCCAAGAGCAAGTGCTGCACCTCCCCAGGGGTGTCTCCTGTCCCCAGGCCCCTGAGGGGACGCCGAGGTGGGCTCAGCTGCCTTCTCCTGCAGGATTAAAAGCCACATCAATCCCAGAGCAGTTTTCCTGCAGCAAATTGCTCTCTGGGAGCCCCTCAGTCCCATTTTTCCACCGTGGGGTTGGGGGTCTCGCTGTTTCTCACAGAGCTACTGCCCCAGAACTGCTTCAAGGCAGGTGATTCTCATGAGCTGCTTCTCTTCCCCATGAATAATTCTCCTTCTGTGACTCCACGTGACTTCTGATTCCATGCTGTGGTGAGGGACAGGCAAATCTCTTCCAGGACAGGGTGCCATGGTACCTATTCCCATCCTGGCTGAACTGGCAGCTGGAAATGCCTCCCACACCTGTGGATGTCCCCTGGATATTTAACTCCTGAGCTTCGTCCATTCAGGAAAAAGCCCTGAGGAAGAAGCAGTTTGGACTCCCAGCTGTTTTTTGGGGATATGCCACTAGAGGGGAACAGAGACCCACAATATTTGCCACGAGCACTGAAAAACCTTCTGGAATCTGGGGGCCTGGAAAGGACTTCGGTGCCAGCACCGTGTGAACGTTTGTCCGTATCCCTGGCAAGAAAACACTCAATCAATGTTAATAATTGCAATTATCGCAAGCAGAGAGCAAAACCAACTATTCCCAAGGATCTGGGAGTTGTGCTGAACACTGACAACTACCCCAGGTGATAAATGAAGGAAACAATGTGGCCTGTGGTGATATTTTTCCCGATAACACCACCTCCAAATCGGGCGTCTGCGATATAAAAGGGAAGAACGTGTGTGAAACACGAGGAAACTCATTCCAAACCATTCAGACTTTATGCTGAAAGCTTCCAAAGTGAAGGAATCATCCCTCTGCAGTTTGTCTAGCACTAATAAAGGTTGATAACGTGATTAATATGTTATTCATTAAGGAGGCATCACTCATTTGCAATAATCTGGAGGCGTTAAAGCTGATGATCACTAATTATGATGCTTCAGAGGAAACATGCAGAAGGGAAAAACAGGGGGTAGCTTGGCACTGTCTCCATAAAATGAGTTCCCAGATGAAAAGGAGAGGGTCAGAGGTTCAATTAGTTTAGAGGGAAACTGTAAATTATCTGGGAAAAACAATATTGGAAAGCTTTAATGCTTTGGGAGGGGTTGGAACAGGGAGAATCACAGCAGAGATCGGGATCTGGCAGGGATTTGATTGATGTGATGGAAACACTTTGGACACGGAGAGGGGATGACTGGCAGTGATTTCCCTTGGGGTCCTTTGGAGGGGGGTGGGTGGTGGGAGCACATCCCACCACATGGGATGGACTCGGTGCTCCAGGGGGATCTCAAGGACGGGGGAAAGCTTGGGGGAAATATTCTCCTCCAAGCCCCGCAGTAGGACTTGGACAGTGTCCCTGCTCCAGGTGCTTCCCAACCCTCCATCCCAACTGCTACCACAGCTTTTCCCTCTCGTTAGCTTGCTGCAAGCTGCTCAGGAGGGAGGACACTGGGTGTCCTTGCTGGACTGGCACAAAGGGGAAGTGCACGCGCTTGTCTGGACATAAAAGCCATGGAAAACCCCAAGATCCAGCTGATTCCTTTAGCAAAATGTAAGCTTCTTTCCTGCTGTGTGTCATGGGAAACCCTTGCCCTGGTGGCACAAGTGCAGGAGTGGAAGTTCACTGAGAGACCTAAAAGGGAGAAGAGCAGGTACAACCCTCTGGCCTTGGTTTATATTTCCTGTGTAAGAGGAACCTGGGTCTGAATTTGCCTCCACTCGGGGTGTGACACAGCAGCAGATCATCCTTTGTGTCACGAGCTCCCCAAAGAGCTCCAGGGTGGCAGCCTCATGTCCAGGTTGGAATTTGGCCCTGCAACCCAAATCCTGAGCGGCTCACAGCCCCAGAAGGGAGATTCCCAAAGCAGATGAGGTTGAGACCATCTCAGTCCAGTGTCAGGTGCCATCTCTAGATAGAATCGTCACACACCAAAGGTCTTCTCCATTTATTCAGAGAGAGGATCCACCTCTGCTCCAAAGCAAGAGGGATTTGTCCCACCCAAAGCATTTAAGTGATTTAATCTAAACTTCCAGAGCTGGAAAAAAACCCCAGGTGAATACAGTGATGTTTCCATCTCTGCTGCAAACACATCTCAAATTCTGACAAAAATACAGTCCTGTGGCCCTAATCAGCTTTTCTGAGCCTGAATTCCCTCCCTAATTTTTGTATCACAATTAGCTGAGAGAAACAAGCAAAATGACCCATCAGAAGCGACATTTGTTCCCCAAAAAGGGGGGTGACCTCCTCCGGGATCACCCCATGGGCGAGGACACAACAAGTCTCTTCCCCAGCAGAGCCGGCCACGTTTGTTTGGGGCACCCAAAGCGAGTCACCACCGAGTTATTTGTCCCCAGAGGCCTGGGAAAAAAAAAAGAAAAATAGCTGGAAATGAAATCTCAGCCCAAATCAGCCAAGAGTTAATGTTTATCTTTTATCAGAGTAATGGGAAAAGTTGGAGCAAGGCTCAGTTCCGGGCGAAGTCGAACTCCCAAACTTTCTCTTAAATTAGGCCCGGCGGGGGCGTAAAAGCCTCCTTGGGGACCACAGAGCTCTGCAGGAAATTATGCCACAGCTCCACCAACTCGTGTTCATTATCAGTGTCGCTCACTCATGTCACCTCCACAATTATTTTAGGACCTGTCACCAGGAACGTTCTCCCACCAGCAAATGTTTCCCGCTCGCTCTAATGGGGAGGCTGAAGTTGGAAGCCAAAGTTACCTCTGCGCCTCCTCCTCTGCTCTCGCTGCCTTTCTCCACCCCTGCTGAGCAGCCAAAGCTCCTGCAGCGCTTGGAGGGAGGGGGGGTGTGGGGCTGTGCAGCTTCCCACGCTCCAATGAAGGAGTGGAATTAGGGCAGGTGGGATGGACGGGCAGGGCCGGGCTCTGGGAAGTGAACTCGGGTCTGTAACGCAGAAACTTCAATCCAGAAACACCGAAATCGGAGAGAAATTCGTGTCAGGCTAATGGTGTAAGGAGAGGACAAAGAGGAGTTAATGAAGTCCTCCCTGTTACAGGGCTGTCAGCCTGATCCTGGTGGATGATCAGCTTGGAGACACATTCTTTAACTTTCAGACTTCTGGGATATTGAGGGAAATGACGTGTCTCAATAATACAGGGAAGAGACCCCACGGGTCTCTAATCCAGCCCCCTGCTCAAAACAGCTACAACCTGAGGATGAGATGCCATTGTCCAGGGCTTCACCTGGATGAGCATCGGATATCTCTGAGCATGGAGGATCCACACCTTTCCTGTGCCAGGACTTTCCCCCTCTCTCTGGGACCATTTATCTCTGTATGTCCCTCACATCCAGCTGCAGGCTCTGCCTGGGAAGGGTTTGGCTCCACCTCTCCTCAAATCCCCCCCCAGGGGTCCTGTCCCCGCACAAGGGCAGTTTGTCCCCACTTTTTAACCACTCCTGCTGTCCCTGGTGGAGGCTGGGAGAGGCTCTGGCTGCAGCTCCAGTGTGGAAGTGTCGACACCGGAGGCTGCGGGGATGAGCCGTGTGCGGGGAGGGAGCAGCTCTGATTAAGTGGATTATGCTGGAAATAAGCAGCAGACAAAGCAGTGAAATGTTGACAAGAGCTGCAGCAATGAGGGGTGGCAGTGATTAATCAGCTGCAGTGCTGGAACTAATCCGTGTGTGCAGGATTCTTTGGACCTGGAAAGCATCTGCTGAGAACGTTCGCTGGGAACGCTTCCTCCGGGATGGTGACAAGTCATGTTGAGATCTCCACCAACCCCATGGGTATCTCCACTAATTATCTTGGTATCCCCACAAATTATCTTGATATCTTCACAAATTACGGTGATATATTCACAAATTACATTGGTATTTTCACAAATTGTATTGGCATCTTCACAAACTGTATTGGCATCTTGAAAAATTATATTGATATCTCAAAAAATCATAGCAATGTCTTCACAAATCACATTGATACCTCCACAAATTGTACTGCTATCTTCACAGATCATATTGGTATCTTGACAAATTATGTTGAAATCTTCACAAATCATAGTGATATGTCCACAAATTGCATTGATATCTTCACAAATTATATTGATATCTTCAAAAATCAGAGTGACATCTCCACAAATTACATTGATATCTTCATGAATTATATATTTATAGCTTCAAAAATCAGTGATATCTTCACAAATTGCATTGATATCTTCACAAATCACAGTGATATCTTCGCAAATTATATTGATATCTTGACCAGTTGTATTGAAGTCTTCACAAATCATAGTGATATCCCCACAAATTTATGTTGCTGAGCTTTCCATAGAAGAACACACAATTTCATCACCCCATAAACCAGCCAACCGAAAAAACCCACTTGCTGGTGAGAAATCTGCCCCCTTCTTGGGAATATTTCTGAGGGAAAAGGGTCCTTGGAATCAAACTGGTGGCCCCATCGTGCCACCAGCAGCACAGACACCCCACCTCCCTTCCAGCCCCCTCTGGCCTGAGACAACAGGTGAAAATCAAATTCACGGAGAATTTTTCCTTCCTCCAGTTTCCCTTTCCTTTCTCCCCCCACCCCCCACCTCCTTCCCCGTCTCGCCCTCCCTTTTTATAGCACAACACATGTCAGGGTTCATGTAACAAAAAGAATTTCCAATGTCAGGCAAATAATTTTTCCATCTGCGGGGTGTTTTTTTCCTCCCCATTTTATATTTTTTTTTCACGGAAGTGGCATCTGCGAGGTGTCGGCTGTAACCGATCCGGCCAGGAGCTGTGTGGTTCCTGCCCAGCAGCCCATTTTTGGCCGCTCCAGCTGTTGTTGTGGAGAGGGCAGGATCAGGAGGAGGTTCAGCTGACAGCTGCAGGCTGGCCCAGAAAATGAAAGTTGTTTTTTCCTCTTCAGCAGTTGTCTTGCCCTTCCCAGAGCACCCTGATGGGGTTTTCTAGTAACAGGCAGAGGCTGGAAATGATGAAGAATAGGCACAAGTGGCTTCCTGACATGGGTCAGGTCTGGTCTTTCCTCCTGATGTCCCAAACAGAGCCTGATTTACCTGGGTGGGGAATGCTTGGGACCCCCGGAAGGTCTGAGCTGCTCTGGGGTGTCATAATTCACATCAGGGGGGTGGGAAGTGAGAACTGGGTCCTCCTGGTCCGGTACTTGAAATGTTTCTGTTGGAACCAGCCCTGAGCAGCAAGAATTAAGGGATTGGCATTGCTTCCCTGGAAAACCGGGAGAGGAGGACTTCACCGGGCAGCATCTGTGGGAGCCATGAAGGGGATTAGAGGGTGGTTGTGTTACCTTTGTTATGGACACAGGCGGGGAGAGCTGAGGGTGTTCATCCTGGAGGACAGAAGGCTCCAGGGATTCCTCAGAGCCCCTTCCAGTGCCTCAAGGGGCTCCAAGAAAGACGAGGACAAACATTTTAGAAGGGATTGCTGCAACAAGACAAGGGGTGATGGTTTTAAACTAGAACAGAGTCAACTTACATTAGATATAAAGCAGAATTTTTTTACAATGAGAGGGGTGAAACACTGGCACAGGTTACCCAGAGAAGCTGTGGCTGCCCCACCCCTGGGAGTGTCCAAGGCCAGGTTGGACAGGGCTTGGAGTAACCTGGCTGGAAGATATCCAAGCTCATGGCAGAGGATTGGAATTAGATGACCTTCAAAGGTCTCTTTAGACTCAAACCATTCCATGATTCTGTGATTCCTCCTGCTGATGCTGAACCATCCAGTAGGTGTGCAGGAGAGATGGTGGCAACCCTGGCAGTCCCATGGCCATGCCAGCTGTCACCCACACCCCCTCCATTCCCCAATCCCCATCCCTGGGAAATGCCCTCCAGGTGTGTAAGGACTCAGCAGGGCTTTCACCCACTGACAAATCTGAGAAATCTGGGGATGGGGCCTCAAGCTGTGCCAGGGCAGGCTCAGGTTGGACATCAGGAGGAATTTCTCCCTGGAAAGGGTGGTCAGGCACTGGAAGGGGCTGCCCAGGGAGGTTTGGAGTCCCCAGCCCTGGAGGTGCCCAAGGAAGGCCTGGCAGTGGCACTCAGTGCTCTGGGCTGGGGTACAAGGTGGGCATTGGGCACAGTGGGGACTCGATGATCTTGGAGGGCTTCTCCAACCTCAGTGATTCTGGATTCTGGGATTCTAAATACCTAGGATGACTGGCACAGGGACAGCCTCCTCACCTGCTTCACTGAGGGGAAGGAGAGGCTTTGTGAAGGCTGAAGCAACATGTGTGTGGCATTAAAGGCACGTGAATGGAGACAAACTGAGGCGGGCACTGAAACCTTCCTGCCCAGTGTAACAGCCCTGCTCACACAGCCTTGGCACGACCAGACCTCCCAATGCAGCTGGCTGGGATGCTGTCACCCCTCCGGGATCACCACCAGATCCATCAGGATCCCAGCCCTGAGCCCTGTGTGGGAGCAGGAGGGCGACAGCATCCTGCATCTCACCCTGCCCCCCGCCTTGCCAACCGTGGGCTCCACCCCTCTTACACAACCCCAAACCTCCCCAGCCGGTCCTCTGCCTTCCAGGGAGGGGCTGATTCCTTGTTAAATGCCTTGTGGAGGTGGAAATGCTCTTTCCATTGCTTCGCTGCCCACGCTCCTCCTGTGAGATCCCACACACGTGGCAATCAAAGGGAGCCAGCCTGACTTTCGGAGCATTTCTCATCCCTTTCTCCCCCAGGGCAGGGGAAGAGCACTCGGGGATGTTCAGCTCTCCTCTGTCGCTCCAAGGCATTCCAGGGGCTCGCTCCTGGGATGGGAATGGCAGACTGAGTGGTATCCCTTAGCACATCCCCCTTCGGAATCTGCAGCGGGGATACAGCAGGAATATTTCCCCCCCAGCAGAGCAAAAATCAAGACTATTTGTTTGTCTTTCCAATAAAGGCATCATGGGGAGGATAATTTCTAACGTGTTAAAATCCAGGCTGTATCACCCTGAGAAAATGGAAGGAAATATTGCTCATCTATCCCTCTGGAACTGCCAAGGCAATTCCAAGCATCCTTCTTTTATTAAATGCCACGTGAGACCTTTCTCCAGTCCTACATGAAAGAGAGGGACTTTATTAGGTAAATATAATGAAATAACCATGTGTTGTTTCTCACTTCATGGCAAATGTTTCTACTTCCTGCCAGTATTGATTCCAGATCGAAAAATGCTGCTTTATCCCACTACCACTTACTTTTCACACAATCTGTTAAACCCAGCCTAAGAGCTGTGCAAAATTTCCTTTTCCATCATGTTTCCCTGACTTTTGAGTACAATATTTGTGGAGGCAAAAGATGTTGCTCAAACTCAGATATTTATCGTATTTTCTCTTTGTATTTCCTATTTCTGTGCCCTGCCAGTTGCAAACCTGTGAAAAGAGGATTTCCAGCTTGGGGAAAACAAGGAGGAAGTAAATTTGGTGGCAATTTCATTAAAAATTGGCAATTTGCTGGTGCTAATCTTGATTTACCTGATGGTAAAAGATAAAACCCTGAAGTGTGGAGAGCAAAGGGCTGTTCACGAAGAACTGTGGCTTGATGGATCTCTTCAACCAGCAGAAGAGATGTCTTCTCTAGAGACTTTTTGAATTCATTACCTGAAATTATTACATTTGAGCCACATTTGATGCCCTACATTATTTTGGGGGTAGGTTCTATCAGGGTCATACGAACAATTTCCCATGGAAACCACGTTGCTGATGGAAATGAAGCTGAACCTCAAAACCTTCTATTGAAAAAGCGAATTTCCAATGATGTGGGGTTTGATTCTCCTTCAGATAAGCATCCAGAAAGCCAAATTCCCACAGGGATTTGCACGGATCTGATTAAGCCATCAGGAAGGAAATCCTGCCACGGTGAAATCAGGTGCCTTCCCCGGGGAATCTCTGCTTCAAGATGACTTCTGATAAAGAAAAACCTTTTAGTGCTGGGTTTTGTAGACACTCTGACCACAGAAGCAATAATTTTGGATGGTTCTGCACACTCATGTGCTCCGAAGTCATTGGGAAAATCAGGGGTTTCCCAATATCTCCAAGCCAATCCCCTCTGCAGAGCCAGGTGAAGGATGTCCCCATGACAGCAGGGCTTTGGTGTTGTGTGGGAAGACCCAGACCCAGCTCCAGGTGCAGCTGATGGGGACTTGGGATACAAAGAGAGGAGGAAAAACAGCTGCTCCCCCTCTCCCTCATGGCCAGCACAGCCCAGGCTGCTCCTGCAGCTGAAAGCAAGGTCGAGGTGTGGAAGGAGGTGCTTGCTCTGGGGGACAGGGGGACAAAACAGCCCCAAAGCATCCGTTGCCTCCCTCACCTCTCCCAGTTCCCACCTGCCAGGAGCAGGAATTCCCTCTGTGTGGATTGCCCAGCCCAGCTGGCCTCTCACTGCAGCACTTCTGGACCGACCTTCAAGAGGAGCTGGTGAACTCCAGGCATGAAAATGAGATTGAGGAGAGACAAGTTACATGGGGAAAGGTCTAAGGACCCTGGGATTATGCTGTGCAATATCTCTCATTCCCTTAGGGTTTGTCCAGCTCTTGGTCCTGCTGCCAGGCACGAGGGGACCTGCCACCCTTCCATCACAGCTGGTCTGGGTGGTCCCACAGAACTTGCTGAGTTGGAAGGGACTATCCAGTCCAACTCCTGGCCCTGCACAGGCCCATCCCCAAGAGTCCCACCCTGTGCCCCAGAGGATCACCCAAACCCTCCTGGAGCTCTGGCAGCCTTGGGGCTGTGCCCACTGCCCTGGGGAGCCTGGTCAGTGCCAACCACCCTCTGAGGGAAGAACCTTGTCCTGAGATCCAACCTGCCCCTGCCCTGACACAGCTCCAGACCATTCCCTGGGTGCTGTCCCTGGTCCCCCCAGAGCAGAGCTCAGTCCTGCCCCTCCTCTGCCCCTCCTCAGGAAGTTGTGACTGCAGTGAGCTCTCCCCTCAGTCTCCTCTTTTCCAACTGAACACACCAAGTGCCCTCAGTGTCCTCACACGACTTCAAATCAAGGCCCTTCCCCATCTTCCTTGCCCTCCCTTGGATGCTTTCTTGTCTAGTCCTGCTCACATGGACACCAAACCTGCTCTGACCCATCCCCTGTGCTCCATGACATAATCCCGTATCCATTACTGCTGATTTCCTTCTTTTCGTCCCTTTTAGCCTCACTCAGGCACATACAAATTCCTCACCTCCTACATCAAACGTGTTGCCACCCACTTCCTCCAGACACTGACTGGGAAAAACTTGGCACCGAGAGCCCACTGCATAGAAGAGGATTTTTTATTTTTTAATTTTTTTTTTTTTTTAGCTGTTGTTTTAAGCTGGTGATTTATTTAAGGCTCCACATCTTCTCACCATCCCCAAACATCTGATGATTTTATTTCAATTGCCTGGTTATTCATGGCCAGCCTGCTTTTCCACTCACTCAAGTTATGAAAAAAAAAAAATGAAATGGGGGATGTTTATTTTATCTCTTCTCCCCAGAGAAGGAGTTTAATAATTTAGCAGCAGATATGAAACTGCTCCGTGAGGAGTAATTTGTTTTAGGGGGGAAAAAATGAGATGATTTTTTTTTTTCTCCCTCTCCCAGATCCCCATATATAAAGGTATGTTTTGCTTTGGATCATGTTCACTCTCTGAAGACTTGGTTTTGCTATTAAAATCTTTATTTCACTACAGATTATTCTACCATTCCTTTGTCTCTCTGCTATTAGTCTGCTTTTGGTATGCAGCTGTCACCATGGCTTTTAGGAACCTGCTTTCTATTGGTTCCCAGAAATGGTTTATATCCCCTCAGAACAAGCCAATAAAGGATTTCAGGTGCTTTTTAACCTGCCAAATGCAGCTCATCAAGACATGCATGGAAAGGAAGGGCAGGAAGCAACAGATTTTTTGTCACAACTTATTTTCTAGCTCCAGATTTTGAGTTTATGGCTTGTTTGGTCTCCTCAAGAAGTATTTTTTCCTGTTGAAACAGCACCTTGATGCTCGTGGTGACCAGGGATGAAAAAGTGAAGGATATCTGTGCCTGCCGTGCATCCGGAATACGAGCCCTGGGATCCCTTCCATGGATCAATAAACCACATTTGTGGACTGGGGAGCGTCAAAGGCCCTTCCACATATTTCCCAGAAATGTTAATGGCCTCTGAAATCCCCAGGATCTTCCAAGGCTGCGTTCCCAGAGGGCCTGTGCCTGAGTTCCTGCGGTGGGATGGCACAGGGGCACCCTCACACCTCCCACGGGGCTCCTTTCACCAGCCAGGGGAGGGAAATTCCCAATCCCTGCACGTCCACACTCTGCTTTGCCCCAGGAGCCTCAGGCCAGCCTGCTCCCAAACGTGTCCCCCCTCCCTGAGGACACCCCCCTGCCACGGATCCCCGCGAGTTCCTCACATCTCCCTGGGAAAACCGGGATTAAACAAACAAACAGCAGGTCCCACGACTGCAAACTCCTCGATAGCATCACTTCTGGCAAAGCTGTTTCACATCCTGACCAAATGGCAATCCTGCTTTATAGCAGAGGGTTGGATTTTAGTCATTTTTTTTTTTTTTTAATTTGCTGCTTTTTTTTTCCTAATCGTACTTGCGGGTGTCCCCTCCCCCCTCATCCGAAGTCATTTTTAGTGTGTGGCACATAATAATATGAAGCTGAGGACACTGTTCTGATAATTCCTGGAGCAGCCCTGGTGAAACACTCTCCAGATGTGGTGCTGGTTTTCTGCAGAGGGAATGCATTGTGCATGTCAAAAAAAAAAAAAAAAAAAGGCAAAAAAAGGCAATTTTTCCCCTCAGCTTGGCCTTGGCTTTGGGATGGAGTGAGGTCAGGCCACCATTTTGGGGCGGGAAGATGAAACCCAGCACACCCAACCCTTCCCATCACATGATGAGGATCCAGGAGAGTTTGTCTGAGGAAGAAAAAGCAGGAGAGACAAGGAGAAGGGGGGGAAAAAACACCCAGGCTTAGGAATCAGGAGCAGAAACACGAGCCTTGTTCCCTGTAAGCTGGGATAATCTAAGTCAAAACCCACATGAATCAACTCAAGCTGAGCCCAGACTGCTGCTCCTGCACTCGGACACACACACACACTCGCACACATTTGCTCTCTTTCAGAACGTTTCCGTGGCTGCTGCTTTGTTGGGAAGCACATTTGCTGCGTTCCCGCTCCCGAGGAGGGCCAGGAATGTTTGGGTTTTCTAATAATTGGGCTTTCACAGCCCGGGTGTTTCCAAAGCGCTGCGCGAGCGTTATCTAATAATCCTCGAGGCAGCGCGGTGAGGTGGGGAAAAGCCAGCATCATTATCCTCATTTTCCAAGGCAGGGAGAAGCCAAGGCTGGGGTGATCCATGCCTTGCCCAGGGCCACCCAACTCGGCCATGGCACAGCTGGGATTAGTGCTAAGAAGCCTCTGGCTCGTGGCCCAGGACCGGGGCTCTGTCCACTGGCCTGAGCTTCCCCTGGGAGGGAAATGCATTTGTGCATGGGGGAACCGGGGCAGAAAGGAGGGGAGGGTGAGACGAGCAGGAAAAATCCACAGAAATGAGCGGCTTCAAGGTATTTTTCACACCCAGGGATGGGCTTGGAAGCTCAGATGTCCTGTCCTGCAGGATGCTGATATTTAGCTAGAGGGAATGAGTGTTCCTGAGGCAGAGATTGGTTGGTTGGGTCCTTTCTGACCCACCTCCTTCAGACAAAACCAAGCTGAGCTCAGAAAGGGAGTGAGCAGCAGGTCCCTGCTAACGGGGCTCTCGGACAGAGATGGATGAGGGAGCGTGACCCCGGCGGCTCCGCTGGCAGGGCAGCAGTGACAAGCAGCTGGTGGTTGCAACTGCCTCCCCCGAAACAGCTGGATGTGAGGGAGGACATCTGGCCGCAGTCTGGGTGGTTTGTGAGGAGCAACATCCACTGAGTCACCGGAGGGAGCGAACCGGGGGCTTCAGGGTGCGGAACACGAGCCGCAGGGATCCACCACGGGAACAGGGATGGGGATGGGCTGGGCCTCCCACGGAGCGGGGCTGGGAGGAAGAGCTGTGTCAGGGGGTTATGCACTTCAAGCCCTGCCCCAGTGCCCGGGGACTTTGGTGGATCAGCCCTGCGCATGAGCCACCAAAATACCATAAATCCAAAGGCGCCCAGGGAGACTCTGCATCCCACAGGCAACCAGAGCCAAGGAGCCAAACAGAGCCGGACAGGTGGAAGAAAACTAGTAAATCTCTCCAAACCTTCCCTGCAGCTGCCAGTCCCAGCTCAGCTCAACTGCTGGGAGCTTCTGGAGCTCCAGGAGGGCTTTTTCACTCCTGTGGAGATGTGGGTCTGGCAAACCTGTATCCCAGTGTTCCCAGAGCCTTGCGGGTGGTGGGACCCTCCAGCAAAGCACCTGAGGACACCAATTTAAGTTTTCCAGCCCCTCTCTCTGTCCTTCAGCAGCAGGTGAAGCTCCACACAAGGCAGTGTGAGCACCTGACCAGCTTCTAAATTGAGTCCCTACACCAAGCAGCTCACAGCCACCTCTGCTCAGCTTTCCCTGCTCCAGAGCTGCTTCCTGACTTCCCAGAGCAAGATCACAACACAGGCCTCATCAAAAACCCCTGCAACACCAAACTCCTGAAAATCCAATTAGTGAGGATGCTTCATCAGGGAAGAAAATTAAGTCAGAGCTTGCACCTCCTTAGACATCAAAGGCTCAGAAGAGCAAAAGATCAGTGCAGGAAACCAAGTTTTACTAGTTCTGATGCTCTAGTTTATAGAAAATCCCCTTGGGGTGTCCTTCTCCACAGGAGCAGGAACCCTGGTTGCAGGATTAAGTCCAGCTCTGTTTCCTCTGGAATTCTCCAGCCTGCGAAGCGGTTGCAGGGTTTGTGTGGACCCGCTGCCTTTGCTCTGCGAGGAACCGAACGCTCCCTGCTTGAGGCACCTTCAAGCCTTCGATCCCAGGTGGCAGCATGTGGATGACAAGCCATTTGCCAGCCAGTTTCCAGATCCAAGTCCTTCCAACACTGGCAGGGATTTGTGAGCTCCAAGGGCAGGGGGAGGCTGCGCTCGCCGGGCACCCACCACACGAGGGGTCAGGACCTGCGGCCACCACGCCAAGCAGCTCCCGGGAGCTGGAATCCCTTCTCCTGCCTTTGGCTGGAAGTTCATCTCAGTTCATAGCAGTTGTGTTTTCCCTTTGTTCTGCTTCCCTACGCATCAGCCCGTGGCCTAGAGGGAGAAATGCTGCTTGAATATGCAGGAAACCTGGGCTACATTCCCGTTCTCTTGCTCCTGCAACTACTTTAAAAGGAAAAGGAGTGGGGTTTTCCAGCCACATGTGTGTCACATTCGTGCACCTCGCTGGGAACTTGCTCTCCAAGCCTCATTACCTTTTGTCTGCAGTTCCAGGAACGGAGCTGAGGGTTGCCAGACCCTGGTATGCACCACTCACCCCTTGAAAAATCTTTAAAGAATTCCAGCTTTGCACAGACATTTCAAGCAACCCCAGCTGCCAATTCCACATGAGACAATCCGAAGATAAATGGATGTTTGTAATCATCCAGGTGCTGGCAAGGGAAAGAACCACCATTCAGGTAGGCAGCTCATTAAATTTACTGCTGTGCCCTGGGTGATTGCACTGCGGGGTTCACCCGTGTCTGTCCACACTTCTCGCAGTGCCACTTCTCCCCTGCTCAACACTGCAATTAGCTTGATTTATGTTAAACATCGTTACCACTCCTCTTTTCCCTGTGTTCCAGTCTTTGGGAAGCCTGGAGAGTTTTGACAGGAGTAAACCACAACTAATGGGAGGGGAAAATGGTCCAGTGACCGGGGATCTGGGATCTGCTCCTCGTGCTGCCACAGGCCTCGTCAGGGGGAGTAGATAGCCTAAAAAAAAAAAATTAATGAAAATATGGTTTGGCTTGAGAAATCCCACAGCAGATGCCTGATGGTGCTCCCAGCTTCTTCAGAGGGAAGGAGTGACCCTCTCCAGTGCCCTCCTGGCACCGGAGCACTTGGAGCAAGATTTCAAGCAGGTAGGAATCACCTGGCATGGGGATTTCATGGCAAACCCACCTCTCGGGCGAAAAGTTTGCTGTGTGGGGTGAATCTTTGTGAAGTGGGATTTGCTGCCAGGCAAAGGGCCAGCCCTGAACTGCCAGAGCCCCCAGGGCTCCCTTAACCCCCGCCTGGCCCCCCTAAAGCTGAGCCCACGCTGCAGCTCAGCTTTGATAGGGCCCTGCACCCGCCCGCAGCTCACGGGGCATCAAACAAACCCCCCAAGCCCGAGGGCTCGGCCCTGCCCAGCCCTGCCTGCCCACGGAGGAGGCTCCTCCAGCCTGGCTGGGCAAGGCTTGCCAAGAGGCAGGTGTTGGGAGGCATCTCCCAGCATCCCAGGAGGCGTTCTGCCGTGGGGAAATGTCGGCACGGGGAATCATCCTGCCCTTGCTGAGCATCCTGCAGTGTCCCCCCAGTGCCGCTGGCACCGATTCGGTGGGATATTGGCAGATTTTGGGGTTGAGCCTCGCCCTGCCCTTGCCAAGATGCTGCAAGGCCCACCCAGTGCTGCTGGGTGTCCAGTTGTGGGATGTTTGCAGGAACCAAGTGCCCCGGGGGCAGATGAACACAGTGAACCCCGTCAGAAGAGTTTGTGGGAAAGGGGCTGCCACTGTCCCCCAGCTGCAGCCACGACCTCACTGAACCGTGAGCTGACACCTCGTGGCACTGCTCCCACAGCCACGTGTGATGAGGCACATTCCCTCCAGCCAGATGGGCAAGAGATGAGAAAAAGTTCTTAGAGCTGTAGAACCCTGAATGGTTTGGGTTGGAAGTGAACTCAAAGCCCATCCCATTCCAACCCCTGCCATGGGCAGGGACACCTCCCACTGTCCCAGGTTGCTCCAAGCCCCGTCCAACCTGGCCTTGGACACTTCCAGGGATGGGGCAGCCACAGCATCTCTGGGCAACCTGTGCCAGGGCCTGCCCACACTCTGAGCAAAGACCTCGGGTGTTCTCTGGAGGGCTGAGGGGATGCAGAAGTCACTCCTCTTGTGTGGGGACCTTGTTCTAACCATGGCCAAGCTCTGGAGGGTGGCACTGACCCCAGGGACAGGACAAGGCTTGGGTTGCTCTCCTTGTCCTAATCCACGCTGGATCAGCTGATTTCATTTCTAATTTCCTCACACATGTGCTCAAGCACAGCTGTGGAACATGAGCCGAGTCTGCAGAGGAAATCCTGAGATTTACACAGGCCCCAGTGGATTATAAAAACCTGGAAACCGGACAGATAACACTCATGTAACAGACTCGAAACATGCTGGGGAGGAAAAAAAAAAAAATCACAATAGATTAAAACCTGCTGTTCTCTGCAAAATGTAAAAGTGTCTTTTCCAACACTTTGAACTACTGTGTTAAAACTTTGCAGGTAGCTATCGTTTCAAAGGTGCAATCTTCAGCAGGATTGCTTTTTTTTTTTTTAATGGATTTGGTAAAGTTGCAATAAAAGAGTCCTTAAAAG
>VZRE01002163.1:202129-268143 GCA_013396775.1 Cephalopterus ornatus
AAAAAACAAGAAAATAAAAAAGGCCAAAAGATTCTCAAAAAAAAAAGAGAAGGAAAAAAATCCAGGTTTTTTTTCTGGGCTGGATTAACACTTGAGATGCTGGAGGGAGATTCCTCTGCTTCATCCTGATGGCAGAGGGCTTGGAGATGTATCTGCCCTGAGTGTGTCCAAAGGAGCAGGGCACTGGGAAATGGGGAGATTTAGATGGGATATTGGGAAGGAATTCTTCCCTGTGAGGGTGGGGAGGCCCTGGCACAGGTTGCCCAGAGAAGCTGCGGCTGCCCCATCCCTGGAAGTGTCCAAGGCCAGGTTGGACGGGGCTTGGAGCAACCTGGGCTAGTGGAAGGTGTCCCTGCCCATGGCAGGGGTGGAATGAGATGATTTTTAAGGTCCCTTCCAACCCAAACCAGCCCAGGATTCTGTGATTCAATGAAATGTGATGCGAACCACTCAAGGGAAGAGCCAAGGAGGGATCAGAGGACACCAGAATGAGCCAAGGAGAGGAACACTCCAAAAATCTCCAAGGTGTGCACAGCTGCAGCCGAGTGAAGGCAACAACCCTTCGCCCTCAGCAGTGATGGGAACTGGGCTGGTCCCAGTGCTCCCATTAACTGGGTCATACAGAAGGGTCTTTGGTCAGCTGGGGTTCAAAACCCCGTGCCAGGACTATGCACCACCTCTCACACCTCTTTCTTCTCCATTTTCAGAATCTCTGGGGCACAAAGAAGACACAAAGCTGTGATTTAGGCACTGTCTAAGGCCAAACCCCGCAGTGGCCTGGCCACGGGGGAGGATCCCAGCAGGGCCCCGCATTCCCTGCAGACACTTTCTCATCATAACGTAGCTCCTTTGCAAGCAGAGTCAGGAGGAGCCAAAGAATATGACAAATCTAATGCTCAGAGGGCAGGATGGGAAGAGCAGGATGCAGATTCTCCAAGAGCTAAGCTCCACAGGGAGCCTTCTTCAGCACTGTGGGATGCTGAGGCTGGTGGGAAGAGCTCAGCCCTGCAGAAAGCTCCAGCTCTGAGGGTGGTATCAGCACTCTGAGCCCCCGGAGACGCAGGACCCAGCGCGGTGGGCTGGGAAGAGCTACGGAATTACAGACAAATCATAGTCCTGGCCCTGTGGCTTCTCCCTGGTGGAGCTGGTGGGGCAGCAGCTGCCAAGGGAGCAGGAGGATAAACTAATGGGAGAGCTGGAGCTCGTTTTTCTCATCCCTGGTAAATCCACTCCTCAGTTAAAAGCTGTAACAGCTTGAACCAAAGAGCACAGGCTGTGCAGCTGCTGCTGTGACAACTTGTGACCTCTGTGGACTGGCAAAGAGGGGAGGCTCTTGTAACACACACCCCGGGGAGGCTCCTCCACGGGCTGAGCTCTTCACATCCAGCCTTACGTTGGAGCTGAATTTTAAATGCTCAGTGGAAGAGTTCCGTGGGGCTCAGGGGGTTCCCCCGAGGTACTGCTGCAATGGCAGGAGATCACACGGCTTTTCCAAAAGACACTGCACAAGTGACAACTTCCACTCAGCCTTTGGATGGAGCTGGATCCGCAGGAGCAACCAAGGGTCTCTCCAGCTCCCCTGGCACCCACCCAGATCCCAAAGGAGTCTGCTGGGTGTCTCACAAAAGCAGGTTTTCCTAGGAAAATTCAAACCTGGTTTGTCATTTGGAAGCAAACAAGAGAAACACAAAAAAGAGCAAGTTTTTTCCCTGGTCCAAGCCCAGATGAGCAGAAGTGTGCAGAGGGCTTTGGTGGGTGTGTCAGGAGTGGGGAGGGAGGTCGGATCTCAGTGGGGTTAAACTCATCCAAGATTTTCAGATGCCACAGGAAAAGGCAGCCGAGGTCTCTGGACAAACAACCAGTTCTCAAACCTGCCTCAGCTATTTCATTCCTGGGATGATGGAAGACCCTTAAGGCTCCCGGCGTCGGTTCTGGTCCGCTGAACACATAAATTATCCTGCGTTTCCAAGTTGTCGGGATGAAGGGAGCACAGGCGGCCAGCTGGCCAGGGGACGCTGATCCCATGCTGGGAAAGGTTTTCCCTTCTCAGCCATCTGCCTGTTTTGCTGCCCATAACTACCTGTCAACCACGGGCAGGACGGGTCAGGCTTGGTCATTGTCCCCCCCCGGAGCAGAGCGGCACCTCCCTGGAATCCAGCCAAAAACTCGGCTTCCTTTCGAGGAAGGCAGCAAGGCCTGGGAGATGGGAAACGTCCTTCTCGGCCCCCTGTCTCCCAGGCGGTCAGGGCATCTCCCTGCTGCACAGTGGTGGCCTGAAACGTGTCAGCTGCCAAGGAACCAGTTCAGCAATTAAATAGAACTCGGGCGACTACCTGACCTTGAAATATCCGCAGTGGCGGAGAGCAGATTCCTTGGGATGAAGTTGTGCAGTCAGGAAATTATTCACGCAGCCTGATGGCCTCGAATTTGCTTGGACAATCCCTATCCAAAGACTAAACATCCATCGCCGCTGTGAACGTTCTTCCATCCAGTACTGGAATAACCGGGAGGAGTGGGTTGCACTGCACAGGAATTGGCTCCTGGGGACCAAATTCCAGACCAGACTCCACACAAAGCTAGAGGGATAAATCGATGAGAAAAGCACAATAACTGTGCCCCAGCATAGACTCGTTACATGGGCAGTTATCAGCCAAAGTGACTCAGACTAATTTCAATTTATTGGGAATTCCACTATTTCAGAGTGGTATTTTAAAATCTCAAAATAATTTTTAAAAACCAACCAAAAATCAAAGGCAAAATAATAAAAAATGGTGCAGAAATTTCCAAATGGCTGTGCTTGGAAACATTACAAGAAAACCTACTAATACTTGAAAGAAAAAATCGGAATTAAAAAGTTTTATTTATTAACAAGAGAAAAGGAAAGCTGCAAAATTCTTCATTTCTACTTGGAAATTGCTATTTCAGTGAATTCCAAAGTCTTCTTAGAACCCTGTTTCAATCACTGTATTTCAAGTACCATAAAGGAGCAGCAACTTTTTTTTACCCTTCGATACCCAGAACAATTTCACTTTCCTGACACCAGGTTTTTCCCTAAAACAAAATTCCCTCAAACAATATCCAGGAACATTTACTCCAAGGAGCAGGATCTGAGCAGAATTTTTCCACTGGGCTGACATATTTGTAAATACTCATCTGTCCGTGGCTGGATGAACTTTGCCTTTCCAGTCTGCAAGTTTATTGCCCATTAATAATTATCAGTATCCATTTCATGCCATAGGAATGAGGGGATTTAAGTGCTAATGTGTTGCTGTGAGCAGCACTTCGCTGCTTTCTCGGGCTGGAGAAAACGATTCCGTGTCTCCCTGCCATCCAGGCGAGGCCGGGCTGGACACCCGACACCACCCCATGGAAATCGCTCGCAGTTCAGGAGTTTAAGCATGTGCTGGGCTGTGGGGAAGCTGATCCCAGGCCACGTCCTGATCCCTGACTCCAGAGCTCCCTGCTCAGAGCAGATCCCATCAAACCTGCTCCAAGGCTGTGGAAGAAGCCTTTCTTTCCGTGCTTTGAACACACACGCGCTCCAAAACACCTTTTACTTTGCTTCTCCCCAAAAAACACAACCTCATTTGAAGCCTTTTCACATATTCAGTGAAGAGCTGGTTCCTGTGTTCAGTGAAGGGCTGAACCCTTCTGAAATCACAGAATCCCAGACTGGTTTGGGCTGGAAAAGACCTTAAAGCTCATCCAATTCCATGTGGGCAGGGACACCCTCCACTAGCCCAGGTTGCTCCAAGCCCCGTCCAACCTGGCCTTGGACACTTCCAGGGATGGGGCAGCCACAGCTTCTCTGGGCAACCTGTGCCAGGGCCTCCCCACTCTCATTTTAAAACATTTCTTCCTTTTGTCTAGTCTGAATCCACATTTCTTTTAGTTCAAAACCATCACCCCTTGTCCTGTCACTACAGGCCCTACTAAAAAGTCTGTCCCCATCTCTCTCGTAAGTAATGAAAGGCCCTCTGTCCTCCTAGAGATGTGGCAACAGAAATATAACATTATTTTATGTTATATATGAAATATAACAGCATTTAAGCCAAGTTCATCCTGTAGGATAAATATTTTGCCTTGTGTTTTATTTAATATTGTTGGATTGTTGGGCTACCAGGAGGCAACACCGGTCTTAGTGTTCCAGGGGCTTGGATCAACCTGGTCGAGTGGAAGGTGTCCCTGCCCCTGATCTTTAAGGTCCCTTCCAACCCAACCCATTCCATTATCCCGTGATGATTAACAGAAGCAAAGAGCCCGTCCTGTGCAGGTCCAGGGCAGCTGAGCAGGGATTTATCAGGCAGGGCCGTGGTGAGAAGCGGGTGGGCTGCAGAGACTCCGATTAGCCTCAGTTCCCAGGCTGGGAAAACTGCTTGGGAAACGGGCTGTGGGTTTGAGCCGAGATTTCTGGAAGCCAGGATTGTCCCTGTTCCAAGACTGGTATGGATAAGATAAATTAAGGAAAAGATCCCAAAGCAGCCCCCACGCTCTGTGTTAGAGGAACGATCTGCATGGTCCTGGGTCCTGCTGCAGCTCAGCGGGGCCAGGCAGAGGGACAGGGAGAGAGGGGGTACTGGGGGAAAAGACCACCCAGAGGAAAGCTTGGACCTTGTAAGTCATTCAGCAGAGACAGCTGTGAAATCTGCATTCACCTCAGGAAGTTTGAATGGCTTTTGGTCACCAAAAAGGCCTGGATGATTTGTAATCCTCTCCCTCACTCCCTGCTACGTTCCAGCGTTACACACGAACATTCCTCTTAGCTCTGGGAGCAAGCAGGTAGCTCTGCAATCTCCTTAGTGTCATCCAGACCTTCTCCCTGTGGCCAAAATCACGTGCAGAACTCAAAACTCCCTCCAGAAACTCCTCGCCTTGTGCTGCAGGGGGTTTTGGTTTACAGGTCATGGGATGGTGGCTCCTTCCCGCTGGGAAGCCACTCGCTGTCCAGCCTGCCCAAGGCACGGGGGCTGCAATCAGCCAGGGCTGTTTTCCTTGCAAAAATCTGAGGAGCAGAAGGAGCTGCTGCCCTGTGCTCTGTGGCAGGAGCTCCCCAAGGTGAACTGTGCTGGCTTATCCTTGAAAACCCCTCCAGAGCCAGGCCGGGGTATGAACCTCGGCCGGCCCGAAGGGAACAAGAGATCCTGTGCCACAGATTGAATCAGGAGATCTGGGGGTTTTCCCTCAACTCCGGCCCAAATTGTCCTTTCTACAACTTTTTCTTAAAAGTAAGGGAGGGAAAAACCCTGTCTTTGAAAGGCTCCAAGCCCTGCTGTAACTCACTGATAAAGTTCTTTCTCACAAGTGAAACGGCAAAGGCTTTGGCTGCAGCCAGGTTAACGGGATGTCTGAGCTGTCTCTGCACCAGTGCCAGGTGCAGCACTCAGAGTTAGCAGTGGCTGAATTCCCCCGTGGACCTGAACAGCTCAAATTTAGGTTTTACTGTGCTCTGCTGTTTAATGTCTCTGAGGCTTGTTGGGGGAAATGGAGCTCAGAGCTGGGCAGAGCCCCAGCGGGGCAGGAGGCACCACTAGGCCCAGGGTTTTAGGGAAAATCAGGAAAGAGACACTCAGGAAACCCTTCTTTGTCATGCTAAAGGGAACAGGGTGGCTTAGGAAGATGAGTTTTGGGAACAGAGCATTGCCATGGACCACGCTCCGCACCCACACCAGTTCCTTGTTCTTTCAGGAAAACCAGAGGGTTTTAGCCCAGGGAGGTTCCCACGCCCAAAGTCTCCCACCCACTGCTACCTCAGAAACCTCCCAGCCCCTTCTGACACACAAACCCACCATTGTGATGTCCAAGAGCATCACTAATGTGGGGTTTCCTGCAATCCCAGGGAATTTGCTGGGGGAAATCCGCAGTGATCCTGTGCATGCTCCCGAGTCCTCATCCTCGTGACCTGAGAGGAGTCACTCCTGCCCCCTAAATCAGAGCATTTGTTTAATCCAGAGCATGGAGAAATGATCTATCCACCAGGCAGCCAGGAGATTTTAATACCACGAGGAGGGAAAGTGCTTTGCTCAACATCCTGTTTCTGGCTGTGGCCTGTTTCCACTGTTTCACAGGAAATAAAAATCAAGACAAAAAACCTCAGAACCAGAAGCTAAATCATGCCCAAAGGGTCAGAATCAAATCCATTCTTGCCCCTGTGGATGAGCTGTAGAACTCCTGAAGAACTGGATTAATATAATACAAAACCAGTGCAGACAAATTTGAACAATCAGAAGTAATTGTCTTTTCGTGTCTCCTCTCCACTTTCAGACATCAGACAATGGGGCGTTATTAAATCAGAAGATAATCATATTTTCAGCCCTTTTTTCAGGAAGATTTGCATAACATTGAGGTCACTGGTCTCTTTGCTTGGTGTGTGAACTGGGGCCTCGTGTCTGGTCCTTGTTACCTCCACCAAGGCCAGCAGGCACCTCCTGACCCAGCCAGAAGAACAACCACGTTTCCATTCCCTCTTTTGGGGAAGATACACAACAAGCATCACCTAAACGTGGTCCTTGCCCTCCATAACACACCAATCCATAATTTCCCTGGCAGTTCCTTACAATATGTATTTTATGCAGGTGAAAAAAAAAAACAAAAAAAAAACAACAAACCAGAGGCAGTTGCCTCCAAATCTTGAAAATCCTGATTCTTTGTTCACCTGGCATGGATACCACACCTCCTCCTGTACAAACCAGGGGGAACTTGGGCACCAATTCCTCAGGAAATGAGGGTTGTTTGAGCTTTCGCCCCTTCTCTCCACCCAGGCACCCACGAGACAGCGTTGGGTCATGACTATCCACGACCCAGGGGCCACTGGAGCTCAGATACTGAAGTAAATAGATAAGAAATAGGCAGATAAGTATTGCTCCAGACCACCCAGTGCATATTTTCAGAGCCCCTGTAGCTGGTGTTCAATGGGACCTGTTTTAAAGTGTGACAAACCCAATAATATTACGAGTATTTCTGTAGATCCCTACGTACAGACACATCCATGCATGGCTGTGTGTATATATATATTTATGCATATATTTATCTCCATGTGAGTGTGTCTATCCACACACACACATTTATAGGAAGTAAGCAGCAATTACAAGGGAAAAGCCACAAGTTAATGTATGTAATCATGTCAAATCCCCAGAGCAGTGAAGGGGAAACCGCCTCTGCTCCGGGTTTGTTCTTGGTGAAGTCAAGCCTTGAGCTGTGCAGGGAAAATCTGCTCCAAGACCCCGCCATTCCCATGGCGTTCCCTCCAGCCGCCCCCTCCTCCTGGTGCCACTGGACACATCCCGTCCCCAACTCTTTGCAACTACTCTCTTGGCTCCCATCTCCTTCCCAAAGTTCTCCAGGACACTGCAGGCAAAACATTTCCCTCTGAAACTCTGTGTAACCACCTTCCTCACCCCCCGCCCTGTGCACAACAGGGGAATCATAAAAAGAAAAAAATCTAATTAATGAGACATGAGGCACTTTCAGAAGCTGCAAGGCTGGAGCCTGAGGTCAGGGAGAGAGAGGAGAAAAAAACACACCTAATTATAAGTGTGCAAGAAAGAGCTGGGCTGTAGGAAATGGGAAGATTACATGCTGGAGGAGCTGGCAAACAGCTCCAAGACAGGCAGTCTGAGGGGAATTATGTCCCAGCACAGCGACTCCCCACTTGTAACTATTTTCATTTCAAATCATTATTTTGTCTTCCTTCCTGATGGTTGTTCAGCGGACTCCAAATCACCCCTTGCCTAAGGACCAATGTGGAAATTCCTGGCCACAGAGCAGGAAGACAGGGAAGAAGGGATGGATGGCACCCATCCATCTGGACCCTCCAGAAATAAAGAAGACCATTGGGATAGAGCCAGAAGTGAAGGTTATAAATCCATCCAACCTTGGGACTGCACCACTTTCCCTGAGCCCAGGATCGTGTCCATCCCAGCTGGAGCCTTGGAACTGCATTCTCAGCATCCCTGTGGCCGACAGCTCATCCCCAAACTGCCTCCACACCAGGCAAAAGGGGCTCGAGCTTTCCAGCCATCTCAGGCACAGCTAAAAGCCACTTTACAGGAGGAACCTGGCTAGGCTGACAGCCCCTAATTAATCACCTCGAGGTCAAGTGAAGTTTGGAGCTAATTGAGGAAGACCCCACCTAATTATGACTTCCCCTCTCAGGGTCAGAGAACCTTTAGCTTGCAAACATCTCAATTTGCTCTAAGCCTGAATAGGCAAAATCGTTGCAATTAGACATGGCCTCTAATTTTACACCCTCCCAAGTGCCAGTTCCTCTGCCTCCTCCTGGCTTAAATGAACTTGGGGCTGCACTTGCAAGAAAAAAAAACGCTCTTTTTAACCTTTTGCATTCACTTTAGGGATTGATTTGTTTTGGGTTGCCTGGTCATCCTCTTCCTTCAAAGAGAAAGGAAGCAGCCCAGCCAGCAGACTGGGGTGATGAGCACTGGAGGAAACGGATAAACAGCTGGGTTGGAATATGGTATTTTTATGACCTCGGCCTTACTGGTATTCTTCTGCCATCAAATGCTCGTTATTGCACTCAGATGCCTTCCCTTCCAGATGAAACTGCAATTATTAGCTCTGCCTGGGAATGAACCACGAGAATGGCAGGAGTGAGAGAGAGGGAGCAGGCTCAGGAATCGCTGAAATTCAAACACAAAATGTATGCAGTGAGCTGAGCCTTCCCCGTTATCAGGGTGCATTTAAATATGAACTACTGCCTCAACAACAGGCCTGGCAGCAGCTGTATCAGGGGAAAAAAAAACAGCTCTGAAAAAAAGCCCAGTTGTGAGCAGAAACCACCAATTTCATGCAGCGAGATCTGGAGGTGGCAGTCAATCTTTTTATTGCCCAAGAAGTCTCAAGGTTTCTCCAGCCAGCAATGGCAGGGACAGTCTGAGCCAGAAACAGCCACAGCTTAATTTATCCCATGGATTTACCCTGCTCAGTAACAAAAAGAAAACACCCCTACCTTGGGCACTGCCAATGGAGAAAGGGCCTTTCCAGCTTGTTGTGGTATTTTGGTCTTTGCCAGATGCTCCATTTGCAAATCCCAGAGTCAGATGGCAGCCCCTGAGCTTTGCATTAGTGGCTTAAAGATAAAGCACAGTTCAGGGCTCCAGACCAAGGCTCTGCAGGGCCTGAGTGGTTTCTGATGTGGACTTAAACGAGGGTTAACTCCAGGGAAGGAAACCACACACCAGAGTCCACTGGTGGCATCCCAACGCCGGGCTCAGCAAAGCCAGATCATCTGCTGGATGAAGACTCCCTGAAACAACATCACACGGCAAAACTGGGTGCTGTTCTCACTGAATGATGGAGAACGAGGCTGGGAGGGTCCTGCTGAGGTCACCCCATCCATCTCCCGCCCCAGGATGGAGCAGCAGCTCCCGAGTGGTGCCTGCGGGTCAAACCTGGTCTCCAGGAGCTTCCAGGGGGATGACTCCACTTTGAGCCCAGGTGGTTTCTCCCAGTGTTTGACTCCTCACAGTCAGAATGATTTTTCTAACTTAAAACTCCTCTGGTGGGGTCTAACCCAGAATTTCTGGAGCTTTTCCCAGTGGGTATGGAGACGAGGAGCAAGCTCTTATATACTGGAAGACTTAATAAGATGGAGGAGTGAATTCTTTTCAGCCTAAGCAGGAGATTGGCTTAACCAGAACTATTAGAATCGGCCTGTGATCCACCTTTTCCTTAGCATTCATCCCTTTCAAGTGTCCCCAAGGGATACCTTTTCAAATTTGAAGCAACAGACTGTGAATCCCAGAGCAGACCCCCAGGCACTGCCTGCTCTGCACCCTCCCAGCTCCTGCCGTCCTCGTTCACGTGTCCCTCCCCACCCGTTTGTCACTTTATTTTTGGAGTTAAAAAGAAAAGCAGCACTTCAGAGGCATGATTCTGTGCGAGGAAACTGGCTCCTGCTGGGTGGCAGTGCCATCTGCGTGTCCCACTCAGGTCTCTGGCCGTGGGCTCGCATTCCAGCGGGATCAAGGAGGGGCTGTTCCACAGAAGTGTGTCGGGGCAGCTCTTTGCCTGCCCACGAGCCAGCACAGAAAAGTCAAGTGTTGTGGGCTCCTGAGAGCAGAGATTTCGAGATATTTGGCCTCATTCTTCACGAGCTGAATGTGTCTTGATAAATCAGAGCCAACTCCACGCTGGGGACGTGCAGGGACCGACCGTCGAGGTTGTGTTTGTTTAATTAATGCATCTGGTTTTGCTCCACTTTGGCTCTTTGTTTTCACTTATCGGAACACAAAATAAGGCTCGAGCTTCCCCAGGACCGCAGAAGAAAGGAGGAGTGTGTTTTTCCAGAGGGGGGGAATCTCTGCAGACCATCAGTGTATCTGCAGGCTGAGCAGGCTGAGGTGAGGCAGGATAAGGTCAGAGCCGTGGCTCACGGAGGAAGGAGAGAAGCTCTCTTATAAACCCTATTTCTGTGCCCTTCAGGGCTCTGCTCTGACCCATGGAGATCCCAAAGGATACAGCTGCCTGCAGCATTGATGCCAGTCTTTTGTAGGCAGCTGGATTTAACCCTGGAGTTGCTTCATAAAATCGTGGAATGGTTTGGGCTGGAAGGGACCGTAAAGCTCATCCAGTGCCACCTCCTGCCATGGGCAGGGACCCCTTCCACAAACCAGGTTGCTCCAACCTGGCCTTGGACAATTCCAGGGATGGGGCAGCCACAGCTTCTCTGGGCAACCTGTGCCAGGGCCTCCCCACCCTCACAGGGAAGGATTCCTTCCCAATATCCAATGCACTTGCATGTCCCGGAGTGAGTCGGGGGAGTGAGGCTGACGTGTTTCCATGGAGCAGGCTGGGGAACAGCCTCCTTTGGGGCACCCAGGAGGGCAGAAGGACTCCAAATCCAACACCACACAGCCAGGAAGCTGCCGTGGGAGTTCCACCCCGTGTGCAGGGAGAGGACAACAGAGGTTTGTGCCAGCAGGGATTCAGGGGCTGGAGGCCAAACCTGTTGCTGAGGCACCAACTGAGCTTCAGGGAATCCCTCCATGCTTGGAAAAAAACCTGTGGAATTGCCATCAGATTTCAGCTAGATCCACCTGGATCCAACCTGCTGATCTTGGGTATCTCCTGTGACTTCACTTGAGTTGGGAAGACCCCTAGGAATCCCTTTAAGCAACGCACCAGCCTCTTAAAGACAAGGATTGCAGCCATTCCTGTTGGGGAATAAGGGATTTGCCTCCTCCTGGCCAGGGCACCGAGGGCAGGGACCACCCGGCTCTTTGCTGAGTAGGGAGGACAAGGATGGCCTTGGGAAGGGAAGAGGGATGCAGTGGCTCCCAGCCCTGCCAGGCTCGGCTCAGGGTGTTCCCCACCCCTCTGTCACTACACATTTTTGGCATGGCAGCCTCTCCCTTGACTGACAGCTCTGAAGGGAAGGTGGGGGTGTCAGTGGTACTTTTTCAAAGATTTCCTCGATGTCTTGAAGTTTCTACCCAAAAAAAACAAAACCCCGGACCCAACCCCAAACCAACAACACAAAACAACACCCACCCCCTCCCCAGCTCAACAGCTTTATCAATCTGAGAGCAGCATTTTGCCAGAACGAGGATGGGGAGCACTTGCCAAATTATTTGTTGTCACTGAAATAAATTAGGTATCAAGTTATAAAACAATAGTGTGGTGACAGAAAGCTGGAAAGCAAAAGCAACCCTAATCAGAGGCAAACATGCTGCGTGTTCCGGAGCCGAGAGCGCGGCGCTGCGGCAGGATCCTCATCCGGTGTGGGTGACGGAGCTGGGATCCATCTGCCGGTCCCGCCGGCTGGGAATTAACTCACAGGGACTAATTAACCCAGAAATGGGAAGGGGTGTGGGGAGAAATGTGTCTTGCGCTGTGTTTTTAGGAGATCTCGAAGCACTTTGGGAAGAGTGATGGCGGTTTTGAGACTGAAGCCGTCCGAGCTGCTTGAGGGGAGACCTCACTGCAGGTACAACTTCCTGGGGAGGGGCAGAGGATAGGGACAGGATCCAGGGAATGGCCTGGAGCTGTGTCAGGGCAGGGTCAGGTTGGATCTCAGGACAAGGTTCTTCCCCCAGAGGGTGGTTGGCCACTGACCAGGCTCCCCAGGGCAGTGGGCACAGCCCCAAGGCTGCCAGAGCTCCAGGAGGGTTTGGATGATTCTCTGGGGCACAGGGGGTGACTCTTGGGGGTGGGCCTGTGCAGGGCCAGGAGTGTGACTTGATGATCCTTGTGGGTCCCTTCCAGTTCAGCATGTCCTGTGATCCTGTGATCCTGTGCTGTGGACTGGAGGGACGCAGCCAGGGCTGATGATGAGGATGATGAAGCATCACTCCCATCAGCATGGCAAACCCAGACCCAGCAGGAGAGCAGAGAATTTATGGACCCATTGCCACTGCTCTGTGCGAGGCGCTCTGCCAGGGACATCCAAAGGGAGGGTCGGGAGGAGCACGAACAAGCAGAGCTGGAGCCCAGGGCCCCGAAACCCTCCCTGGAGGTCCTCCTGCAGGTCAGAGGATGCAGGGGGGTCTCCGGGCCATCCCATGGCCCCATCCCGGCCCCTCTGCGGGCAGCTGGCGCACGGCGTGTCGTGCAGACGGATTAGCGGTGGCGCAGATACAGCTGTGCTGATCCGACACACAGGGGCTGGATCTGAGACAGCCCGGGCTGGCAGATTCCCTGGGAAGGGGAAGGGAGCCCGCAGTTGTTGCCCCGGTGCCGTGTCCCCCCCGGCACTAATTCCCGCGGTAATCCCGCAGCGCTGGGCCCGCAGCCCCTTGGCTCCCCGGCTGACCCCGCGCTCGGCCCCGTGCCGAGCCCCTCCACAACTGGATGCTGTCCCCGGGGAGGGCTGAGGGGTGCTGGGGCTGCAGGGGCAGGTGGCCCCACCAGCTGTGGGGTTTCGATTTCCCCTTGATCCCACAGCGGCCCTGGCTGTGCCAGGGAAGCAGGAAAGGCAGAGCAGGCTCTGGGAAGGTGGGTTCCTCAGCTGGTGTTGGGGCTGTGGTTGCCCCTGTCAGCTGTGGGGTCTTCTCCTGCAGACCCTGTTGGAGATCCTATGAGCCTGCAAGAGTACAGGGTGTGAAAGACACTGGGGAGGGCAACAGAGGTGGGGAAGGGCCTTGATTTGAAGCCGTGTGAGGACACTGAGGGCACTTGGTGTGTTCAGCTGGAGAAGAGGAGACTGAGGGGAGAGCTCACTGCAGTTACAGCTTCCTCAGGAGGGGCAGAGGAGGGGCAGGACTGAGCTCTGCTCTGGGGGGACCAGGGACAGCCCCCAGGGAATGGCCTGGAGCTGTGTCAGGGCAGGGGCAGGTTGGATCTCAGGAAAAGGTTCTTCCCCCAGAGGCTGGTTGGGCACTGACCAGGCTCCCCAGGGCAGTGGGCACAGCACCAAGGCTGCCAGAGCTCCAGGAGGGTTTGGGTGATCCTCTGGGGCACAGGGTGTGACTCTTGGGGACGGGCCTGTGCAGGGCTGAGGGTTGGACTCGATGATCCTTGTGGGTTCCTTCCAACCCAGCATGTCCTGGGATTCTGTGATTTCTCTCCCAGGATCTGATCTTTCTCCAAACTGGGCTGCAGGAACCAGACAGTGTCTGTACATCACCTTGCAGCTGAAGGTGCATCCCCAAATTTTTGATGTCCCTTCTCACTGATATTCTTATTTTAAGTACCTCTTGCAAGGAACACAGCAGCAATCTTGGCCCAACTTTCTACCTAAAAGTAGTCCTGGACTGGCCAACGCCCCCGGTGCCCCCTGGAGTGCCCGTGGTGTTTATGCTGACACATCACCCTCCACAGATGTGTGGCTGCCACCTTCCAAAGACCAGCCAAAATATCAACCTTGATCCAGGGTCAGTACTAGGGGAGGAGGAAGGGACTGGGCCAGCCTTAAAACCTGTTCAAGAGCAAAACCTTGCCTGGCAGTGCCCACCAAGCAGCTGCTGCTTTGCTGCTCAGCCAAGAAGCTCAGCAGAGTTGAAGCCCTGCCAGTTTTGGCCACTAAAACACCTTGAAAGAATCTGATTTCCAGAGGCAGAAGCTTCCTGAAAAACGGGGATTTTTAGTGAAGTCTGCACGGATCACAGACACCTCATTCTGGTCATTAAGATCTTCGTGTAGCTCTTCTCTGAGCTGAGATTTTCCTTTCAAAAACGCCCAGATTCTTACACGATGCACAGACTGCAAACAAGGGCAGAGGGTGCTGATTTATCTCCAAATAGAGCCTTATACCTGCTCTCCGGGATACAGGCCAGAGATTCAGCCTTAAAAAAATGTGTTTGGCTTGGAAGGAGCCAGATCCACTTTTAACAAACCCCCAACAGGGACTGAATCATAAAAATCAGCCGGAGCAGGGCACCGTGTCCAAGCAGTTGTGTGGTGGGAAGGGAGGCTGGAAGAAGGACTCATCACTTGGCATGTGGAAACATCTTCCTACACATTTCCTAAAAAAAATGGAAAAGAAGAAGAAGAAAAAAATACAGAAGAGGAGGAAGGAAAAAAAAATAGAAGGAGGAGGAAAAGAGGAAGAGGAAGAAA
Organism: Cephalopterus ornatus; assembly: GCA_013396775.1. Lineage (NCBI taxonomy): Eukaryota > Metazoa > Chordata > Aves > Passeriformes > Cotingidae > Cephalopterus > Cephalopterus ornatus. The sequence goes on from VZRE01002163.1 coordinate 216,641, forward strand.
GATTCCTGATAGACACAGTTTGAAATAATAATCAAAACCTGATGGTAAATTCCCCTGTGGTTTGTTAGCTGTATATCCCTGCAGTGTGGAGACCAACAGCTTGTCAGGTTCCCCTTTACCAGGAACATCTCTGAAGAGTGAGAAACAGGATGGGATTTTGCAGTAGTGAAAATAATCCCTCAAAATTGATGGTTCCTTCAGCGAATGTTTCCATTTCTCTCTGCTATCGAGCACATAGAATCCCAAATTTAGAGTTATTTCCCTCTTTTTTTTGGGGGGGGGGGAAGTTTACTATGGGATTTTAGCTCTCCTTTGCAGAACAATTTCTTTAAATTTCCCACATCCGCTGAAAACCAGAACAAGGAAGTGAAAATGGCTCGAAGTGGCCAGACAAGTTTCACTGCCCAAGTTAAGTAAACTTGAAAAAGTTAAACAACATCCTTTTGGCCAAGATAGGTTTCTGGAGATCCAGGCACAGGCTCCATGAACTCCCTGTTGAATTCCGTGTCCGTGCTCCAGCTGGGGCTGGGATTTCACCCTGCTGTACCTGGGACACTTGGTTACCAACCTTCCCTTCCTTTGTGACACTGTAACACGATCTGGCTGAAGTCTTGTCTTTAAATTGGTTTTTCATAGCAGAGCAAATAAGAAGGAGAATAGAAGGAAAGTCATTAGACAGGATACGACAATAGTTCTGCTGGGTAATTAATTAATAAATAGAAAAGGAAAGTACCTTTATTAAGAAAAAAAAAAGAGCTCTCAGGAATTGAATTTCCTTTGAAGTCTCTGTGAGTGAGTCACCTGCTGACCTGGAGTTGATTTCATAAAGGATTTGAGAGATTTCCTGGTGCAAGTTTTGGTGAGACACCAGGAGAACAAAGCAGCCGCAGGGACCTGCTGTGGTGCTTCAGTGATGCTGGTTTTGGGAGAGGAAGAAGGACCTGTGCAACACCACCTGGGTCACCTGTCCTGCTCACACAGGTGACAGCTGCTGACACAGAACGACTGCTCTGGGTTTCTGCTCAGTCAAGAGGTTCAGACCTTTCACGAGGGTATCCCACCACCTTTAATACAAGAAGCCAGGCTGATGTCCCAGCAGCTTTCCCAAGGTGTGGGACATGCAGGAGGTGCTGCTCCTGCACAGGCACCAGCTCCAGCCCCGTCCTTGTCCCCAGCCCACCTGGGAGTGTGGACCTGCCTTCACCCTCTGGATGGAGACAGCTCTGGTTCCTTGGCCTCCAGCCTGTCTGGACTTTCGGGTTGCCTGGAGAGGTTGTGGAGGCTCCTTCCCTGGAGGACATTCTCTGGACACCATCCTTAGCAGGGGGGTTGGACTGGACAACCTCCAGTGGTCCCTTCAACCTGAACTGGTGATTCTGGAGCTTTGATGCCCACCTCCACATCTGATCCTAACCCTGCAGTCCAGACATCCCTCTCCTCCTGGGAGAGATCCCATTTCAACATTTCTGCAGCACAGAGAGACCTTTCCAAAGGAATCCGGGTTAGGAAGGACTAAGCTGCTTAACACCTCCCAGTAACGAGGTGGAGGAGTGGCTGGGGGACAAGGTGGCAAATGCTGCCTCTGCAGAGCAGATCTCAGCATTTTGAGGCTGCCTGAAGTGTTTTGTGTGCTGGCTGGTTGGGTTTTTTTTTTCCTTTTCTTTCCTCAATGAATTTCTGTGGAATGCTCACTGGAGACAGGAATGTTGGTTTCCCTGCTGCCCTTCCCAAGCGTGCAATGGCATTCGGATAAATTACACACGCAGCACTTTTTTTAGCTCTTTTTAGTCTTTTCCTCGCTGGGTTTTGCTTGCAGTTGGCCAACAGTTTGGACTAAAAGCAAGACGCGGCTCCTCTCTTTCTGGAGGTCGCTCAATTATAGCAATCAGTACACCCAGGCTTCCAAAAATATTAACTGTTGACTAAGTGACCAACAATGAAAAGGGTAGGGAATGGTTGCCGCTTCTTTTTCCCTTGAGAGTCTAATGGTGATTAAAGGTCCCAGAGCAAGAGACCTGGAGAGGGAAACCTTCTAATTTTCTACAAAACAACGTTCCAGAAAATTTCCTTATTAATATGATTCAACCCTGAGCTGGGATGCTCAGCTTGAACCACCCATGTCTTTTTTTGTCCTGCTTGGGCTGGTGATCAAAGATATTTAGGAACCTTGGTGTCCTCCAGATCTTTGCCATTTCTTCCTCCGTGGACACTTAAAAACATCTGGGGAGGGGGCAGCCGCAGCTTCTCAGGGCCTCTCCACCCTCACAGGGAAGAATTTCTTCCCAATATCGCACCTAACCCTGCTCTCTGTATTTGTAACACTTTCCCGAGGTTTCAGTACTGGGTGGATCTGCCTGGACACACCTTCGGGTTGTTGACCAGCACTAACTCCACACCCTTCCCAAGCTGTCCCCAGGACCTGAAACAGGCCCTCAAACCTGCCCTGCACACAAGGGCACTCCTCCAGCCTCCCCTTCCAGGAGCACATGGAATAGTAACTTGGATCTGTCTGAGCCCAAAGCTTACTGGAAATTGTAAAAACACTTGGATCTGCAGAATGGAGTGGGGATTTGGGGGGGTGCAGGGGGCAGTTTGTCATCTCTGGTACCTCCTACTTCTCACAGAGTTTCTTTTAAACTCTTTCGAGCGTAATCCCCCAAACTATGTGATCTTTGTCCCGGAGGAGCTGTGCTGTTTCTATGGAGTCCCAAAGATAACTATCCCTTTTCCCTTTGATTTAATTTAGTAGGTTCAAGGACTCCAGTAAAGCAGCAAAGGCCAGAGACAAACACTCGTCGGAAAAAAACACTCCGGAGGCTGCACAAGTGGCGGGGAAGGAGCCCAAACAATAGGTCTTGACTTCGCAATTCTCTCCGCTCCCAACCCCAGCGGGCGCACGTCAAAGGCTGCAGATTAACACCCCCTGAGCTGCTCAGCCTCAAATCAAAAGCTCAGCTTGCTGAGCCGTCAGAACAGCGCTGAGCCCAAGCTCAGCTCAGCTCAAGCTCAGCTCAAGCTCAGCTCAGCGCAGCCCCGCTTACAGGTTGAAAGGCTGAGCCTAACACCGGGGCAAACCCGGCCCAGGCTGTGCCAGCAGCTCCCTGAGCGTGGGGCGAGCCACCAGAGATACCCTCCGCGTCCCTGAGTCAGGGTCAGCCCCTGGGCCCTTCCCTGCTCCTGCCTCCACCTCTCCCAAAGGTGGCCAGAAGCACTAAGGCTCTCTCTGGGATGCTTCCAGCCGAGCATCTCCCAGCGGCCCGAAAGTCCTCACGTTCATTATCCCAACCCTTCCGCTAGACAGGAAATTATTAATCGCATTTTACACGTGGGAAAGCGAAGCAGGAAGGCACTGAAGGGGTCTACAGGGCTTGATAAGAAAAAGGGGGTTTGGAGACTTAGTGGCAGTTTGAAAAACTGAGGGAAAATCATTTAGGCTGGATCAAACCCAGGCTTTTTTTTTTTTNTTTTTGGTGGGGAGTATTTTTAATTTTTTTGTATTTCTTAAAATTTTTTTTTGCGCTTTTTTTGCGTTTTTTTTTTTTTTTTTTTTTTTTTACCCCTAAATTTTTGGCAAATCACAAACTGAGAGAAAAGGAGAATGGGTCGTATAAAATGTTACATTTCAATCAAATTGAAACCATCCCTCTCACTGATTTCTTGAAAATGTCTTGGAACCACTTATACAATTAAGGGAAAGTTTGAAACAGGGATTGAAACGGTGCGTTCAAAAAAATGTCAAAACAAGCCCTTGCAGTGCTTTTTTCAGAGTTATCTCTTTGCTTTTTCCAAGCTTAATCACTGGGCAAAGTGGTCAGAAATTTACTACACGTTTCACTGTGCTGGAATCCGCATTTTCCTTTAAAAAAAAGGAGAAGAAAGGGTAAGAAAACAAGTTTTCCTCCAAATGCTGAGATGCTGCAGATCCAGTGGGGAGGCTGGAGCAGAACCCAAAATTCCTCCTTCAGCTCAGTCTGGAGAGCGAGTTTGGCTTTGGGCTCCACAGGAATCCACTCCTGAAGACTCAGACCCCATGGGCACATCCTTGGCCTCTCCTCTGGATTCTCATCGGCCTTGCCCTTGGATTCATCATCCTCTTCTTCACTTCCTCAGCCTCTAAAACCAGGAACACAAATGTTTCCCCATCCAGAGCATCTTGAACGACACGTGGGAAGCACGGCTGCTAAATATTAGTGAGTTCTGTGTAATAATCTGCTTTTTATGGAAATATCATTCATATTTATGGGGCAATTAACTGCTGGTAGATCCCACTGAATATGCAACATGGGGACCTAAACTCCTGCAGCAACGAGGGTCTCATCCTGCATCTCTGACCCTTGCAAGACACTCCATAAAGGAAATTAGTCTCATTAACTTTAACAGAGCCACTAACCCGAGTAAGCAGCGCTTCCACAGTCAGTTTTCCTCACGCACAAGGAAATCCACCCCATCCCTCTGCTCCCAGCCTCTCCCAGTGCCACCGGCTCACACTTTGCAAACTCGTGGTTTGTTTAAGGGCTCAATTTTATTTAAATTACAAAGGCTCACCTGTAGCTGCAGTTCCACCCTTTCATAAGTTCACCCTTTCACATTAAAAAACAAAAATGGAGCCCTCATTTAGCACTTCAATCTGCAGCAGGGTTTTTTGGCTTCCCAAGATGACTTGATGATGCACAACTAGGACAGGAGAAACCCCAAACCTGAGATATCGGGGTGTCCCGCGGGGGCGGATTGGGGGTTTTTTTTCCCACCTGACTGCAAAACCAGCAGCACAAAACAAGACCACAGGGTGGTGGTTAAAGTCATTACCAAAAATTAGATCCCTGCCCCTTTCCCCCCTCACGTAATGCCAGGTCATTAAAGTTAAAAGCCAGGATCACATTTGTCCGTGTCAGCAGAAAGCCACGGCAGCATCTTTCATCCCCTGCAGCTCTCCTCTGGTTCCTCGGGTCTCTGAGGCTTGTGGGCTCCTGGGTTTGGGGTTTCTTCGTCTTCCACCTGTTGCTGGGACTCGTCAGCAAAGCTTTCAAGGTGCCAGAAGGAGTCTGTTGGCATAGGGAAGCTTTCAACTTTTCCGAATATTTCGAGGTCGGGGAGGAATTCGTGTCAGACATAACCCCAAGAGACGGCCCTGTCTGGAGCTGGAGGTGGGCATTGGGCACAGAAAGGGCAAAACCTGCTCCAAGTGCCTTTGATGGTGCTGTGCCGCCCCAAGAGGTTGTCTCCACACTCAGGAGGCAGGTCCATCCCTGAGCCATCCCTGGGCCATGCGTTGAGCTGACCTGCACTCCTGAGGCCACGGAGGGCAAAAAAGCCTGGAAATCAGGCACAGTCCTGTCTATCACCTCCTGTGAGCAACAGAAACTCCTGTGGGGTCTGTGCCTTGTCCCAAAGCACAGAGAAACGCTGCTGCCTCATCCCTGGAAGTGTCCAAGGCCGGGTTGGACTGAGCCCTGAGCAGCCTGGTCCAGTGGGCGGCATCCCTGCCCATGGTGGGGTGCTTGGAACAAAATGACCTTTAAAGTCCCTTCCAACCCAAGCCATTCCATGATTTTATGATTCCCACGGGAGCCAGGCCCTCCTGGGGATGTCAGCACCTCTGTGGACACAGACACAGATATTTAGGGTTGACTATGAAGTCATTTTGCTCCATCGCAAGCAGCCTCCACTCCATATACACCAAGTGTTCCCATCCTGCTGTTTGTGGGGAGAAGGAAGGTCCTTCCAGGGGCTCTTGGCAGACAGTTTGTCTCTTGCTGGGCTCGTGTTGACTTACAGAAAGGCAGGACAAGAAGGGGGACTTGTGCAATCATCTTTCTCCCGCTCTTCCATCCCAGGACGCAGCTCACTGCTCATCCCTGCTGGAATTTGTGCCTGTCTGGGGGAAGGCTTTGTCCCAGAGACACGGGAACTGGGGATTAATAACCACTGACAAAGGGAAACCACTGCATGCAGAGAGATTGCTGATTTTATATCAGCAAATGCTGCTAAGAAGTCCGTGGCCCCAGGGGAATCTGATGTCACGCGGGAAGTTCCAGGTTTCCAAGCACCAGCTGCTCCGGCCGGTCTGGTATCGGAGCATGACCCGAGGCAAAAAAAGAGGGATTCTTGTTTTCCATTTGATCCCAGAGAGATGGATTGTGTCTGTTTTTGCTGAGCTCCTCCCAGGCCCCTCTGGATGGCTGCTGAATGATGCAGGCTCCGTGTTATCCTGGGAGAAAATTTCATTTCCCCATTTTTACGCTGGACCGTCTCTGAACTGTTCCAGCTGTCTGGGAGTGGAGGTTCTTTGGGAATGATGCACCTCAGCCATACTCCTTTTCCTCACCGAGGATCAAAACTAACAATGACATGACAGTGTGAGGCTTTCTGGAGGGAGAAGGGAAGATGTTCCTGCCGTGGTCCTTTTGGGGTGAAAGGGGCTGAGCCCTACAATGTGTCTCTGGGGGGCTGGGGAGGCTCCCCCCACTCCTGGCACCCGTGGCCAATGCTGCACGTTCCTCTGGAAAAGGAACAACACAGATGTTGGGAGCCCCTTGGAGACATCCACCTTTTCTTCCTTCAGGGGATTATCCTTGCATGGATTCATCACCAATCATTTGGGAACCAGCTTCACCTTCCCCTTCCAAAACCCAAAAGAGACGATGCGTTTTAACCCAGTCGGACACATTTTCTCCCAAAACTCTTGTTTTAAAGCTCCCCTTGCACCCCCCCAGCTTTGGGTGAGGGCTGACAGCTGGATTTCTCCTTCACCTCCTCTTCACACCTTGCAGAACAGGGTCTGTCTTTCACAGCCAGGACTCCAATCAACATCTGCGAGTCTGTCTTGTGGCTTCCAGTGGCCCTAAAATCTGCAGATAATATGCTGGAAATTCCCTGGCCTTGCCCATGTTTTTGCTGTGTAAGTCTCAGCACCTCCCCTATCATTAGTCCTCCTTCAGCAAACAGCTATTGTGCATTTGATACTTTTATCTTTTACCAGTTTTCCTTTACATTTTTCATCTGCTAAATTGCATTTTTGTGGGCTCGTCTCTCCCTTTTTTATTTCAGTTTACGTTATTCCTTTCCCCGGTGTAACTGCACTCTTAGGAAGATTTTAATTACCTCCCTTTAAAGCCAAATGACAAGTAGAGCATGTCATTTGTAGCTAAAGTATCACTTGAAAATGCAAAAGCCCCGGCTTTATCAGGCTTAAAAGCTTTCCTGGAATATGTTCAAAAACTGCTGACTGGGCAAGATTAAACATCGCGGCGTTAAAGGAAAAGATCTCTGCATGTGGTGCTCCTTCACTCCCAGGGGGGATCAAGTTAAACTGCACTGCAGCCCTCGGGCCTTCTTCGAAAATATTGTCAAGGGTTTTTTTTTTTTCTCCTCTGTGAAGACGGGGCTGTGGGAATGGGAATGTCAGCACAGCTCCGGTGGGGAGAGCGGGACAGCCCCAGCCACGGGGCCTTGGGAGGGGAGCAGGTGCTTCTGGAGCAGAGGAGTGACAACAGAGGGCACCTGGGGAAGGGCCTCGTCCTCACACATCTCCTGCTGGGTGACAGCCCTCTGCCAGGCTGCTCCCGGGCATCCCGCGGCACAGGGACAGTCTGAGCCCATCCAGGGAAACCAGCTGTGAAGGTCGTTTCTTGGAGGCGGTGGGGGTGCCAAAAAATGCAGCTGAAAAAGATGATTAAAAAAAAAAATCGTCATAAAAATCCTCATTTTTCTCTCCTTTTAGCTGTGGGGAGGGTGGCTGAAAGTGAAGAGGACAAGGTGAGTCCAGCGCCAGCGAGGGCGGCACCGGCTTCCCTGCCCACCCTATCCCTCAGGAATTTGGAGGCAGGAGCTGTGCTGCTGGATCCCAGGGAGGCTGGAGGTGGTGTGGAGATGCCATCCCATCAGGAACAGAGCCCTGAGGATGAAGAGACCAGGAAATAGGGGGAAAAAAGTGGGCAGAACGGACTCTTCCCCTCTCCCCACCCGCGAGGAGCTCTGGTTTGGACTTCCCTGAAGGCTGAGGGGAGTGGGGGATCTCTTAATTTATGGTAACAGGTTTTCCCCTCCCTGAACACAGTGAGATGATCCTGATCCGCCGGCCAAGAGCTCCTTAAAAATGCCTGGAAAGGAGAATTGTGGGATGTGGAGGGGAAACACTTATGGTTTAAAAGGCACATTGGACTTCCAGGTCTGTCCAGATTGTCTCTGAAGAAATCCTCTGAGAGCTTGAATTACTCATTTTTAATGGGAACAGGAACCACCTGCCTGCAATCACACACATAAACTGTTGGTTACTTTGCAATGGAAGAGCAGCTTAAATGCTTTTTTTACTGTAATGTTTAACCCACTGTGTGTTTTGGAGCTTTTTCTTCTTTTAATTGAAAACACACTTTTCCCATGTGTGACATGCTCACCTCCATCTCCCCCGGCCACCCCAAGAAGCAGGAACAAATCCCAACCCTTGCTGCGTGGTTTGAAGAACAAACAGCGAGCTGCTGCTCCCCTTTGCCCTCCTCCTTCCCTAAAATCCCCCAAGCTGACAGAGGGACACATCCTCATTTTTATCCTCCTGTTGCTGCAGCCTCCCGTGCTCAGATTTCCCAGGAAAAGCTCAGCCAGCAGCTGGGAGATGCTCTGGCATCATGTCCCACCAGCTCCTGGACAGCGGGAGATTGCTCCCCAACAGACCACCTTTGCATCACCCAAAGTAAATCTCAGACATCTATTTATTTTAATTTTTTTTCCAGTTTTTAAAAGCTCCTTTCAAACCCCCCCTGACAAAAGCAAGCAGCTGATCCAAGGGCGAGAGAACCGGGCAGAGGTCTCGGAGAAAGCCACCCAGAAAAATTCCCGTTTTCCTTTCTGCGGATTTATTTAACCTGATCAAGTTTCCCCAAAACCACCAATTAGGATTTCTAGATCATTTTCCCTTATTTTTCTGTTTTTCAGACAGCCAGGCCAAGTGATGGTCGTCACCCCAAACCAGCTGGGAAAATGCCGCTCTCGGCTTTGAGCCAAATATCCAACATTTTGTTGGTTTTCCTTACATTTTTCCGCTCCCTCCTGTCAGGGAAATGCAACAGTTTTGCATCCCTGACCTCTGTGTGTGTGTGTGAGTGTGCCTTCCAGCTCGAATCACCTTTTGTCCCGTTGGGTTCCTGTAGGGACTGAGCATTCCCCTCAATAAAGGGCCCCGAATGAATGTCCCCTTCTCAGGGATATCATACAACCGGGCCTGCAAAAGCCTTTTATTAGGACATTCACCTCTGATGGGATAATTTTACCTATCAGATCACATAATCTCTTCCCCTGATGCTGAGCCAGGAAATGAAAAAAGAGCAGTGGGGAGATTTCTGCCCCGAGCGCCAGGTTGTGCTGCGATGACAGCCCTGATTACCTGGTCACGGCCTCTGAAAGGACCAGGACGTCGAGAGAAGCCTAAAATTACAATGCCCAACTAGACAATTGGTGGGGCAAGAAACAGAGCAGCAGCAGACACTTTTAGATCAAATTTTCAGCGTTCAGTCTATTCATAAATGTTTGAGCAGCTTCGGAGCCCAGCGGCTGGAAGGGAAGTTCTCATCTCTGCTCCGTTTTCGTCTGTGCTCCCAATGTTTGATACAAACACAGGTGGCTGAAAAAAATACCCCAGAGGTTAAGAGGATTTGGGAGAAGAGCATCCAGATTGGCACACAAGCAAACTGAAATGTTAGTTGTGCCCTGCTCCCCCGGCTCTGAATCCTTCCACGGATCCCTTTTCATCGGGAAACTTAATCAGAAGGAGCTGAGGGCCGGGTGGAAGGTAATTACAGATACCTGCTCGCCAGGAGAAACTGTTTCCAACCTAGAGGAAGGAGCTGAGGTTTCCGCTAAGCCCTTTAGGGTGCAACTCCTCAGTGTGCTGAAAGCAAAGCCACTGATGGGGAGCTGGAGGGTGCAGGGTTGTGCTGCCTCAGCATCGGCCCCAGGAGCAAGGAAGGGCCGAATTATCCCTTCTGCCCAGAGCAGAGCTTCTCTCCTGCTCTGCAAGCAGACTTCCACAGGAGGTCTGTAGCATTGCTGTGCTATCCTCACCTTTTGCAGCTTTCAGCAAAGTTCAGCCTGAATCTCTTTTACTGAAATTCAAGCCCTCCCTTCGCTGTGTGTGTGGAGAACTGATCCTTCCCTCGCTTTCTGGGCAGCAGGGGTTTGGAGGTTACTCTCATCTGCTTTTCCAGGTCTCTCTTCCTGAGGCCAAACTTCACTCCTCCACCGGGGAGTTCGTTCATGCTCAACTTGTGCTCAACTGCAATAATCTTCAGGCTGTTTGCTGAAGCCCCCCTGCCTGTCCCGTTGTTTCCCGTCCTTCCCAATTGCCCATGGATTGCTCCTGCAGTACCTCACACTCGTTTCTCGATGATCTCATTTGGGGGGGGGGTCACTCAGCTTCCTTGGGAGCACTTGGAATTCCAACCTGTCCCCAGCACCAGGCAGTTCCCCCAGCACAAGGGTCACCCCCTAATTCAGAAAGCACACACGGGGTTAGGGTATCCTGATCGTTAATTAGAAGATTGAATAGGATCAGACCTAGGGCAGTTTCATTAAACCCATGGAATCCAGCTTTCTCAAGCCTTCCTCGTCCAGGTGAAGCACCTCTCCCTGCCTCTCCCCCTCCTATTCCTCATTTCACACCCACCCTGACACAGACAGTGCTTTTGAAAGGCCAAATACCAAAGTCTTGTACCTCCACCAACAAAGCAAGTCCGATGTAAATAATCTGCTTTATGCCTTGCGCTGCTCTCACTGCACCTGAACAATCCAGCTTTTGAAAGATAAGGCATTTCCCTCCCAGGATGTCAGCTTTTTTGCTGGAAAACGGTGTCCTATACTGAAATGTCACCATTGTTCTCCCCAAACAACTTCTCTGCTTGTATAACATATTAGCTCTGACCACTGAGCTGTTTGTCAAAACACTGTGTGTTCCCACCAGCCCATCCATAAGGGCTGGGTCCTCTTCTTCCTTTTTTCACCCTGAGTAAAGGGACACTTTTTATGTGAAATGCACACTATGGTTACAGATTTAATTTGATTGCTCAGTAATGAAAATATCCCATTATGGCCTGAGCCACAAGACCCACGTCAGGTACGTCAAAAACCACAAGGGGACAAAGAGCTCGGGGTTATTATGAGGGCTCAAGGCTGAGGGAGCAAAAAGGGGAACTATGGAGAATACAACCCTGATGGAAACCATCCCTTTGACCCTGGATGGAGTCCAGCTCACTCCTCCAGCATTCAGAGGCACAATTGCGGACTGACAGGAGTGCCACTCCATCAAAATGCTTGTGCTCAGCAGAGGAAAGCCCTCTCCTTCCCTGCCAATCTGTATCTATTTATAGGGATCTGAGGGGTGGAAGACAGATACTGTCTTTGTGCTTACCTCAGGATGATAATTTCTGGGAATTCCACCTTTCCCTTGCCCCACAATTTCATTATTCTCTTATTATGGGGAAGCAAGGCCAGGCCAAGGCAGGCAGTGCTCCGACGAGCCACCTCCCAGGGTATTCTGTAGCCAGAGCAGGAAGTTGCAGCTGGGTTGGTAACAAAGACATCTTCCCTTTGATTTCCCCCCTGAGCCGTTCGCTGCGGCCTCAGCCTCTTCCCTCGGTGTTGATCTGCCATTTCACCTCCGCCCCGAGCTTTCCTTGAGAATATTCCGACATGAAAGAGGAGGAAAACCCACGTGGGAGGTTATTCCCTTCCAGCCAGACAGAGCCATTATGATCATCACGTCTGACTTCACACGGAATACAGGACATACCTTTCCACACCAAGCTCACGAGCCCCGGGTGAGCCGGAGCAGAGCTTTGGGAAAAACTCCTGGGGTTAAACTCTTCAAGTCGGGGAGAATCCACAGCACACCTCAGGAATTCCCTGCTGCTTCCTACCGGTGTCTGCAGCCTGCAGTTCCAAGGGCATAAAGGCTCAGATCTCATTCCTCTGCATCAGGAATGTCTGAATCAGTTGGTGGGCACTGGGGACAGTCTCCACTCCTGGAAGGATGAGGAGATCACGCTCACTGCTGAGCTGCACCTTATTTGTCACATAAACCCAGCTTTTGGAGCTGTTTGTAAATGAATCCCTTTGAAAACAAGAACTCTCATGAAAATCAGTATTTAAGAAAATTCTGTGGGGATTTTGGAAGGACCAGAAAGGACCTTCTGGTTCCTTTTGGGAACCCAAGCATCTCTGTCAGTACCAGGGTGGCAAACCACCCTAACTGCACCCACAATTCCCTCTCCCCGTCTCGTTGCCACCCCCGTGGATTAGGTAGCCCACAGCTCAGGGTGGGGGCGGCCTCACCAAGGAGCTGCAGCAGCATCACGTGCTGTGTTGGAGGATGCCCAGATTCATCCCCCCAAAAAAGGATTATGCATCCCCTGAGCAGGTCAGCACCAAACTTGGACTTATCACCTTCTTCTGGAACATCTCAAACCCCCTGTGGGGGAGTGCTGGGTGCCAAAAGGGTTGCTGGGGGCTATCTGCTGGTTCCTGGTGGAGGCTGGAGCAGGTTTGCCGGTGGCCAATTAATCACCTTGGCCACTTTTCCCTGCTCCTGCAGCTGGGCTGCATTCTGCTGCTGACCACAAATAAAGACAGAAGGGAAGGAAAACGCCTCAGTCCTGCAGATAACCCGGCCCCCATTCCCAGGCAGATCCCCTCTGGATCAGCCCTGGATCTCCAGTGGGTTCAGAGTTCAGGCTCATTAGTGCAGGCTGAAGGAGAGCTAATCAGGGAGGAAGGGCTGATGTCAGCCCCTGCTCACCCTGCCCTGGTCCCACAGGGAGAAGCCCTGGGCTCCCACACACAGCTGCACGGTCATTAATTAGCTCCTCGACGAGCCCCGGTCACCCTGCCCTGGCACTGCCCCTGCCGTGCCCTGCCCCTGGCTGGGGTGCAGGTGGGGGGCTCACAACCCCCCCAGATCCCCCACCAAAACCCTCCACCACTTGTGATGTGGGAGGGGAAAGGCCACATTGCATCACAGGATCGTGTTTCAGGTGAAACAGAGCCCTGGTAGGAGCTGAAGGACGGGGCACAACCATGGCATCCCCTGAGGTCAGCTGCAAACCCACGCTGATGGGCCTGAGGTTGGGCTCTTTGCCCAGGGAGGGGCCAAACAGCAAAGCGGAGTCATTCTGGATCACCCTGCGAACTCTGTTGCTGCTGCTAAAAGATGGACCCAACTCCCCCAGGCAGAAAAAGGGTTTATTGCTTTGAAAATCATTAGGGAAAGCTGGCACAGACGAGCAGCCCGGGCTGTAACAGCTTAATCCAAAAAGAGCTGCTGAAACACACGATTCCAGCCCAGTCCAGCTGGGCCCTTGTGCTGTGTTTGTCACGGTGGTGTTGGATGGCAGAGCACGGAGTGATATCGGGGAGGGGGGCAGGGATGGACTCCCAGACATCTGCCCTGCACACAAACACAGCCAGCTGGGAGCAGCCAGGATCCTGAACCCATTGCTCAGGGCAAAAATTTAGAAGCCTTGTCCCCACTGTGCTTACACAGTCACCCCTCAGCCCACGTGTCCCCAGCACAGGAAGGACATGGACATGATGGACAATGTCCAGAGGAGGCCATGGAGATGCTCCCAAGGCTGGAACATCTTTGCTTGGGAGCCAGGCTTGGAGAGCTGGGGGGGTTCACCTGGAGAAGACAAGACTCCAGGGAGACCTAAGAGCCCCTTCCAGGGCCTAAAGGGGCTCCAGGAGAGCTGGAGAGGGACTGGGGACAAGGGGTGGAGGGACAGGACACAGGGAATGGCTTCCCACTGCCAGAGGGCAGGTTCAGATGGGATATGGGGAGAAATTGTTCCCTGTGAGGGTGGGGAGGCCCTGGCACAGGTTGCCCAGAGAAGCTGTGGCTGCCTCTGGATCCCTGGAAGTGTCCAAGACCATGCTGGAGCAACCTGGGCTAGTGGAAGGTGTCCCTGCCCATGGCAGGGGAGTTTGGAACTGGCTGGTCTTTGAGGTCCCTTCCAACCCAAAGAATTCTGTGATTCCCTGTCCGTCACACCAGGGCTGGGTTGTTGGGTTGCCCAGGTGAGCCAAGTCTCTGCAAACACACCTTTCAACCCAGGAGAGCTCCCAGTGCCCTGGGTCTGCGCTCCCAGTTCCCCTGTGGCTGTGGACGCCCAGCAGCCCCCTGTGCCAGAGCAGCCCCAGCCCAGGGAGCATCACCTCTGCTAAAACCTGGCAGGGGAAGGGCTGCCCCCGGCCGGGAGCAGATGTCCGGCTGCACCCGCACATTCCAGGCTGAATTCAATTTTCTGCTCCTCACCCAGGGCCCTGGAGAGCAGCAGCTGCCTCAGACTGCACCTAAGATGCATATAAATAGAGGCACAATACCTTATTCCAAAGGAATGCATGCCTAAGGAGATACTGTTACCTTCGGAGGAGGAAGGAGGGGGAGGCAAAACGCAGCCCAGAGGAGGGAAAAGCGGGCTGACAGAGGTCTGAACTGCCTCGGAGTAGGGACACTGTGGAGATAAAGTATCGTATGAACCCCCTCCCCTTGCACTGCAGCCGAAGAAAGGGCTGAGTCCTGGCACCCTCCCCTCTGCCCTCATGATGTGGGACCCAGGTTTGCTTCCAAAATGCTGGGAATTCAGAATGGGCCCTATGTCCCCCCCTGCATGGCACAGTTGGCTCCCAGGAACAACTCCTCTGCACAAGGATATGGAGGGAAATCGGTGAGTTCTGGAAGCTCTCACCTCTGCACTGCCAGACTCGAGGGCAGGTTTCAATTCGAGGGCTGAAAATTGCTTTGGGCATAGGGGAGCATTTGGTCCATCCAACGTATTTCTGGACATCCTGCCTTGCCAGAATGTCCTGCAGGGACCAGCCCAACATCCCTGCTGTGTGTGTGACATCCCAGTGTGTGTGTGTGACATCCCTGCTGTGTGTGATGTCCCTGCAGTTCATGTGGAGCATGGAGACCGCTGGGCTGGGTGACTTGGCAGAGGCCATGGGAGCACCGGGTGTGGCAGAGCAGGACTTTGACCCTGAGTCCCCTCCTCCCTCCGCTGTTTGTGCAATTTTGGGACAATCCTGCCCCTCACTTGCAGCCAGACCTCGGTGCTGTGCCTCCAGACCTGGCAGAATTCCTTCCTGGAATAAATCAGTGGCAACAGCCAGGGAAGGAGAGCTGAGCCAGGCCCCAGTGCTTCCCATCCTTGTGCCCTCTTCCAGCACAGCTGCCATCAAGTACCCGGCCTGGGGCGTTTTTGGAGGGCTGGGTTACATCGCACAGGTCCCTGCTGTCCCCACGCTGTCCCCACCCTGCTCCCCAGGCTGTGCCCCCGCAGCACCACACGCTTGGCTGCTCAGGTAGGTTAGAGCAGAAACAAATCCGCGCTGGGCTGAGCTTGCCAGCGCTTCGGCTTTGATCCTGCCGGCCAGGGATGTGATGTAACACCTGCAGAATTGCACAGGAACGAGGGAAAGGAAAGATCCCGGCAGTTCAAGGCACCGCCGGGGAGGTTGGGCTGGCTCTGCCTGTCTCAGCTTTAAGGAGCTGCTTTTCGGAGGGATTTTTAAAGTGTGGGTCTTTTTTCCAAGCCCCTTTTCCCCCTCAGCTTTGCACTTCTGCTCCTGCATTTGTCTGAGCCCCAGTATCCCCTGGCAGTTATTGCCATTCCCGTGGAGGACGGGCAGAGGGGTGGCCCCGGGGCGGTGGGCAGTGGCCGTGCCCACCCACGCTGGGGGACCCCGGGACATCTCTCTGCTCCTCTGGTCAACCTCTGAGGTCTCCCAGCAATGTTATGTGCTACCTCAGACCGAAGAAAACCCCTTTTGTGGAGCATCTCCCTCAGAACAAGGACACAAACCGGTGCCAGCAACCATGGAAACCCCAGCGAAAACGACTGAAATTCGTGTTTCTGTGCAGCTCCTGGGAGCTGCAGAAATTGGATTCTCACATGAAAAGGGGTGTTTGGTGGTCACTGCACACACTGACGGCCCTCTGGGTGTGCCCTCCCATGGATGTGCTGTTAATAAAGCCAGGGAGAGAGGGATATAAAGCTCTGTGCTCATCAGTTAATGTCCACCAAAGTCCTTGGCAGGTGAAGCTGAAAAGCTTTGTACAAAGGCTGGGCATTTGTCTTTTAGAGATATTCCTCAGCAAATCCAGGTTTGGGCACCTCTGGGTTAGACAAGGACTAGCTCAATGGCATTACACAGGGGTGAGGGAAGGGGAGGGCCTGGTCCAATTAAATCCACAGGATTTCCACTGGAATAAAATGGAGGGGTGGGAAATGCACTCGAGACTTTTTAGCAGCTGTGTCGGTGAGGTCAAACACGTTTCCAGATTGAACCCAGCCAGAGCAGTGGCTCCTTATTCCCTGCAGCAACACTGGGTTAAGCCAGACCCTCCATTCCAGGTATTCCCATGGCCTGACAGTGGATGGGGACTGTCACCAGCGGAGTCACCCGAATTCTCACCCCGGGAGACGTGGCCTCAGGCTGACGGAAGCAAAAGTCCTGAGCCTGGTTTGCCTCCAGGCTCTGTGGGGAAGGATTTCAGGGACGGGAGTAGGTTTTCACATTAAGGATCCTTCCATTTCTGATGATTTGTGACAAGCATAATCCCGCACTAATTAGATTTCGGGGCATGTGTTGAAAGCCCTGCGCACACTTCTGTCGGCCGGGGTTTGGGAAGACTCTCGCTTGTTCTGCACAATTGTTTCAAAATTAAGCCTTGGAAGCCCAAAATCTCAGAACAGATAGAGCAGCCAGCAACCCAACAATAGCAACAAGAAAAATCACTTTTTTGTATTTTAATTCTCCCAGTCCAGTGGGGTACCAGGCAGGTTACAATCCCTGCCATTACACCACTGCTCAAAAATGTCCCGAGCTGTCTCCTTTCATCGCATCAGTGATATCAGCTGTGTTGACCTGCTCTTAGAGAGTTTTAATTCTGTTTGCTCTTGGCTAAACTCCATTCCTAATCCTATTTTCACCCATTTCTATCCAATTTAATACAGCTTCTGTAAGTCAAAATTAATTACTCCGTGTGCTCTCCCGGCCCTGAGGTCTGAAGGAATAATAGAGAAATCCCACCTCATCATTAAGGGCACCTCGTGCTCTCGCCCAGGGGAGCTGGGAGCGGGAAAGGGAGTTGGAGAAGAAAATCCGAGTGTTTTTCTCGGGTTTGTGAGCATGGTTTCATCCTCATGGCTTTCTCCTTGCTTTTCTCCTCACTGGATTGGGATGCCCGTGGTGGAATGCTGATCTCCCGGGGCAAGGAAAGGGCTCAGCACCTCCAGGTCACCTTCTCCCTTTTCCTTCACCTGCTTAGAAAGAGTTCACTTGCCTTTCATTGCCAGTATTAATTACTCCCCGTGTCCACCCTTGCCTCCCGAGGGGAGGACAGATGGTTGTCTGCTCACACACCTCTCAGGTTTCTTTTCTGTTCTCCTGGTTTGTGACTTATACCACCCCCCCCCCCCCCCCCNTTGGGTTTTTCTTTGCAGGGATGCTGTGGGTTTGAATTAACTGGGATTTGTGAAGTATCCTGATGATGTAAAGCAGAATTCCTATGAAACTCTAGAAGAATTATTTTATCCCTGGTTTCTAAGCACCCAGGAGCTCTCCAATATCTGTGATGATATTTATTCCTATTTCCTTATTTCTTATTATTTTAGCCTGTGTGCATTCTCACATCCTTTTTCTTCTCTCTCTCCAGAGACATCACCCACACACTACAAAAAATTACCAAAACTCAGAATGAAGGGAAATAGATTGAAGAAGAGAGGTTGCTAACCCTGCCAAGAACTTAATGACCTGTGCAAAATATGAGTATGCTGCACCCAACCAGGACAGAAACTCGTCTCAAGTAGCCACAGTGTCCCAAGTATCAAGGAAAACATGTTTGCAGTGTGGAACTCAACATTTTGATGTAACATTCTGCTAGTTCATGTAAACAAAGGGAAAATGAAACCTTTTCAAAAATTAATTTCACTTGCATCATCTCTTTGTTTCGTTTAATATTCTGTGCCATGTTCCTTGAACCTCAGTAAATTGTTCCTCTTTCAGTTTTTCAGCAATTAGCACATGGTAGGTGTGGGTCAGGATGTTGGTTTAGGATTTGCTGACCACAAAGCAGGAAAACAGAAATATGAGGAAGAAATTGTTCCCTGTGAGGGTGGGGAAGCCCTGGCACAGGTTGCCCACAGAAGTTGTGGCTGCCTCATCCCTGGAAGCGTCCAAGGCCAGGTTGGATGGGGCTTGGAGTAATCTGGTCTATGGAAGGTGTCCCTGCCCGTGACAGGGGGTGGAACAAGATGAGCTTAAAGGTCCCTTCCAACCCAAACCTTTCTGGGAGTATTGCAAGGCTTTGTGCCTTTCCTGAATGCCTGGTCTGACAGAAAATAAAAACATACTGTTGCTATTTCTTAATAGTTTTACCTCTTCAGCAGAAGTTCATGTCGCAGAACTGATGTATTTTGTGTAGGATTGGCCAAAACCTCCTGTTCCTTCCCAACGAAGAACGTCACAGTTTCAGAAGTGCTTTTAATCCCCACCAAGGCTTTTGGAAATTATTGTGAACACAAAAAAACACACCAAAACCCACAAAGACAAGAAAGACCCTGACTGACCCACCCATTGCTCCAGAAGCCAGGAACTTGCTTTGGTGGCAAAGCATCTCCCAAGGGAGCGAAGGCCAAAACTCCTCGTTGCGTTTTGTGGGCTCCCAGAGCCGTGTCCCCAAGCGCTGATATGGAAAGTGCTGAACCCCAGCAAGCACAAAGGTGCTCTTTCATTCGTGGAAACCATCATCTTAAAGTAATTAACTGGGGATTAGTCAGAAATGATGCCCAAACAAATGAGATACGGAAGGGCAAGGGACTGTGTTCCTGGGCTGAACCTTGCGTTACGTGGAGCGGTGCCAGTGCAAACAGCAGCGGGAACAGAGCGGGATGGCTTCAGAATAATGGGGAAATAAGGCAGGCAGTTGCAGCTGGGTGGTTGTTTTCAAACCAAGGGGGCTCAGGGCAGGCAGTGCTCTCTCACCTTCCCTTCGCTGGTGTCCCCAGAGCTGGCCCTTCCCTCCCTCTCCAGCAGGATGAGAACACGGCTGGCACAGGACTCGCTGCAGCTCCCAGGGCTGTCAGTCGAAGGCTGTGTCAGCAGCACGGCAGTGGCAGGAAGGAATTGCCCTGCTCCTCGTGGGAGGTTTCCTTCTAACAACCTCCTCCTTCCATTTGCCCTCCCAGGACTGGCACGAAATTCAGCAGAGGGTGCAGGGACAGAGGGTTTGCTGGGAATGGAGCTGCGCCGGCTGGTCAGCCTGGCTGAGTGGAAGGTGTCCCTGCCCACGGCAGAGGAGCTGGACAGAATGATCTTTAAGGTCCCTTCCAACCCAAACCACCCCGATTCAGTGATTCTATTCATGGGGAAACACTTCTGGGCAGCCCTTCCTCTGAGAGGGGCAAAGAACTGCCCAAGGTCCATGTCCAAGGGTTGCTCACAAAGGTTCTCTGCAGATTAAAACCCCAATCTCAGCTGCAGCTGCCCCCACCAGTGCAAAGCTGGCCCCAGGCTCCCTCTGGAACGGTAAACACAGCACAGAGAGCCAGCACTCCCCACGGGCAGGTACACCTTCCACTAGCCCAGGTTGCTCCAACCTGGCCTTGGACACTTCCAGGGATGGGGCAGCCACAGCTTCTCTGGGCAACCTGTGCCAGGGCCTCCCCACCCTCACAGGGAAGGATTCCTTCCAATATCCCATTGAACCCTGCCCTCTGGCAGTCTAAAGCCATTCCCCCTTTGTCCTGTCACTCCATGCTCCCTTGGGAGCTGCTGCTGCTGCCAAGGAAGCCACGACCCAGAGCCCCAGGGCTGCAAATCCTCTGCCCCCCTTCTGCACAGCCACCGCTGCACATCCAGCAGCCCAGATCCCCCTCATGGACCACAGTGTCCTGATTGCCCTGGGAACAAACCTGCCTGATTGGAAAGCCCATATGGAGGAGAAGGAGGCGAGTTGTATAACCTGAGAGCAGTAATTGAGTGTGTGTTAAGTGACTTTACAACCACGGCTGCACTAGGAAGCCAATAAAAGGGCAGAACACAATTGCCAGGGTTTAATTAAGGAGGTAACATTTAAATGAGGTGCATCATCTGTTTGTATTAAACGTGTTTAATTTAATTTGTTATAGTACACTTCTTAAATAAATCAGCTTTATTGAATTTGCAATGCTGGTGGCTGAACAGAAAGGAATGGAAAGGAGCTGGGTCTGGAATTTTCTTTTTAAATCAACCAAGGCTCTGTCCGCGTGCAGCAACACTCAGGAAAATTAATTCCAGTTAATTAAAGGTGTGAATTGAGAGCAGATCAGTTCAGCCACCCTAAAACTCTAAGCAGACCTCTTCATTCAGAATTCAAATGCCATTGACTCAGCTCGGGCGTGATTCACTTGGCACGTGATGGAAGGGATTGAATTAAGGCCATTTTAAATCTGAATGAACGTCTGCACCAGCCTTTATCAGGATTTAATTTGTCCATTGCTTTTTCCCTGCCTGGACTGGGGGTTTGCAGGAGCTGTGCAGGTTGGGTGGGCAGCCTCCGCTCTCCCAACCTTCCGCTGTGCTGCGAATCCCCAGCAGCCAGGAAAGCAAAGTGCTGCTGGCACTAAAGCCCCCTGGATGGCAGTGCCCTGCTCTGTCCTCTCCCATCCTCACTCCACTGTGGGAGTGCAGTATCTCAGCTCAGTGCTGGGGGGGATCCACTATGGATCTATCAATACACACCGGCTGGGAAGAAATTTTCCCGCAAACTTCAGCCTCTCTGTCCAGATGGCAAATCCCTGGATGCAGCCGCTCCCGGGGCCAGGAACCGTCCGGCTGCTGCTAGCCAGCCTCTCTCTTCTGCATCAGGGATGCTCTTCCAGCCCTGGAGGAGCTGACGGACCCACAGCTTCCATTCCTCCGGGCACAGGGTTTGGAGCTGCCCGCCCAGCACCGGACAGTCTGAAAACTGCCACTGCAGGGCTCAGCCTTTCCCTGGCTCGGCTCCATCCCTGCACACACTCAAGTAATACCTACTTATTTCACGGGACAGCCAGGAAAGTTTCAAAGCCGGTGGCAAATCCCTCTGAACTCCACAGGCAGAGCAGTGGGGAGGAAGCCAGGAGCCCTGGGGAGGTGGAGAACGTGGAATGCTGTCCCTGCTCCGCCCGGGGAGCAGCACGGGATCACCTCCGGGGGGCCACAGCTCCTGCATGAAAGAGCCCTTGTGGTCCCCACGAGGCAGCCCCTTGTCATCCCTTCAACTCTGTGCGCACTTTTCCTGGGAGGAAAATGAAATTCCTGCCTTGGAATTGGCGCCACTGTGCCAGAAAGGCAGTGACCTCTGTAACCACACAAGATTTAGTGGTTACTTTATTTCAGCTGTAATGAGGCTTTGTAAACCACCAAAAGCCAAATGTTTTCTTCTCCCTTAACTCTTGGTGGATGCCTCGAAATAAATAACGGCACAGACGTGCTGTCTGTGCAGGACTTGGGAATTCACTCCAAATTACCCGGCGTCTGAAGTGGGTGAACGGTGGTGCTGGGAGCAGGTAGGTGCTGAGTGAGAAGTTATTTGGAGAAATGAGTCCTGAACTCGTTCCAGCAGGAGCAGACAGGGCCGGTCAGGGGCACAGGGAATGGCTCAGCACATCCCAGAGAATCCAAGCTTCCTTCCTGCACCAGGGATTCTCTGAGGGGTGGTTGCCTCCAAGGCCTGCTCAGGCACATGGGAGAGGTCACCTGAGCCCAGTTTTTAAAATCACAGAACCCCAGAATGCTTTGGGCTGGGAGGGGCCTTAAAGCTCATCTTGTTTTCACCCCCCTGCAGGGACACCTTCCACTAGCCCAGGTTGCTCCAAGCCCCGTCCAACCTGGCCTTGGACACTTCCAGGGATGGGGCAGCCACAGCTTCTCTGGGCAACCTGTGCCAGGGCCTCCCCAGCCTCACAGGGAAGGATTTCTTCCCAATATCCCACCTAACCCTGCCCTCTGGCAGTATAAAGCCATTCCCCCTTGTCCTGTCCCTCCATCCCTTGTCCCAAGTCCCTCTCCAGCTCTCCTGGAGCCCCTTTGGGCACTGGAAGGTTCTCTGAGGTCTGTCCTGTCTGCCAGGAGAAGCGTGTGCTCATCCTTTTGATTTTCAGAGAATGACAAAGTAAATGAGGTTGGAAAAGACCTCTGAGATCATGGAGTTCAACCTATATTTCTGTACACACTGGACCTGCAGGGGACCCCTTTCCCATTAGAAGGTGGTCCTGGCCTCACTCTGCCAACTAGCAAGACCTTCCTTGGGCACCAAAGACAGACACCAACTGACAACCTTCTTCATCCTCTGCTGCTAAGAAAAATAAATTTTAAAAAATCTGGGGTTTATGCTTTGGAACAAATGTCCAAACTTTTTCCACTTCTGTACCAGAGAGCTGTGAGGGCTTCTGGAGGTGGGTTGTCCTGGGAATTGGCAGGAAGGCTGGAGAGTGGCACAGGTGATGCCACCACCGTAGCAGCAGTGGAGCCCCCCAGGGCTCAGCCAGGGCGACCCAATTAATTTGGAACAACTGGAAACATCTTTCTCCAGGTTTAATTTGCTGCATGACTGAATATTCGCCTGCGTGAGGATTTAACGTGGGAGGGGAGCCAGGCCCCAGGCAGGGCCATGGAAATGAGGGCTCCTTTCCTTCCCTTCCTCAGACAGGCCATCCTGGGCTGCTGGGATCCGGGTGGCGCTTGGTGACCGTTCCTGCTGCTGCTCCCAGCAGAGATAATGCTGCTTCTGCTCCGTGGCAGCGAAGCTGGGTCTGCTCAGCCCTCCCCTGCTGCTCAAACCCTGACCCCAGCCCACATCCTGACTTGTTTAGCCACTACACAGTGGCTCCTGAAGGTTTGGGAATTCCCAAGCTGCTTATCCAGGAAGGCAAGGCACCCAGAGCCCAGGGATGTGCTGCAATGCCTGCATCCGAAGGGGAAGGGCACAGCCTCTCCCTGCTGGCAGCACGGGGGCCGCTCGTCGCGTAGAATATTCATTTATCAGCAAACAACGTCTCCTGAGCCCCTGAACTCAGCTGCACGACCGATGCCCTGAGGTCGAGATCAGCCCTTTGGGGGGTAGATACCAGGAGTCTGCAAAGGGTGAACTCAAAGTCAGCATTGCTGGTTCAACCCTGAGTAAATAATAACACGGGAGCAACGAGCTTTCATCAGGAGACTGATCCTCTCCTGCTCAGGGAAGATCAAGAATTTCCATTAAATTCACCTTGTGGGTATTTTTGCCCAACCCTTTGCCCAACCAGCCCCATTGCAGCAAACCGTGGCTGAGCAAAGGCCTGCTTTCAAAGCCTTGGAGGGATTCACCACATTTTTCCAAGCACCTCGTGCCTTTGTTTGCTTTCTGGTGAACCAATCCAGCTTGATACTCTAGTTTTTGTTACAGCCATGACCTTTTCCATTCTAATTCACATCAATAACTCTAACCATTTTGGCATCTGTTAAGCTTTTTGCTACAACAATAATCCTGCTGGTAAGTTCCACAAGTTTATAACCTCTTGTGCTGCACCAGTTTTATTTAAATAGATAAAGTCAGATTCTCACCTGCACTAAGTTGGAGTGAAGTCAACTTATGCCATCAAAAGAGCTGGCCCAAAGTTTTAATTCCATCAAACACCTCTTTGATCTCCTTTTGGAGGAAAGGGAAAATAGAAGCACTTTATAACTGGAGGGGGTTATGCCACACGTTTTATCTTCTGCCTGTAAATCATTCCGAGTGGAACTGTGCTGTCCCTCCGACCTGTTCCCGGTTAGTGACTCCCACCACTGACTCAGGAAAGCCAGGGGATCACACTTCCAGCCTGACCTGCAGGACGGAGCTCCTGCTGGGCTCTGCACTGAGACAGCCACACCCTGCAAACGTGGTTTAGGAAAGGCAGCAATAAATCCCACACCCACAGGGAGCTCTGCACCTCTGGGCTGTGTTGGGGGCAGATTCGGCTCTACACGGGCACGGTCTTATCTAATCTCAGCACTCTCAGGTTAAGGAAGTGGTCACTTGGCCTGTCATTGGCCCTTGCTACCAGGAAGAAACATCTTCTCTGCATCTCTGGTGGTTCCCACGTGACCCCAAACAAAGGCTCCACTGTGCGAACCCCGCGCGTTCTCCTGCTCACCTTCAGTCCCTCCCTTGGCCTCCCTGTGTTCCCTCAGTGCACCAGCTCTCATCCCACCCAGCAGCCCCTTCCTGTCCGTGTCCCCACCATAATTTCCCTGGGATATGGCCTTTGGGTTGAAGAGGAGCCTGGGGAGGTTTCTGGAGAGGCGTCTTTACACCTCCACTGCTGCGTGGGCCAAGGAGCACCATGTGAGAAGGCAGTTTTCCAGTGAGGCTCCTGGGTTTTTCTTGAGGTGTGAGATCAGCCTGAGCTACTAAAAGGGCCTGAAAGCTCAAACTAGGTCAATGTGCAACGCTTGCATCGTTGGATGGCTGCCTTGGTGATGTGTATCTCACCAAGGACAAAGCCACGTTGCCTTGGCAGGCCTCTGAGCTCTCATCTAAAGCTGATCATTTCCTACCTGCACCAGCCCGGGTTGGACCTGAAACCCCAGGCAGTGATGGATGCATAAGCTGCCTACCCAACAAAACAGCTCATGCTGGAGCTGCAGGAATTCCCATGCTGGGCTTAGAGTGAGGAATTTAATCAAGTTGGGTCTCCCTCGTCTTCAGGAGCGACTCAGGTCCAACTGCTTGAGAGGAGCAGGAAACAGGCAGCCAAGAGCCAATGTGCAGGTTGTCCTTCCCCCTGTTAATTAGAGCTTTGCAGAGCACTGAAGCATCAGAATTTATAACCTTTCCCAGCTCTTGCTTCTGGGTTCCTCCTAAGGCTCTCCAGCCCAGGGGGATGGAGTTTCACTGCTCTTCCTCCTCCCTCCTGGAGGCCACTGCTCCAGCTCACCCCTGAACCACCTGCCATGGCACAAGGCACCAGAGAGCCCAGGCTGTGCAGTCAGCTCTTGGAAACTCTGAAAGGTTAAAACATCCCTACAAACAGAAGAAGGGTTATAAAAGTTGTGTTTCCAACCCTTCCCCTCTCCCTGGGCGCCTTTGAGTCGTGTTCTTAATGGCGAGACTGAGAACAGAGCTTTTAATTCAGCATCTGTCTGAGACCCACTCAAGGCTGGGGAGGGGGCACTGGGTCCTCTTCTGCTTCACAGAGCTAATTAATTTTAACTAACTTTGACTTCTTCTTTGTCTGGGCAAAGCAAGAAGGGATTTGTTTGTGGTGTGTGAGACCTTTGCCAGGCGTCCTCCTGGAGGAGCAGGGGCTGTGACAACGGTGACACAGACGTGGCTGTGACCCCCGGGGAGGCCCTGCCAGCCAAGAGCTGGGACTTCCTCCCTGCACGGGCAGGAAAACCCATCCCAGCCGTGCATGAGGTCAGCCTGCAGGCTGGAGGAAGGTGTCTGCCACTGGGCTGTGCAGCAGCAATCACGACAGAAGTCCCTGGCTTGTGAAGTTGTCAAACCGTAAAGTTAATGAGGTAGAAATGAGAGTTCGGCGCAGGCGTCTGAGTGTTGGAATTGCTCCCCGACGGGTTCTCCCTGCTCTTATTGCAGCCTGTGCAAATGAAGTGACTAAGGGTCTCCTTGGACCGCGGCCAAGTCGCCACTGCTGCTGCGGAGCCTTGTTTTGCAGATTAATAAACGCGGAGTCGCTGGTGAAGGGAGAACATGTGGTTTGTAGGAACGAGACAAGCAGGAAAAGCAGACAGACATTACACTGAGCCTTGTCCCAGGGAACAAAATAAAAGCGTGGACAGACACCCCTGCAGCGAGCAGGGGGAGCAGTGATGGTGTGAGGCAGAGCAGGGGTGTTCCAGGAGGCTGGGGGAGATCAGGGTGCCGGCGCTGGATGCAAAAAGTTGGAGTTTTTTCTGCTTTGCAATTAAAAGAAGAACTGGATGGCTTTGGTTGGAGTTGAGGTCGGCTTTACCCGTGTGGAGGGACAGGTTAGTGAACACACATCTGGCACAGCAGCAGGAGGAACCACGTGGGGAGGGAAGACCTTGCCCTGGTGCTGGTGAGTGGGTGTCCCCACAGAGAAGCTCTCAGAGAGCAGAGGTGTTGTTTTCACAGCAACCCAAGGGCAGGGGCAGTAACACCAAGCAAACCCCACAGGCTTATGTGCTGTGGAAAGCTGAGGGATGAATTGAGACATCTGCAAACAGCCCTGCTGGCTGAGGAACTCGTGTATCCTTCTGGGAGCCCCACTGGCTGACCCACAACGCTGCGCCGAAGTGCAGGAACAATATTAATCGTAGAGAGCAAGAGCAGAACTGATCCCTCCGAGACACTCGCGTCTGAGGCTTGTGACTGGGAGATTTTGTTTCTCAAAATCCTACTGAGTTCGCCTAGAGAAGGGGGACATGGTCCTGAAAAGAATTAGGTAAGATCTCCATGAGGAAAAAAAAAAACTGAAGGAGGAACAAACTCTGCAGATTTTGAACCATTTTCTTAATTGCCAGCAAGGTGAGAGACACCTGGAGCTGGAGCTTTAGTGCAGCTTGGAGCCCCAGCATGACCAGTCTGGGGTGTGCTGGTGATGTCCACGAGCTCAGTAAAATGTCCTCCTGTTGAACTTATTGTTTCAGATAAGTCCTTCCCCGCTGCTAAAGAGAAGGGATGCAAGGCCTCGAGGGACAACTTTTAGCTGAGGATACAAGAACATTCACAGGGATGTGAAAGTGGGAACAGGGGCTGGAACAAGGTTTTTGTTACTATTAAGATCACAGGAGTGACCTAGTCAGGTTTAAAAGAGGATTTGGGCCCCACTGCCACGTGTTCCCCACACCAGAGGAACTGGCCCCATGTCAGCTTTGAGAACAGACATCCCAGCAAATCCCAACCGTCACCAACGTGCTGATGGTGGTGTGGAGCAGGCCAGACCCTCCCTGCCCACCTCTGTGTGCTCTGCGTTACCACCACCGTCGAGTCCCTGACACTAAAGGCTCCAATCCATCCCCAGCCCCCGTTATTTTGATCAAGGAGCATCTGGTACCCAGGGTGCTGACAAACCCCTGCCGTGGCAGCCCAGGGTGCTCCGCTCCCGGCACGTGCAGCCACGGGGGAATCGCGGGGATCAATTTTACACCTAATTTAACACGAGTCAACATGTCTCTGCGAGTTTCCTAATGCAACCCAGTCCCTCTGAGCATCACTCACAGCTGTTTCCTTTGTTTTGGGACTTCCAAAATTGCCAACTCCCGACTTTCGGAAATTACGAAGCTGCGACTTCGGGCTTTTGCCGACTCGCGCCTTCCAAGAGGCTTTGGAAAGGCTCCAGGGAAGCTCTGGGACAGCTCTGGCAAAGCTTTGAAGTGTGTCGTTGGGAGTGGGGATGTCTGAGAGGACTTTTTGCAAGTGTTTCACATTTGTGGGCTACAAAGCTGAGGAGCTGCTGCTTAAAGGGCAGTTTTCAAGCGTCCCTGTGTTCTGTCCTTGTTCCCCCACTACCCCTGATGGTGCCCTCTGTCTTGGAGGGGCTCAAGCCCTGCCCTGTTTGAATTCTGGTTCTTCTCTGCACACCTTCCTCCTCATCATTCATCTCTCCACTGAATCAGTGATTTTCCATACACACACTTGTTCCTGTTCAGTCCCTCCTAGGCAGTCCACGCTTTCCTGCCTCCCCTTCTTCCCCCACAAAGGATGATGTTTTCTTACAGGATCCACACCAGTGTCCAAGGGCACACATTTCCCCTGCCTTGCCTTCTCTCTGCTTTAGTATCTGCATCCTTTCAGTATCTCTTTACCTTCCCGAGCAGGAACTCTGGGCTTTATTCCACGTGTCTCCCAAGTTTTTCTGGATCTGTGATTTTAATTCCTACTTTGCCACCGAAGTGTTGCTTACACTTTGTAGGAATCTCTAAAGAGCAGGACCTCGGGAGAGGGGTTTCGGAAGGAATCAGGTTGCAAAGCCAGCGCATCAATCCAGTTAAATTCCAGCATTTGCTTGTCACTGTCCCTGGAGGGACTTAAAAGCCATGTAGATGTGGCACTGAGGACATGTTTTAGTGGGGGAAAGTTGGACCAGATGATCTTAGAGGCCTTTTCCCACCTTAAGGGTTCCATGATTTGGTGACTCCTTGTTTGCACGGGCAGCAGCTCCTTCCCACCACCCCAGACACGGCTCCAGCTGCTCACTCAGTGTCTGCCTCCCCTCCCAGGGCATGGAAACACCAGATCTCCTTCAGGGGACAAGGAATATATTCCCAGAGTTTACACAACACCCCTTTAAAATGGTGGCAACGGCTCCTGTTCTGCAAACCCCGGCTTTATGAATCCCATCCCAGCACTGGAGCTTAGGATTGGGTTTAGACTTTTTTAAACACAGGTTAAACACTGCGAGGAATCAAAGTGCTGCTTCTTCCAGCTGCCATAACTTTGGAAAAACAGCCCGGTGGTTTCTTCCTATCGCAGCAACCAAGACTTGTTTCTGCTGTGTCCCAAGCTTGGTCTTATGCCATGTTCCCAGTCTTCCCGGTCAAAACCCTCATTTACCCAAAGATGTGAATTAGACACAGTTTGCATCGTCCTCAGCCTCTCCCATGCCTGTATTTTTCCTTTCATCTGGGGCTGAGCCACCAGGAAACACATGAGCTGCCTCTCAGCTCCTTGTCTCCGCTGCCTGGGCGCTGGGGTTGAGCTGCAGATGTTGCCTGGCTGCGGAGGGGATGCTCCGTGGTGGCGTCACAGCTGGACATCCCATTAATAGGAGCAATATTTGGGTTGAGCCGTTTTAATTGAAACCCCGGCTGGAGCAGCACGTTAGTTTTTCCCTCCACCATGGGCAAACGTGTTCCTCTCGGCCCTCCCGCCTCCTGCACGGCGGTTATTGCTCTCTGAGACATCTGGTTTCACAGTTCAGCGAGCACAGGCGAATTTCCACCGTGTAGCTCTTCGCCTGTTGACAGGGCAGAATTTTTTAATATGGGGTTACTATCATCCAGACTTCCTCCACCTCCTCATTTACGTGACGGATACCCCTAAACAGCCCCTCAGCTCCTCCATCTTCAATCTCTGGCCCGGTTTTATGAGCTCGTGTACATGACACCTCAGTGTCTGACTTCCCCCTCCCCTCCCCTCCAGAGGTGAAATCCAAACCCCAAACGTGAACCGGACCTGATACTTGTTTGGTTTTTTTTCCCCCCTCCCCGCTTTTGTTGAGGTCTGTTCCACGGAAACCAGAGCAGCAGCTTGGAGCACCTTCATCTTGCAAGGAAAAATCCTCCCAGTGTCGTAAGGGGGTTTAGAAAAAGGAGGGAAAGGGAGTTTTTATATGGGCAGGACAAAGGGGAATGGATTCCCACTGCCAGAGGGCAGGGTTAGATGAGATATTGGGAAGGAATCCTTCCCTGTGAGGGTGGGGAGGCCCTGGCACAGGTTGCCCAGAGAAGCTGTGGTGGCCCCTGGATCCCTGGAAGTGTCCGAGGCCAGGTTGGATGGGGCTTGGAGCAACCTGGGCTAGTGGAAGGTGTCCCTGCCCATGGCAGGGGGTGGAATGAGATGAGCTTTAAGGTCCTTTTCAACCCAAACCATTCTGGAACTCTCTGATCCCGGAGCTGCTTCCAGCATTTCCCTGTGACTCCAACTGAAATGGCATCATACAATGGGACTGTGACATCTGCCTCAGTCACCACACTCAGCATCGCCCTCGGCTCAGCTCTGCATCCTCCCAGCTTGGAAAGTTTTCTCCAGACATGATTTAACCCTCCAGCACTGAATGAAAGAATCAGCCACTCTATAGGCACTGAATGGGGGCAGGTGGATTCCAGAATGGTTTGGGACCTTAAAGCCCGTCTCATTCCACCCCCTGCCATGGGCAGGGACACCTTCCACTGTCCCAAGTTGCTCCCAGCCCCATCCAGCCTGGCCTTGGACACTTCCAGGGATGGGGCAGCCACAGCTTCTCTGGGCAACCTGTTCCCCTTATCTGAATTCATGCACCACCCAAGAGGGGTTTAAGCCCAGCTCACAGAGCTGCACTTTCACTGGAACAATTACACCTGCTTGTCCAAGGTGTGAACTTGGCTCTTTATTTTCTTTTTAGGCTTTATTGCCCCCAAAAAACAGGCAAAACTCCGAAAAAAAAAAAATAAAGTTATTAGGCAAGGTAAAAACAAACTTTACCTTTCATTCTTGGTTTTATTGGTTACTGGAAAATAAGTTTTACAAACTATCTCTTGCAAAGGTCTTGTTTTCAGCTAGTTTATATAGCAGCTTTTGTTCACATAAAAATTTAGAAAGCTACTTTCCTCTTCTCCTTCCCCCCCCCCCACCCCTCCAATCCATAAGGGAGGTATTACAGTGTGAAATATATCTACCGCTAGCAGGGCTGTGTTGTGAAGCTAAAATGAACACAGTAAATTCTGAGAAGGAATTTGTTTAACCTATAACCTTAAAGTAATAAGTGGAGTGCTAAATGTTTTGGCTCACACTGATGTATTTTTATAACACTTGGCAAGGCAGCTCGGAGTCTGAAAAGAAAAAAAAAGCTGGAGCGCTGGAGGAACAGCTCGTTGCCTCTCCGCGTCCGGGAGGCCGAGCCTGGGCCGGGCACGAGGCTCCATCCCTCGGTGTGGGCACACGCGTGGGCAGGGCTGGGCACACGCGTGGGCAGGGCTGGGCACAGGCGTGTGCCCGGCGGCGTCGGAGCGTGGTGGGACGGGGAGGCCGCCGGGGACCCACCCAGGGCACCGCGTGCTTCCAGTTGCATGGGTTGAATTTGCCTTTTTGAATGCAATTAAAGACCCCCCCGGAGGGTTCCGGAGGAGCTGCTGGAGCTGGGCGGGTCCGTGGGCAGCAGGGGCTCAGCCCCAGGAGTGACCCCGGGGCCCCCGTGCCCCGCCTGCCGCCGGAGCAGCAATGACCCTCCTCTCTCCGGCACACGGCACGTTTTCCCGAAGATTTAAGGGGGGTGCAAGGCACAGGCCTGGTTTTCCTTCATTAACACCCCTCTGACATGGATTTCAATAACATCACCCCCTGCTCGGGCCGCCGCTGGGAGCCTGGATGCTGCTGGATTTTCCCGTCGGCTCCGTCCTGCCCCGTGCCGGTGGGATGCCCTGGGCTCCCCTGCTGCTCCCTCCGTGAAAACCCAGAGGGAACTGCCCTGAGAGCAGCAGGCAGGAGTTTGGGATGCGGAGCAGGATGCGGCCCATCTCCTGGCCGGGCTCCAGGGTACAGTCTGGCCCGGAGTCTGCCTGTGTACTTTGGTTGCAAACCACGCGCCGCAGGTTAAAGCAAATCCTTCTTTCTTTCCAGACAACGTCACTCCTGTTGCATCCCAGCCCAAGGTGATGTTTTTCCTGGGAAGAGACCAAGAGCTGGTTTGCAGAGCCGTGGTGAAGGTGCTGCTGCTGCCACCCCGAAGGGGCGAAGTTTGCAGGGAGACACGGGGGCTCCAGGTCCCAGATCCCCATTTCTGGGGGTCTGTAGAGGTGAGGAAAAAGGTGGGGGGGTCCATCTGGGAAGCACCCCCGGGCCCGTGGGCAGGCTGGGTGCTGAGCAAGGCATTGTGGAGGTGGTACGCTCGCAGGGCAGCAGATGGGCAAGTGGATTTTGGGGGGATCACAGCAGAGCCATGAGGCTTCCCAGCCCTCCCAGCAAAGGGGTCTCACCCGAAATCGCTGATGTAACCACTGTCTTGATGAAGAATAAAGTGTCTGTGCCCAGGCTGGGCCAGTGCAGGGCCCCTCCAGCCACCTCCTTAATTTGGGAAAACTTGGCAAACACCTTCTACATGTCCTTAGTTTAAATTTCTGTCGTGGCCCCCGTTGCTGCGGCACTGAGCATCGACACCTCCCATCCATGTAGGACACTTCCCTTGGGAATTAGAAAGCACTAACAGTCTGTGTTTAAGGATGGGGAAACTGAGTCACAGCACTATTAATGGATTTCCTTCAGGGCTCACGGGAAGCCCGTGGCAGGTCAGGGGGTGCCACGTATTGGGACAACTTGAGGAGCTCGACCCATCTCTGTCAGCCTCTAAGGTCCATGGGAGACCAGGCAGGATCCACCTTGGGACTCAGTGATCCTTGTAAGTCCCTTCCAACTGAGGACATTCTATGATCTCCCAGATTGGGGTATTTTCCCTCCGTTAGCAGCCCCCCAGGACACCACACAGCTCCCACAGGGAGCAGCGACGGTGGCAGCAGGAATGTGTCACACCCCTTGTCCTCTTCTTTTATTTTTTTTTTTTTAATTTGGCATTATTAATCTCTGGGGGCGTATAAATAACCTTCCTCCCCCCTCCTCTGCCTCCACCTCCCAGATCATTTACTGTGGATTAATATTTGCTAGCTCGTTTGCACAGTAGCCTGTAGATTTTCAGCCTCCTCTCTGGAATGATGTTGACTTGCAGAGAAATTACAGGGGCTTTACCCTGGTACAAAGCAAACAGTGTGTGCTGTAATCAGACTCAACACCTCAGCAAATAATGAAAAGAGATATTATGTGGCTATAATTTCCATGGGATTAGGTGTTTGTCTTGTAAAGCATTCAGGTGCCGCCGGGGGAGGGACGAGGGGTAATTATGGTCAGAGGGTTACACAGGGGGAGCAGGAGCCCGAGCGGGGCTGGGGAGGGCACATGGGGCTTGGGGGGGCTGTTAATTGGCAGCTATGAATGGCCCTTACAGGTCCTGGGTGTTGCAGTGACTCCGCTTCTATTTATGGATCCCGAAAGCGGAGCCCCGTCCAAACTCGGGGGGGCCGCAGGAGCCTCTCCATGATCTGATTCCCCTTCCCAACAGTTTCTGCTCATCTTGTTTTGGGGGTAAATCAAGAGCCCCTGTAGTGCTGCCCACCCAGCTGGCTCAAGGCCCCTTTGTCACACGTCAGGAGATGCACCTCGTCTGCCTGTGGGGTTTGTGTTGGCTCAAGGAGAAGGACCCAGGAGAGAGTGGGGTGACACTGTCCAGAGTCACATCCCAAAAATGGCTCTTTGCCCTCCAGGTCTGCTCTGGAGGGGTTTATGGCACTGAGTGGGAAGGTGTGAGGGACAGGAGCACACACTAAATTTCCTCCTGAATCGGTTCCTTGTTCGCTGGAGGCTGGAGAGGGCCCAGCCTGTTCTGCCCTGGCCAGCCAGGAGCCGACAGCCATCCCTGGAAAAACCACCACAGGCACCCGGGGCAGGAATGTCCACCCACAACGAGACTCCGGGGTGGCAGCAAACCCCAGCAGGGCCCAGCACGGGGCATCCAAAGCCCAGGAATGGAAACCACACAAAACTCAGACTGGGAATAGGGACTGGTTTGGGCTGGGAAGAAGTTTATTTGCTGTCAGAGACCCCATGGAAAAATGATAGACTCGGCACCTCCGGGTGGGTGCAGGACACGAGCTGCTGTTCTGGCAGTGAACTCCCTCCTGGCCCAGGACACAGCCAACCTGAAGGTGCCTCATGGCCAAGCAGACGCCCCAATGCCATCCCAGCCTCTGGCTCTGTGAAACCACAGAGTTTTCCCTGGCACGGGCTGAGCCAACCCAGGCTGCTCCAACCAGCAACCCGGTGTCCAAGCAAAAGACCCTCCTGGAGAACTGGTTCCTCCCTGGGCCCGCTCGGGGCACTGGAGCTGTGGGGATGAGGTGGCTCCTGGGCAGCCTGGCAGGGAGAGGAGCAGATTTGAGAGGAAGGAGCAGTGTCCAGGTAGGCACCGGGAATGGGCTGGAGGGGCTGGGCTGGGCTGGGCTGGGCTGAGCTAATCTGGGCTGGGCTGAGCTGGCTGCCTGGACGGGAGCACAGGGCGCCTGCCCAGGCCCTGGCACAGAGACTGGAGGCCAAGGGGGTGGTTTGCAGCCCCAGCAGCCGCCTGGAGCCATCCCGACTGCTCAGCTTGGATTTGGGTCCATCCCAACTGCCCAGCCTGGATTTGGGGAGGGCAGAGAGCAAGACACCCCCTTGACGTCCCCAGGGCGTCGCCTGCTTTTCCCTGCCAAGCCGATCCCTGTGCAGAGCATCCCCCTGAGCCTGGAGGGTTGGTGACAGCGAGGAGCCCCCCCAGCCCCTCCCTGGCCCGGCCAAACCGTCCCTGCTGCGCTCCCGCCCTCCCCGAGACGGAGTCATGGCTTATTATAGCAAATGTTATTGCAGTGCTGAGAGAGGCTCCTGCATCCAGGAGCAGGCAATATCCTGCCTGAAATGCTCAGGGACCTCTGCCATGTGCACATTCTTCTGGAATTCGGGTGGCAGGCGCTGGTGACAGCACTCGGGCTGCTCGGGCCGGGCTCGGCGGGGGGCTGTGGGTTTTGTCCTTCTCTTTGCAGGATATTCACCTCAGCTGGGGAACACAGTGGGTTATTGAACACAAAATGTTCTGGAGGAAATCGTTAAAGCAGGGTGGAGTGACAGAGCTCTGGGTTAATGTCACCTGAGAGGAAAAGGGCTTCCAGAAAGGAAGAATACTGGAAAGCCCTGAAGGCCCTACGTGCTCTCGGTGAGGAACGGGGAAGGGAAGGTGATGCTTTCCCAGGGAAAGGCTGGACCAAACCAGCGGCTTCTGTTAATAAATGTTAATAAATAAAATGAATTTAAATTAAAAGTTAATAAAACAAAAATTAAAAGTTGCAACCATCTCCTTCCAACGTCGTAAGGGTTCTGGTTTGGGCACAGCCCCCACAGCCGTGTTGGAAACTCGTCCTTTCAGACAAGCTCCTCGTGGATGGAGTTGCTGATGACTCTGAGCTTCCTGAACAACCCCTCTGCATTTGTCCCATCCCCTCCATGCACAGAATCATTGAGGTTGGAAAAGCCCTCCCAGCCCATGGATTCCACCCCGTGCCCCATCCCCACCTTGTCCCCAGCCCAGAGCACTGAGTGCCACGGCCAGTCCTTCCTTGGGCACCTCCAGGGATGGGCACTCCAAACCTCCCTGGGCAGCCCCTCCCAACACCTGACCACCTTTTCCATGAGGAAATTCCTCCTCATGTCCAACCTGACCCTCCCTTGGCACAGCTTGACTGCATTTCCTCTCCTCCTGTCCCTTGTTCCCTGGGAGCAGAGCCCGACCCCCCCCGGCTCCCCGCTCCTGTCAGCGAGTTGCAGAGCCACAAGGTCCCCCTGGAGCCGCCTTTTCTCCAAAATCTCCAGATTTTCAGGCCTTCATGGGCAAGGAGCTCTGGGGTGCTCAGAGGGAAGGTTGCTGCAAGTATGTGACCTGGAGTGTCTGGATGTTTGGTGCCCTGAAATAGTCAACAACATATTTAATAATAATAATAACTTCCACTTCAGCGAGGGAAACACAGAGTTTTAACCCAGACTAAACGATTATAAACCCCATGTCTTTAGACTGCAGAATTAAAGAGTTTAGGGGAGAAATTAACTATTGAGTAGGTTTGTGTTTGCTGAGGATGGAAATAACTCCTTCATTCACTGAACGTCCAGTGGGTCCACAGGGGACACGTGTTACCCCGAGTGCTGCCTTTCGGTCTCACCTTAAAGCATTCACTTAATTTTGAGCTTGTTGTTTTCCTGTTTCCTCTCTGGGGTGACTGAGCCCCCAGGGAGAAACCTCCCCAGCTATTTTGGAGCCCAGGGGTGTGATTCAGCTCTGCAAACAATAAAATAAGTGTCTGTCATGCCTGTCCCTGGAAAGCACAAGAATTCTGTCACCCTTAAAGCTCCGGGGTGGGCAAAGCTCTGTGCAGCAATTTCCCCCCAGGAGCCACCTCCAGGCTGATATTCCAACATTTACCCCAGCTGAATTCAAGTGTTGGGATTGGATGGATGACTTCTAAAGGTCTCTTCCAACCCAAATGACTCTGATTCTAAGGCTTCAACCCACTGGGAGCTGCTGCCTTCCCCAGCATCCACCCCTTTTGCCTCATAGCTGCCTGTCCCCTTCCAGCCACGGCTCTGCCTTCCCACTGAAACACATGTCCCAGAAAAAAAAAGGGCTGTGCCTTGGCTGGAGAATGAATAGCCCCCTCCCAGCTCTGTGCCAGGCGTGTTTTCTGGCACAGAGCAGGGGCAGCGAGGGCATCCAGGGCTCAGTGGCCCTGGAGCAACCCGGCACAGCGGGTCGTCCTTTCAAATCGGCTCCAGCCCCAGCCTGGGCTCGGCCTGACTGGGAAAACTCTTCCCAGCAAAGCAGGGGGATATTTATTACCACTGTCAGGATTTGGGAACTGGAGAGTGGCAGCAGAATGCAAAATCCAAGACGAGGGTACAAATTCCAAGCCCCTGGGGATAAGGAGATAAAATAAAAGGGTTGTGTCCTGCAGGTCAGAGCCCACCTCCCCTCCTGCTCTCAAAGGATGGGATCTGGTCTGGCTGCCTGCATGGAGAAGGACTGGAAAACGGTGTCTGCCGCTTGGCTTGGGGCTGCTCCTTCCACAGTCCCTGCTAGTTAATGTCCCCCCAATTCCTGTCCTTCCAATCCCCATCCCTCCAAGTCCCATCTCTCCATCCCATCCCTTCAAGCCTCATCTCTCCAAACCCCATCCCTTCAAACCTAATCCCTCTTATCCCCGTACATGTGAGTTCTGTCCCTCCAAACCCCATCCCTCCCAACCCCATCCCTCACGTCTGGGCCAGCCTTGGCCGACCCAGGATTGTGGGAATTGTCGTGCTGGTGGAGCTGCAGAGGGCAGGGATAAGCCTATTAAAATGACAACGGGGTGGGATTCGCGTTCTCCTCCCGCTTCCCATCCCAAATGATCCCACCTTCCGCAGGCCGGCAGCGATCCCTGCCCCGCTCCCCTGCTCCTGCAGCTACACGGGGCTGTCTCCTTCAGGAGGAGCCAGAGAGACACGAGTAACGGGACGCGGCCGCCCCGGCCCCGCTTGTGCCGGGTTTGTCCGTCCCGGTGCTGCCCGAATCCCTGGGATGCATCCACGGACACCCCGAGGTCCGACACCCGGCACCCTCCCGAGGACTCGCAGCAGGAGGGACCTTTCCCATGAGATGCTGCGACCTTGGGCCAAAGAGTTTTATTTCCTACAGGCAGGAGAGTTTTCCCTGTCATGGAAAACAGCATCCCCCAGCTCCCCCCCTCAGCAAAATGCAGCCCCTTCTGGAATTGCTGGGATTCGCTGCTTTGGGGGACCACCGAGCCCCTCTGCCGGCACAGCTCCGTCAGGATGAGGGACCACACAGCTCGTGGGAGCCGGCGGGATGCAGAGCTCTGGAATGAAAGGGAAGAGCGTGTTAATCAGCTAAAATTCAGGGTGTTTCACAGAAAAAAAAAAATTGCAATTAATAGAAAACAAAAAAATGAGCCAGTTAATTGCAACAGCTGCAGCTGCGTCTGCACGGGGAGAACAGGGGTTGTAAAAGGTTGCACGAACAGGGATTGGGTGGAGATGGAGACAGGGTGGGGACGGGAATGGGGAGGGGATGGAAATGGGGAGGGGGAAAGGATGGAATAGGAATGAGGGTAGGGATGGGGATGGGGATAAGGACGAGAATGAGAAATGGGATGGGGATAGGATGGGGATAGGGATGGGGATGTGAATGAAGAAAGGGATAGGGATGTGGATTGGGTGGGCACTGGGTGAGGACTGGGTTCTGGGCTTGCTGCCTGCGTGGATAAGAACTGTAAAAGCAATGCCTGCAGGGGAAAGGGATAGGGATAGGGATGGGGATGTGGATGAGGCATTAGTGCCTTCTCATCCAAGGCAGGACGCAGCTTCGGAGCCAGCACATCATCTGGCATCTCCCTTCCTTGCCTCCTCTGGAAGAACTGAGATAATTCCACTTTGATCACCTTTAAAACATGAAGTTGCAGGGGAGAGTGATTTCAGGAGCAAATCAGATCTGATCGGAGCGAGCAGGTGGGAAGTGGGTGCTCCACCATCCCCAGAGATCCCTCTGGCTCTGTGTCCTGATCCCCCTGCAGGGAAAAGAAAAAGCCGATATTCACCCTAAAAAAGAAAAAGAAAAAAAAAAAAAGAAAAAAAAAAAAAAAAAAAAAGAAAAAAAGCCTTTGCTCTCAGAGTGCTCAAAGAGCTGGGAATAACTCCCAGGGGTCCCTCAAAAAAACTACCTCCTGTGTTTATTAGCCTGGGCCTGGGCCTGGGCCTGGGCAGCCCCCGCGAGCCTCATGGCTGTGATGAGGTGGGGCGTTCTCAGCCAGCAGCGCCGAGAGCGGGCAGTGCAGGGAGCACCGAGGGGTAGCGAACACACCCCCACACACCCCCTGAGACCCCTCCCCAGCCCACCCAGGGCAAACAACTCCCCCAGGAACTGCAAACCCTGCAGTCGGGACAAGCACAGGGAGCAACAACATGAACGGGAGTAACAAAACCCCGCCCGAGCCCCGACAGCGACGCCGGAGTGCGGAGGAAAGAGAAAATTATGCAAACGAGGTTTATCGGCTGATCGGAATAACAAGTGAACTGGAGCTGGAAGGGGCAGCTTTCGCGGGTAATGAGGATTATTTACCCAGCATTTCCCTTGCAAATCAGGAGCGGGTTCCCAGCGCCGGCGCGACGCTCAGCACCCGGGGAGCACACGCGGATCTTGGCCAAATCTTCAGCTTTTTGCAGGAAAACGCTGGCCCTCGGGTGGGCTCTGCCCTCCCCGGTGCTCCAGGGGGGACCCAGGTGCCTCAGGGACACGTTTTTCTCCTCGTGGCCACGCTGAGAGTACAGCACAGGCCAGTCCAGGTCCTCCACGGGAGTTCAAGCCACAGCAGTGAGTTTAGTTTTTGGCAATTAACAGTGTCCATAACTATTTTTCTCGTTATCAGCAGGCAGAGCATCTGTCCTGTGTCAGGGAACAGCACTTGCCAGCAGCCCCAAAATCCCCCCCAGCACACTGGGGTCTCAGCAGCCCCGTTGTCCTGTTTCCTCAGCTCCAAGGGATGGCCCTTTATTGAATCCAGCTTCCAAGCAGTGTCTCTTGGAGCTATTTGGGTCTTACCCATGCTTTCCAGGCCAGGACTATTCCCATATGCATGATCCATGTGTTCCAAAATATTAGTGCATTGGAAAGGTCTTAACTCAATTTCACTCTGCCTTTTCCAGACATTTATTAAAACAGTGAGCTGTGAAATTCTGCTGTGGATTCCCCCCGGCTCAATTTGTGTCTGCGATGGAGGAACCTGGAGAAGACCCATCCAGCACATTCCAGAACAGGGGACATTGATGGGAATCTCTCAGGGATCCCTGTGCAATTGGTGAAGGAAAAGGTTTTTCCTTCTGATTGTTCAGTACAGGACACAAGGGAACATCCCAAATAGCCAAGACCTCGTTGTCCCTGCAGGAATAGTGTTTGTAGGACTCGAGGGAGCATCACCTCCCCTTTCATCAGGGACCTCAGTTCCAGCCTCAGGTCAGGCTTCTGCTGCCCCTTGGGAGGAGCAGACACCTGGAAGAGGGAGCAGATGTACCCCAGACATTTTTCAGGCTGCTGGGGACAGGCGGGATGTCAGGATTGGGCCCATCCCAAACTGAGTGTCCTCTTCCCTGGGCACACTCTTCCAGGCTTCTGGGAGAAGGATGTGTCACCCCTTGGTGTTGATGATCCAGCCCCGTGCACAGAGGTGGAAGACCCTTGAGCTGAGGTTCGTGGCGGGCACACGTGGGTTTCGGGATGAGGAATTCTGCAGAGGAGATCTTGCCCTCCCAAATGCTTCTGGTGAAGGACCCGCAGCAGGACCATGCAGGACCTCCCTTATGTCCCACCTCAGCTCTGCCAGGGGGGTTTCCATGGCACAGCAGGAGGTGGCTTCT
Organism: Cephalopterus ornatus; assembly: GCA_013396775.1. Taxonomy (NCBI): domain Eukaryota; kingdom Metazoa; phylum Chordata; class Aves; order Passeriformes; family Cotingidae; genus Cephalopterus; species Cephalopterus ornatus. The sequence continues at coordinate 256,383 of VZRE01002163.1, forward strand.
CCTGAAGGAGGGTTCAGCCACAGAGACACCCTGCCAGGATGGGCACGTGGGGCTGCCCCGTGGGCAGCAGAGGGGCCACCACGCCCCTGGCGAGGACACGGAGAAGTGTGAGGAAAGGGGCACAGCATTGTTGAGGCCGTGTGAAGATTCGGGGCACAAGTCCGAGTCTGGCAGGCCCAGAGTGCTGGGACCCACCACACCCCTGGCCAACAATGCACATTCCTGTTGTGTGCCGGGGGGGTCAGGGCAGCCCCCACACGGGTGGACTTTGTTTGGGAGCATCCTGCTGAGGGACAGGGAAGTCCCGGCACAAACACTGTCCCACTGTCCCTCTGCCCCTGCGCTCCCACAGACCAGGACTGGTCCCCAAAGAGCAGAGCGAGGAGGCAGCTCAGGGTCGTGTTTCCACCCTTGGGGCCATTTGTGCTGCGAGAACTTGCCAACCCCATAATCTACAGGATGATTTGCACCAGTGTGAGAATGTAGAGCCCAGCTCATTACAAGGGGTTGTAGCTTAATTTCGGTGATGGTTTCGCCAGGAATTGCTGTAATAAATCTCTCGGTGCTCCCTAAGCTTTGGGTACTCCTGGGCCAGGCTCAGCTCTCGTGACCTCTGTGCAAACCTGACGTAATGTTCCCGGTGCCGGGAAAGATGCTGCAAGTTTGGAGACTTAGAAATGAAAAGAGGATTTGGCCTGAGATTTCTCCCAACAAACCTTTCTCATGCAAATCTGGCCATTTTGCACTCGCCTTGAATACCAAATCAGCACAAGTTTCACCGCTCAGTCTCACATTTCCCCCACATAACCCACAGTTCCACGTCTGTCCGTGCTGGAACCAGGCACACGGCCCTCCCTCTGTATCCTATTGGGGGGCACTCTGCTCACTCCAAACCCCAAATGGGCTTGACCCATCACATGGGATGCCCAAGGGCTGCTCATCTGGGAATATTTGGCCATGGACATTGGGAGGATTTCCTCTGGCACGTGGCTCTCAGTGCTGTGGTTTAGTTCACAGAATCCCAGGACGTGCTGAGCTGGAAGGGACCCACAGGGATCGTCAAGTCCAACCCTCAGCCCTGCACAGGCCCATCCCCAGGAGTCCCACCCTGTGCCCCAGAGGATCATCCAAACCCTTCTTGAGCTCTGGCAGCCTTGGGGCTGTGCCCACTGCCCTGGGGAGCCTGGTCAGTGCCCAACCACCCTCTGGGGGAAGAACCTTTTCCTGAGATCCAACCTGCCCCTGCCCTGACACAGCTCCAGGCCATTCCCTGGGTGCTGTCCCTGGTCCCCCCAGAGCAGAGCTCAGTCCTGCCCCTCCTCTTCTTCTCCCCAGGCAGTTGTACCTGCAGTGAGCTCTCCCCTCAGTCCCCTCTGCTCCAGCTGAACACACCAAGTGCCCTCAGCTGCTCCTCAAGGCCCTTCCCCATCTTCGTGTCCCTCCTTTGGACTCTCTCTAAAGAGCTTGGTATTGATCAAAGGTTGGACTCAATGATCTTGGAGGTCTTTTCCAACCTAAATGATGCTGTGATTCCACCAGGACACAAGAGGAAACCCAGAGAGCCCACGAGGAGCTTTGCTGACCGACTTCCACAAGGGTGCCCTCTTTTCCCTCATTCCCAGCGCCGGGGAGGGGGGCGGCTGTGAGACCCCCAGATTAGGTAAATGTCCCCTGGGCAGGAGTGCTGGGAGAGAAAGGCATATTTCCATCCCACCAACGGTCTCCAGGGAGCAGAGCCCTCATTCCCAGCCCCTCAGGTGCGGCGGGTGCGGAGCTGAGCCGGGGGAGTTGACTTTTGTCTGGCTCCGGGTGGTGCTGATCCCGCTGCAGCTGGGAGGGGATTTCCCGTCAGCTCCAGCCCAGCTGCTTAAAAAACTCCTGCAACTGAGTGAGCTAATATTTCATGAATAAATTGAAGTGGTCAGGTCCCATTTTGTGAGGAAAGCACGGTTCCCTGCCGACCAGCCTCCTCGGGACTTTCGGGGATATAAATAACTTCACAGGCTCCTTCTCTGAGCCTTTCAAAATAAAAGCAATGTTCAGTTATTTGATTTTTTTTTTTAATTTTATGCAAATGATCTTCTGTTCTGTGTTATTATGTAAACGAGCCAACTGAAATGGTAATGAGGGAACCCAGAAGTATGCATATATTAACTGCTGCTATAGAGCTTTACACCTACAGAAATGGCACTGAATTACATTTCCAAGGGAGGGACAGGTGTCCTGAGGGTGAAGATTTTACTCCAGGACTTGCTTACTTCTGAAATCCCTTTATATAAAAGCTTCTTCCTACAGAGAACAGTCAAGCATTCGATTCAAGCAGCAAGTCAGCACTTAAATTCCTTATTTTCAGTGTGGGAAAATGTGTTGCATTGAGTTACCATCAGCCTGTGCAGCAGCAGCTCACAGCCCACCTCTGATACTCTGGCTTAAATCAGAGTCCTCCTGCGTACAGCACCACCAGATAAACCACGAGGAAGGCAGAGCTGTGGGAATTTTTCTCTCCAAGCACTCCACTGCAAAAGGGAACCCATGGAGAAACCATCCCTTATGTGCTCTGCTCTAGGACTGGGGAGAAATTGCTGGGCTCAGGTGAGCCCAGAGCGTGATAAACACGTAGGATGAGACACCCAAAGAGCAACTTCTTGAGAGGTTAAGGTAGAGGCAAAGGCCATTTCCAAAGGTCACGTGGTCTCCAATGAAATCCACGCCAAAACTCACTGGCATTAAAGAAATTAAAAGGTTTCTGCTTCCTAAACCTCATCCTTGCATTCTCCATGGGGTCCTCCTGCTCTCCCTCAAGGTGCTATACACACCTGGGGACACATCCCAGGCTAGAAAAATGGGACAAGTAACACCTTCACTTTCTACCCACTTCAAGGGGGTGAAAGAATCAGTTTCTCACCTTTATACAACAGCCCAAGAGAGCTGAAGCCCAGATCCCAGGGCAGCAGGTGCCTCAAATCCCTCCCTAGTCCCCGTGCTGAGCGATGAGGCTTGAGGTGATTCCAGGGGCAGGAGGAGCATTCCCACAAAGGAGGAGCAGATGTTGCACACAGAGGTGCACCAAGCTCACAGAGGTGGCTGGGCTGGAGAAACCTTGGCCGAAACCCACCTCAGTGTGTCTGATGTTACAACCCTTCGGCTCCAAACAACGTGACGTGACAGCACGGGTCCGACCGCCCCGGTGTGTGAGCTCAGGAGCTGCAGGGAAATCCTCCTGAAGGCAGTGTGGGGGGGGGGGCTTGTCCTTGATTTCACCTGGAAGGGAAATATCTGCAGCTCCTGGTTAATAATTAAATGAGACCCAGCAAATAACGGATAATTTGTTATAGGAAAAGCCACCCCAAAGTGCCTTGGTCTGATCCAAGAGCCTGTGCGAGCTTTCTGCTGAGCCGACTGGGTTTTGGAACAAGCCCCTAGTGGTAATAAAAATAAATCCCTGTAATTAGGTAAAAGGGAAAATCCAAAAGATGCCATTTGAGCCATTTAGGGCTCAAATATATATATCCTGGGGTTTGGGCTGGGTGGCCCTGAGAGCTCAGGACACCCCGTGAGCCCAGAGGAGGTGGGTGGTGGGGATGGGGGAGCAGCTCCTGCAGCCCAGGGCTCAGCCTCCTGCCCCAAAGCAGGATTTATTGCTAAGAAACCAGGAAACCCTGATTTTCCAAGCATATTTAAAGTCCATTTTTCCCACAGACGAGTGTCACCAGCACCGGCTCCACGAACATGTTGGGCCCCAATGAGGAGTCAGAGAGAGGGACAAAATTCTGCCCAAAGTGGATCTTTTAGGTTTGGAGCTGAAATATTTTAGTTGCTTCTGGGAGGCTCTTTCCAGCCTGGACTGAGGCGTTTTGGGGCGGGCAGTGAAGAACCAAATAGGGAAAGGAGAAGGGAAAGGAGAGTGACTATTTTTGCCATCCTTTGGTGTATCTCATGATACAGTGACTGAACAGAAGGCAGAAATCAGATAAAAAGAAAGACTTCTTGTTTTTTTCGGAGTGATCAGTCCAGTCAGAGCTCTGCCACAGGGCCAAGAGCAGGGTTGGGTTCAAAGGAGGCATAACAAATCCATGGAAAATATATAACTTCCAGGCATCACATTGAGGCAACAGAAGGGTCTCGCAGTGATTGCTGATTGCCAGAGGCTGGCAGAGCCTTGGGAAAGGGCTATTTTATATAAACCCTGTTTTTTTCCCCCCTAATTTGAGGTGGTTTTGCTTAATCCTGCCTGGCAAACCTACACGTGCCTTTGCAGGAGATTCTTGAGACAGACCTTTGCTCTCTTCCAATGCAGATATTTCCATTTTTCCTCCTTCCTCCAAGCAGATTGGAACATCTACGTGGTTTGGGGCTGATTGTTTAAACATTTTTTGGGGGGAGGGGTTCACAGGGTCTTTCCTGCATTCCCAGAAATAGAACACAAACATCTACCACTCGGATGTTTTGTTAAGTTATTTTCACTAAAATAATAAACTTGCTTCCGACTGGGAATTTTGTTAAGTGCTTTAGATAAGCTTTTAGCTTCTCTGCATCCCATCACCAGGCGTGGATTTCAGCCAGCTGTTCCAGGGCTTGAGCTCACAGCTCTTCAGGGATGGCTGGAATCCGGCTCTGGAGCTCTCACCTGACTTCGCTCCGATGGACATCACCCCCAGCTCCTCCTCCGCAGAGCTGATTTCTCCCAAATGTTGAGAATATCTGGATTCCTGCCTGAATTTTGGCTGTTTGGGCCCAGCTTTATTCCCATCTCCATCTGGTGACCAGGATGGGCTCTCAAAGCCCACAGACCTTCTGGGGTTCAGGTGTCCCCAGAGCACTGAGATCTTCCAAGAGCCCTTGAGCACCTGGGACCTCGTTGTCCCCCTGCAGAGGGTCCCATCGGGTGTGGCATTAAATCCTCCTGCGTGGGAAAAGGGGCTCTTTGTGGGGGATTCCCGGTTCAGCTCCGGGGACAAGATGCCACAGGGATGGCAGCAAGAGTCACCTCCAGTGGCAGAGCAAGAGGTGGTGGCATTTCCCAGCTCAGCAGCACCAGTGGATGGACCCCTCATCCCAGCTTTTCCATCTGCTCATTCCCAGCTGCAGCACAAGCAGAGGAGTGCAAATATATATAAGGATCTAAAATATGTAATTATATAATATATAAGTGTATTATATATTAATTATATAATTATTATAATTATATAGAACACATAACTATTATATTTTAATATAATATTATATAAAATATATTATAATACATTATAATATGATAAAAATATATATCTATAAATATATATATAATATTTTTCCTCCTTTCACACTGTTAAGAAATTGAGGTCTCAGAAGGAACATGACAATCTCCAGTGGAACCAGCTCCATCCCCGCCCCTTTTTTTTAACTCTTTGATTTTATTTGTGTTTGACACCCAAGCCTTTACTCTCTGAATGGAGAGTGCCAACAACCTCTTAAAATCTGGCTGCAGAAGGGCTGCATTCTACTGAGAACGGCATTTTTTGTAACAACCCCATTTTGCTTTTCACTTTTTCTTACCCAAAGAGTTTCAGGCTGCAGCTCGTCCATCTCCCTGACACCCAAATCCCCTCTCACATTTCCATACTTTTATATATATATATATATATATATACACACACATTGTTAACTGATTATTATCCCATATCTAGGAGAAAATTAAAAAACAGGAGAAGCGTGGGAAAGGGCCAGGGACACCTTCCCCTATCCCAGGTTGCTCCAAGCCCCATCCAACCTGTCCTTGGACACTCCTAGGGATGGGGCAGCCACAGCTTCTCTGGGCAACCTGTGCCAGGGCCTCCCCACCCTTGTTATCAAAAAATTATTTCTTAGATCTGATCTAAATTGTTTAAAGCTGTCACATCCTGTGGGGATGAGACTCCCTCTGTCCCCTTATGTTCCAGACAGGAAAATTAGGGATCAAAGACTGTGGAGGAGGAGAAAGCCGAGCTCTCGCTCCTGTTTGCTCCAGCCAGGACAGGAGAGGTCATTTTCTGGAGGATGTGAGTGTGGGAGCTCATCCTGCTAAAAACTCCGTGGTCCTGGTTTTCAGGGCAGGAGGGCAAAGATGGGGATGAGGTATGGCGTGGGATGTGGAGGCAGAGCTGGGAAGTCCGTGTGAGCCAGGACCAGTCCATCCCAGTCCATCCCAGTCCATCAGCAGGAGGCTTCAGGCAGCTGCAGGTTGCTGGATGAGGTGAATCGGTTCTTAGCGGCTTTTGCTCCTCTAGTCCTTGGAAATAAGGGCTTCACCCACGGCTCCTGGCCCCTGGGCAGGCAGAGGGATGTTCACAGCTCCGGTTTGGGAGGAGGAGGCACCTTCCCTTTGGTATCAGTCGGCAGCCTGAGGACAGGCGGGAGCTCGTCAGAAGTGACGTCACCCTCGGTGAGCTCAGAGCAGAGGTAAAAATGCAATCCTGGGTGAGAGAATCCCTGGTTCCGTGAGGGGGACAGCTTTCTATTTCCACCAGACTGCAATGAATCACTGGCAAGGCAAAAGAAAAAAAACCCTGTATCTTCATTAAAGTTCCCTTTTCTTCCCCACTGAAACTTCCAAGCAGCTGCGCAGGCACCCGGCAGCAAACCGCTCTTCCTGTTTGTTATCCTTCCACAAGGAAAAAAAAGCCCATTCCTCCCCAGAATCACACCTCTGGGTGTGATGGGCTTTTCAGCTGTTCCTCCTTCCCCTCCCTGTGTGTGTGGTTTGTATCGTAACCAACAGGCAACTGCTTGACATCAACAGCAGCAGCAACAACAAGAACAAGAAGAAGGCAGCTCTGGCAGGAGCCGCCTCAAAGGATGCGTGTGCGAGGCGCTCAGCGAACTTCCTAGCGACCGATAATTCCAGTTGGCTGCTTTTCCTTGGGCTGCATCCTCCCGGCGTCGGGCCGTGGAAGTGGTCAGAGCCCCGGCGCTGCCGGGGGCTCCACCGCCACGGGGGTCTCCAGCAGCTGCACGAGGCTTCCCCGGCCGCCGCTCCTTGGGAACGGGCCGGGCGCGGGCGGGAAAAGCGGGAGAAGTTTATTAGTTCTTTTTCCTTCTGCTAAATGAAGCTACTTCGGGCAAGTCTAAATATTTACGGCCTTTCCTGAACACACACACACACACACACAGAGACACGCACGCACTCGCGCACACGCCCCGCGCAAAAAATTGATAAAACCCTCCGTGCAGCGAGATTCTGATTCCCAATTATTTTGCCCTGGTGAAGTTAAAATAAAAAAAAAAATCCCAACTTTGTTTGTGCATTCTTATTGGCAGCACAATGCCAACAATGGCTAAATAGACAGCATAATAAATAGCACCACAATGCCGACATAAAGGCCTTTCTGGTACTGCATACAAAATATAAACTGTGCCATGCCATTATTATTCCGGAGCCCTTGCTGAAACAGTGCAGTTGAAATTCCACCCCCAATGTGCACCTAATCAGCCATTCAGAGCCCCTTAATGACTTGTCAGTTCTTTGCCCTGCCATTTTCTGTCCAATTAATTCTTTTATTGTGCACCGGATAAAGGAAGACAAAGGCCTTCCATGCAATAATGAATCATTAAAATTCAGCAGCTCCTCTCTTGTGCTCTTGGCTCCTCACCAGCAATTCAGGCTGTTTCGCATTCGTTATGTGTGTGGTGGTTAAAATTCACTCTACCTCAAACAAGACCTTTCAAAATGCTTAACCCTTTCCTGGGTGAAGACCTCCATCCCTGCACTGGGAATTTCAACACTCACCAGAAAGGAAGAAAAAAAAGGAGAGAGAGGAAAAGAGGAGGAGGGGGACGAGAGAGGGGAGGGGAGAGGCAGGCAGAGGTATTTTGGGTAAATGTTTTAATATCACGTCTCTGACAGTCACAATATTGCCTGAGCACACAGCCACAAACAAATACGGGGAGCAGGAGCCGATGCCAGGCTGTGGAGGGGGGTGGGATGGGCTGAGGTGCCCTGGTGGGATGGGTTTATGGTGCCGTGGTGGGATGGGGTGAGGTGCCATGGCAGGACAGCTCCACATCTCTCCCTGGGCATCGCTTCCCACCCACACCAATGTCTTTGCATCGCTTTCCCTAAACCAACAGAGCCCCGGGAGCTGTGACGAGGCACTGAGGGACACCCTCTTAGTTTGGATTAGGAGAGGCTTGGTTTTCATCCCTAATTGGTTTAAGATAAACTGAAAGAAGAGGCTTTTAAACCAGAATAAGTGTGTCCAACTGGCGTTTTTTTTAAACATGGGCTTCCCTAAATCAGGTCAAACCCAGCCCTCCAGTTAAGCCAGTGACACGCTGGGCAGGGCTGAGCTCCGTGGCCATATGGGACCAGCTTAATAGGGGTCAGCAGCAACACCGGTGGCTCTTTCAAGCCCAGGGAGGGCAGAGCCACGATTTTGGCAGCACCCACCTTGTTTATCCAAGTGACAAACTACTTTCGGGTGACAGTCCCTGGGCTGGTGGCATCCACGTGTGTCCCATCCCACGGCGGTGGCTCTCCGGTGCCCGGCTGCAGCAGAAGCTGGGGATAGGTTTGCTTTCCGAGCTCTGTTAAAACTGAGTTTTTCAGTGCAGACATCGTGGTTTTCTGGACAAATGATGCCTGGAATCCCCCTCCTCGTGCAGCAAGGTTCTGCAAGAGAATAAACTCGCTTCCCACTTCTGGATGAAGAACCAGCCGCTGCTCCGGCCACATCCCTGTGGCTGGAATCTGCTGTGACAGGACCCCCATGGCCTGACATCCATCAGGAGCCACCTGGGCTGCCTGAAGGGCTGTTGTTCCCGTGCTCCCCATCAGGCAGCAGCCCCTGCATCCCACCTCATCCCATCAGCAGGGATTGCCCTGCAGCTCCTGCTCCGGCGTGGGCTGGGCTCACAGGATGGCAGGGGAATGAGGCAATTTGGAATAAGCACCATTTTCTGTGGTTTGGGCTCCAGGGTGACTATTTTTAGCTCCTGCTGACTCATTTGGGAAATGGCTTCCCCTCCCCAAGCCTCAGCCTTTGCTGCCTGTGCCATCCCGAATTCCTGCCTGGTGCCATCCCGAATTCCTGCCTGTAACACAGAAAGTGAACTTAAAACGACGCTGCCCCAGCTCAGCTGGGCAGGGGAGCGGAGATGGAACACGGCTGGATTGGGTCTCCCTGGCTCCCGCAATCCTGAGCAGCTTCCCTCACTGTGTTAATTAAGGTGTCATGTGATGAATTCCCAAAAAACCCTGTGGAGGCTCTGCAGGGTGTCCAAGGAGGAGCAGGGCAGTGGTGAGGTCGTGTCACTTGGGAGCTGGGGTTTCTCCATGTATCCCTCATGGAGCAGTCAGGAGTTGATAGGAAACTCCCTGCTCTCATTCCCAAAAAGGGAGCTTGGAGCCCTTGGTCAATTTGTGCTTAAGAATTTGCCTTCAGAGCCCTAAATCAGTCGGATCCAACCTCACACTCCTGGAGACTGGAAATAAGGCAATATTAGAGTTCCCTCAAAGCATTCCCAAAGGGCTGGGTTCATCCAGGCTCCCTGAGGACCAGGGCTGTGCCAGGATGTGTTCACTGCAGGGGCACCCCCTCAGGTTACCCAGTAGCTCCTGTGGCCACCAAGACCTTCCCGTGGCCACCAAGTCTTCCCATGGGCTCACACACCGTGCTCCTGCTCCCAAAATCTCTCTGGCATAGCTCTGCCCTACCAGGGTCACTTGGCTGAGCATCTGCTGCCCTGGAACAGCTTTTCCTGCCCTCCTGGCACCTCCACACCCTGCATTCCAAGTGGCACTTACATCTCTAGTCATATTAATTTAATATTTAATTTTTTTTGCCTCCAAATCACAGGCCACAGAAACATCCAGCCCTGGCTTCGGGAAGATAAAGGTGGCAGAGGGAAGAGGTCAATCCATACACAGGGAGCAGGGACATCCCCATGTGGAAGTCTATTAAAGCCCAACACTGCCCTAGAAATGCCCTTTAATAATTTCTTTGCCACAAACCTACAACCCAACAACTGTAAAAAACTCGCAGCAAAACTTCACATCACTCCGGGAAAAACTAAAATAAGGAGGATGAGAAGGGACATTTTTTTTTCCACCATGCAGAAAGAATGTTGATACGGTCTATAAAATTAATTTCCTCTTTCTTCCTAACCAGCACTGCCCGAGCAATCCAGCTGAACAGCAACCTTCATTATTCTCTGCTCCAAAAATAAAACAGGGGAAGTTTTTTATCGCTCGTGTACTCCCGCAATTATCTTGAGAAGCCTTTTTTGTTGACAGCCAGGGGTCAAAAGGCGGCCTTGGTTTCACCTGATCTCATTGACTTTGCAGAGACATTCCAGATTCACGCCAACACAAGAGCCACCAGCGCCGGGCCCCGGGCACACAATGGTGCCATTGACAGCAGGAGGAGCCCAGCCCATGGAAAATCACTCCTTGGGCTGCAGACGGGACCCACACGGAAAAGGGAAGGGGAAGGATGAGGCAGGAAAATGCATCCGTGCACCCGGCATTCATTTCTGATCAAAACGCTCTTCTTTGGGCAGAAACCCAGCTGGGGTTTCTCTGCCCGGGAAGTGAAACGGGAGACTCGTTAAGGGGAATTTGGGGTGTAGGGAATGAACTGCTGGGGCTCTTCGGAATAGCCAGTTCACCCGAAACCCTGGGGTTTAGCACTGGTTTATCCAGGTCGGAGCAGTTTATCTGCCTGGCACCTTCCTGAACATCCATTTTGCAATGGCTTTGGATTTTACTCACTGGCAGATGCACAATGAGTATCCCAAAAACACACAATGAGCGTCCCAAAACCACAGTGAGTATCCCAAAAACACCCAGTGAGTATCCACAGCTTGGAGGGCAATAAAAATCACGAGTCAGCATTCCCTGCTCACACTGGAATTGCTTTCAGGAGCTGTAAAGGGGTCTCCAACACTTCATCCCTGGAAGTGTCCAGGGCCAGGTTGGACGGGGCTTGGAGCAACGTGGGATAGTGGAAGGTGTCCCTGCCCATGGCAGGAGGTGGGACTGGATGGGCTCGAAGGTCCCTTCCAAGCCAAACCATTCCATGATTCTGTGATTCCAAGGCTTATGCCACCACACCACACAATATAGATCTGTGATATCTATAATCAGGAATTGGAATTTGATGATCCTTGCGGGTCCCTTCCAACTCCAATTCCATGATAAATCTGTACTATATATTATAATATACCACTATGTTGTATGTTAATTAGTTTCCTCAAATACTAGTGAAAGCTAACTTTATTTTTGCAAAGCTTACAGAAAGCTAAAACCGAGTGTGGCTGGAGGCAAATGGAATCAAAAGCTGCCTGTTTTGGATGTGCAATTCCTTGGTGCCGTGGCCAGGCTGGTCCCAGGATCCCAAGGGAGGAGAGCACAGCTCCACACACACCCTGGATGGGACAGGGACTGGATGTCAACCCACACTGGGAAGTCAGGGCTGGTGGAAACACTGGGAGAAGGAAAAGGGGAGAGTGAAGAGCTCAGTGATGTTCCCCGAGCCTGTGACTGGGATCCATCCTGCTGGGTGCTGCTCTCCCACGAGCCAGGAATGCTTCAGTGCAATCTTTAACTTCAGCATTTTTCGTGATTGGCAAATCCTAATATCATTATTTGGAGTGATTAACAAGTCCATCACATACAGATATTCTAACTCTGCTTTGTCAGGTCCCCGTGAAGTCACCCCAAGCTTCGCTATCGAACATCAAGACAAAAAGCAAAGATAAATCCTCACGTTCCCATCCCACCTTTTGGCTCCTTCTTTTCCCCCCC
>VZRE01002164.1:0-12569 GCA_013396775.1 Cephalopterus ornatus
GCGACGGGGCTGTGGCTGAGGGGCTGGTGGCGGGTGGGGCCGCGGTTGTGGCGTTCCCCTGCGGGGACGCGGCTCTGTGAAGCGGGGGTGTCTTAGCAAGCGCCCATCCTTTTGGGGTGCATGGCCGAGGGGGATGCGGCCCAGCTCGGGGGCGCCCGGGAGGGGCTGCCCCCCAAAACGCCCCGTAACGGGCACACCCGAGGGCCCCCCGTCCCTGTCCCGGTGTCCCTCCTTCCTCCGGGGAATGATGAGCCTCCCCGTGAGCTCGGAGCGGGGGCGAGGCAGGAATTTGTGCCTCTGGAACATGCACCGTCATCCGTCTGCGGGCCGCCGTGATCCTGAGTCACCATCGCGGCCCGCTCACCACACGAGTCACAGCCTATTCCCGAGTTCTTCCCGGAGAACCCTTGCAAAAGTGAGGCGGAGCAGTGAAAAGGGCAGGAATGTGGGAATAATCGGAATGAGGTGATCTTTGAGGTCCCTTCCAAGCCATCCCAAGATTCCTGGAAGCTTCCTCTGTGATGCAGTGATATCTTCCCGCCCACTCACCTCAAATTTAAGAGGCCAGGTCCCTTTCCTCTGCAACAAGAAAGTATTGAAATATATATGAAGGCACAAAACTTAGAGATACCGGTTTCACTTAAACACGTGGGGGGAAGAAAAATTACTATATTCTGCGAGGAATTTTAGTTCATATAGTAGAAAATCTTATTTGAAGACCACGCTGTTGTTGCTCCAAAAATTTAGCGGAGTTAGTGTTTTTTTTTGGTTTTTGGGGTTTTTTTGGAGGATTTGTACATCAAAACGTGTATTTTTGATGGCACGGGGGTTATCAAATGTGCTTTTTGTTTGAGTCTGAAGTTGCGTTATAAGAGACCTTTAAGCCCACCAAGTCCAAATCGCTGGGGAGATGGTGGAGATCCAATTAGTGTGTCTCCTGCCTGGCTGTTCCCTCTCATTCCCGTTTTCCATGGATTCAGGCTGTCTGCAGGAGGCGCCGCTGCACCACATTTCCCGGCCCATCCCCGTCCATCCCGAACTAACTGCCGGGAATGAACTCGGTCAGATTTTTTAAGGCAAAATGGAGCGTCTTTCCAGCTGTAATTCCCTAATTACATCGAAACTTCTAATTTCACTTAATGAATCACGCCGAGAATGGCACTAATTTGTTTAATTGCCTTAAAAAAAAAAAAAAAAANNNTGCCTAATTGTGTAAATTATCCAAAAAAAAAAAAAAAAAAAAAGGAAGGACGCAGCCATTTGTGCGGAAAAGCACCAAACACTGGTGGTGTCTGGCTGAAGGAGGGAATTGTAATGGATCCTGTGTAATTCCAGATGGTGAGTTTTGTCCTTTATTAACTCCGTGGATCCCACGTGGTGCAACAATCACAGCAGCTGCACGTGGAATTGGATGGATGGCTCTTCCATATATCCGTTGGGTTTGTCACCTTCAATCACATTTCACACATTTTCATGGACTTTTGCTCTGGTTTTTGCCTGGTCACAGTGGGATAATGCATCCAAGACCTGCTGTTCCTCCTGGGAATGAGAGATTGAGAAGGATCATCCACGGAGTCTGAGCTTCCCAGGTGCAAGCAGTAGAATTTCCAGTCCAGAAGGACCTCCAGAACTTCTGCTCTGTGTGACACCGCAGCCAAAGCCACAGGACAATTCCCAGTGGGAAAATCCCACAGCAAATTCTAAAATCCCCAGTAACAATAAGACCTGGGGAGAGGAAAATATCGGGGCACTGACAGTTATCCAGGAGCAAACCATTTGTTAAGGAAAAGCGGGAAGCCCTTGAGAGGAGGACAGAAAAACACTGTTAAAAAATCAGTTATTTCTAAACCTGTTTTTCCAGACTCCAGATCTGGGAATCTGTTTACCCCTGAGCAGGCTGTGCCCCCCGTGTCCCAGCTGTTTTGCCATCATCAGGAACAGCCACCTGCAGATCTGGCGTCCGTATCCCTGATGGATCTGGGGGGTTCCATAGGAAGTCGGTGCTTCCCCCTCCTCACCTCCCTGTCCCACATCCCGGGGCCAACTCAGCTTTCCCAGTCATGTGTTGTCATAATATTTAATCTGCAGCCCTGACTTTGGCAACAGATGTTTTAAAGGACAATTTGTATTCCCCGAAGTGCTTTGGGGACCCTGGGGGAGCTCCCAGGAAGCTTTTTCCTGGCGCACAGAAGCCGCTTGCTCCGGCTTCCAGCTTTGTTTTGGGTCTGGCTGGATCCTCTGGATTTCTCCAGCTGCCCTCTCGTTTACTTTTGTGGTTTATTGAGATATTTGTTTCCTCTTTCTGGTCTCTCTCCTCAGTGCTCCGTGTGGTAGTCATGCCGACAGAAAACTGATGGAACAGAGAAACGCTGGAAGCAATTCCATGTAAAGCATTCCGAGATGTGAGCGAGGAGCTCTTGGGATGTGCCGGAACTCTTGGAACTCTAGGTGAGGCTCGAGACGCAGGCCTGAGTGAGGAAACCACTCTTCAAAGTGTTAAAGTTTTTACAGCTCTGCTCAGCAGCTGGACACGCTCTGTATCCGTCATGATATTCCTGCCTGGAAAACGACGCTGCCTGAGACGAGTACGGAAACTCTGGGGTGTTTTTAATACCTGATTTCACTGTACCCCACGGTCTGATGCCACTTACATGGAACATCCCCTGGCTGGTTAAAGGCTTTGATTCATTATTGTTCATTATTTGGCCTTTGTTGCTCAGCTGAGGTGCTCAAGTTCCCTCATAAAAATGTCTCCGACACTCTTCCAAGCGTGGCCGTTGCAGCACGTTTGGAATACATTTATTTTAACTGGAATGCATTTCTTTTTCTAATCGGACTTTATTTTCTTGTTGCACGGCGGGACTCCTCTTCCTCACACCAGCTGCCACGGGGGAGGTGAATCCCACACCTTCCCCGCTTCCATGCACAGCTCCCGCCCTGTGTCTGCATCCAGCAGCCCCCTGGATGCAGAGAGGCAATTCCAATGGCAGAAGACCTGGTTCGTGGGATGTTGCCCTGGGGTCTTGTTGTCTCCTTCCAAAAATTGGCCTCAGCCAGGGCGGGCTTGTGCCAAAAGGATGGTGAGTTTCTTCTGGAGCAGCCAGAAAATCCAATATTTCCATGCTTGGCCCTGGCTTTTTTCTGTGGGAACGCTGCAGCTCCTGGAGACGTGGCTCTTGAGTCCCTATTTCCAGTAGGGAACTCTACAAAGAGTTATGGAATCATGGAGTGGTTTGGATTGGAAGGGACATTAGGGATCATCCAGTGCCACCCCTGCCATGGGCAGGGACACCTTCCACCAGCCCAGGTTGCTCCAAGCCCTGTCCAACCTGGCCTTGGACACTTCCAGGGATCCAGGGGCAGCCACAGCTTCTCTGAGCAACCTGTGCCAGGGCCTCCCCACCCTCCCAGCCAGGAATTCCTTCCCAATATCCCACCTATCCCTGCCCTCTGGCACTTTAATCTCTGGTGCTGTCTGAGCTCTCCATCCCCGAATCTCGGGAGATGCTCTTCCAGACTTCTGGCACGTGGGGTGAGTGCTCCCGTAAGCAGTCGGTTTGCCTCAGAGGAGGGGGTTTTTTTTGCCTCAGCGCTGGGTCATGTGGGGCATTTGGGTGCCCATCCCATGTGGCAGCAGATCCCGAACCTTTGTCGTGCCCCCGACTGCCTCTCCCTTGGCACCATCTGGCCCCATGCCCCGTCTGGGTGCCCGTGCGCCGGGCCCGGAATGTGGCTGCCGGGCAATGCCGATTGTTTCACAGCACAAGCCAAATTCGGGATCAGATGCTTCCTCTCATGAGCCCCGGAGTTCAATGTCCTTTCAGCGCGAGCATTTATCCCTGAATGGAAAGTGCCGGGACGGTGCTTTGCTTCTCGTTATTGGGGCCCGGCGCCCAGACAGCGTGTAAGCGATTCTCTCTGGGACAGATTTGGATCTGTCTGTGCCTCTGTCTGCGGGGCTGGGGCGCCTCTGCCTCTATCCACCTCCAAATATCCCCAAATCCCTCATTTTCCCTGGAGAGCGGCTCCTGCTTTTCAGAGCTGTGACGGGACCACGCGTTCTTTTGGGATACTCATCCCAACCGAGCATCCAGACCTGCAGAGCCTCGAATAGTGTAATTAACGCACAGTCTCGAATATGCAAATGCGCTTTTTTAATTAGCCCCAGAGACACCCAACCACGTGCAGGGTGAGCAGGTAGGGGAGGGGACGGGGCAGCACAGCCCAGACACTCGTGGGGGCAGAGAATGGAGCTCAGCATCAGCTGATTCCCAGTTCCAGGGCGTCCAGTCTGTGCTGCCGGGCTGCTCCCAGTTCTCCACGGGAAAACAGACCAAACCCAGGCTAAATCAAACCAGAGCCGTGCCAGGAAGAGACCAGGGAGGTCGTGAGACGTGTCAGAATTAACCCCCCTAGGTGAGGAGCAAACAGGTTAAAGTGTCAGGAATGCATGGAGTGGGGAGTGAAAGGAATCTCGTGGATTGAATCCTCTCCTAAATGGTATCAAAAAGCAGATTTTTCCTGCCAATTAAAGTTTAATTTCCTGATAATGAAAGGGGGAGATACTCAAATAAGGAATGGCATGGTCCTCGCCCCAATCCCAGCACCTCTGGTGTATATAAAAGTGGAGGCGCCCAAAGATCCACATCTGGGCTGCAAGGCTTGGGGGTGGATCCAGAGGCACCTCTGGAGAGGAAGGCTCAAAGGGAAGAGCTGCTCCTGGGATACATCTCCATGCCTTTTCCCATCCCATGGCATTGGCGAGGACCAGGGTAGTCCCGACCTCACAGCAGGATGCCAGGGGAGCCCCTGTCCTGCTCCCCACACCCTCTGGCACCTTGTGTTTTGGGGTGTGTTCTGGAGAATTCTGGAGTCAGCTTCCAAAGGGGTTAATGGAGCCTTTGGAAGGGATGAGGAGAAGAAATATCCTTGGCTCCCAGGAGTGTGTCCCACTCACAGCAGGATCCTGTCGTACTTCGAGTGTAAGGACAGGGGATGGTTGTGGTATCCAGATGGGATGCCTGGATGCTCCTGCCCCAGGATCAGCAAAACCGGGATTCTCCTGCCCCAGGATCAGTGATGCCAGGACGTCCCTGCCCCAGGATCAGTGTCCCTGCATCAGTACAATTTGCCATGAACGCTGCATTTTTCCTGAATTTCCCATTTTAACATCACCTTTCTGCAAATGCTTCCTCCACTTTCCTTGTCCTGCCTTTTTTTTTTTTTTCCTACATATTTCACACCTGCCACGATGTGACTTCAAGGAAACTCCCCAAATCCCCAGGAACTGCCCTCTCCCGAGCAAAGCCGGGCAGGCCCCATTCCCGCTCCCACACTTGTCGGACCAGTAGGATCGGGGGAGGCCCTGCCCCGGTGCTTTGTGGCTTCAGTCATGTTTATAAACTACCCCGAGATCTGAGAGAAAAAACATTTACGAGGGCAAAATACTAAGTTGCCAAAGTGTTTCTAACCTCATAAACGCATCATTTTAAATGCAAGGAGGCACCGAGCAGGGCAAGATCGCACAAGTGGGATCCATCCCGGGAGCTCCAACTGCAGAATTCCCTCCATTTCTGCAAACCATTTCAATCGTGAATTGGAAAAAAAGCGCCTTTTTAAAGATATTTTCTGCGTTCTAAAATTGGAAACTCATTTGTTTTTTTAGCTGCCCTCCTCCTCCTTTTGTTTCTCTCTTTGTGCAGCGTTGGGACAAAGCTTCCTGGAAATCTGGACTGAAATGTGGGATTCAATTCAGCTCGGGGTGACTTTGTTCCTTTATTCACACAAACTGCAGCGAATGTGTTTGTTGTGGGGCCATTCACTGGAACATCATCCCAACAATTGTGCAGCTGAGCTGGGATCCTGGGGCACCTCCTGCTTATGGATCTGCAGTGGGAAAGCAGGAATTGGCAGCCTGGGAGCAAGAGGTTTAGGACTTAGTCATGGGCCACTTTGCAAACAGAGTGGGATGATCAATAATTCATTAATAATAAATAATTTTTGTGCACTGGCTGAGGTTGCCCCTGGATCCCTGGAAGTGTCCAAGGCCAGGTTGGACAGGGCTTGGAGCAACCTGGGCTAGTGGAAGGTGTCCTTGCCCGTGGCAGGGGGTGACAGTGGATGGGATTTAAGGTCCCTTCCCACCCCAAACCGTTCTGGGATTTCAGTGCCAGAGGCAGCAGTGGGTGCCTGGGCTGGAGTCACCCATGGCTTGGTGGCCACGAGCTGCTCTCCCAGCCACCCTGAGCTTCCCCATCCCGGGAGATGCTCAACCTCAGCCCCCTGATTCCTTCAAGGATTCATGTCCCCACCTTGGGCTGGTGCTCTCTGAGTTTTGCAAAGGCAGGAGCTCCCCCAGCCCTGAGCAGAGCAAATCTCTTGTGGCGCATTTTGGAGGCTCCTTCCAGGAAAGCTTTTTCAAGGAGCAGGATTCCAACACCCCTGTGGGGACGCACCTGCCCTTGGATGCTCCTCACCAGGGCCAAAGGCTGGGAAGTCTCCACAGTAATCCACGGTGCTCCTGGTGGCTGAGTGGCAGCAGAGCTCCCTCCCGGGAACAGGCTGCTCTCCAAGCCGTGGAGGTTGTGCTGCCTACTGTCTGAACAGAAGGCAACACAGTTACAGCTTAATCTAATGAATGAACCCCGATAAGAGCCATTGTCACGTTCCCTGTCCAGTCCTTGGCGTGGGATGCTCCCTGTGGAGCAAGGAGCTGGCAGAGCAGCCATGGCGGAGACACGGATGCTGTGGCCAGAATGCCAAATAAACAGCGTGGACAACCATCTGCCACCCCCAGAGCTGCAGCCAGCCCTGACACCCCATTAGGCCACGGCCCAAAAGCACAAATTTGGTGGTTTGGCCACCGGCGGTTTTCATTTTTTCTGCAGGAAGAGAGCCAAGGGATTTGAGGACTTGTTTAAATAATGGGAAGGCTGCTGCTGCCTGTTTTGTTTATGTCATCAAAAAAGGGCACAGCTTTGAAGTTACCCATGAGCAGCCACAATGCTGGCTTCAAAAGGCAGGGGAGCTGGGATGCTGCTGGGTTTGCACCTTCCTGGAGCGGAGCATCCATGGGCTCACTGTGCCCAAAACTGCCGCGTCTGAACCAGGGCTGCTGACCTCAGAATGAGCTGATTGTTTTTCATTATTAACATAGAAAAAGAGGGAAAGAATCGCAACATTCTCCTCCCCCAAAGCATTTGTTGTGCTACAGCTGCCACTTAAGTTATGAAATGCCTCTGGAATTCCAATCAAGGACAAACCAGGGGGGAGTGTCACCTGTCCTGGCTGTCACCAAACCACATCCTCCTGCTCTGAGACCTCCCCCAGGTAGCAGGACTAGTAAATTGATTCTCAAAAACATTTCACTCCTTTCTGTAACATTAAGCCCTGAGCAATTCTGTTACAATTCTATAAATCACAAATATTTTCTTAAAATAGACTTAATTTTATGTTTCCTGAGCCGTCCTCCGTTCTCCCTAAGCCGATCTCCAGGCAGTGAGCAACTCCCAGAGAATGCAGTCGTGCAGTCCATCTTCTGCTTTACCTTTAGTTCCAAATAAATCCAAGCTGGACTCCATACACAGGATCAATGTGTGTGGAACAGTCAGGCCGGAGCTTTCCCTGCTGCTGTTCCACCGCAGATGAAGCCGGCCCAGGGAGAGGGGGAGAAGGTTTCCCTTTGCCCTCATTGCCAGAGAAACACGTGGATGTGTAAAAGCCTGATCTAGACATGTTGGGATTGTGGGATAATTCCTGTTTAACCACTTCTGAGTCACTGCATTTCCCCATCAAACACCGGATGGGTCATTTGAATACCCGCGCTCGCACCTCCCTGGCGCTGATTCCTGTGGAAACCCAAACTGCTCTTGGAAAAATCACGGAATCCCAGACTGGTTTGGGTTGGGAGGGACCTTAAAGCTCATCCATTCCACCCCCTGCCCTGGGCAGGGGCACCTTCCACTGGCACAGGTTGCTCCAAGCCCCATCCAACCTGGCCTTGGACACTTCCAGGGATCCAGGGGCAGCCACAGCTTCTCTGGGCAACAAACGACTACAAGGAGTAGCTGAGCCTAGGAGGTGAAATCCTGTGTTACATGAGTTTTCATGTTTAAAAAGTTGTTATTTCCTTGCTGTTCTAGGAATAGACTGGTGTGACATTTCCCTTGGGACACTGAGAGGGTTTGGCCAGTTTGGCTGGAGAGGAGAGGAGGTGCTGGTGATGGATCCAGCAGGATCCAGAGATGGAACTACCCAAAAATGAGCAGTGCGTTGTCCCTTGTAAGATACCTCTGCGGCTGAAGCACCACAAGTGCTGTTTCCTTTACACCCCACTGCTCCCCATTCCCGCTGTGGGCCGTGGATGAGCTGCTCCAGGGTAACTCCGTGGGCAGGAGCTGGCTCACCAAACCACACTGGTGTTGGGACGTGGCACCCGAATCCATGAGAAAATGCCCCAGTGGATTGCACAGCTCCATCCCTCCTGCTTCCCCCTCCATCTGACTCCCGGGACACGGGGCTGTCAGCTGTATTCCTTTTATCCCTATGATACCAATCATTGATTGATGGATCACCAACCTGCTGGAAGGACTCCACCTCTCCAGGGGGGTTTTCCAGCAGCTCCATCAACACCAGTGCCAATGATTTGTGTGACTGGCAGTTCAGGCAGTGGAGGTTCCCTCGTTCCAGCGTGGAGCTGGGTGTGTTCAGGACAGGACAGGGCTCTGGTGGCCAGGGCCACCTCCCAAAGCCCAGGAGTCCGACAGTGCCATGGCCCAGGGTCCTTTCCACGAGGAAAGAAAACTCCCTTGAAAAAGCTGGATGAATGTCATCACTGGCTACACTCTACATCTGTTCCATCTCAGAATAATTTATTTTAACCTCTGAAGATACAAGGGAAAATATGTGAAGGAGATGGAGACGTGCCAGTATTTCCAGCTCATTATAAGCACAGAACTGTTGCTTGTAGCACTTTTTTGGAGCAGAGAGCAGTCTGGTTTGAAATCCCCCAAGCAATGAGGAATCATGTCCTCACCAATGGAAATCATTCCTGGCCGAAGAGTTTTCTAATTAGAAAAGTTTCAGTTTGAAACTCAGTCTAAATTTCCTCCCTTTACATAATGTTCTGTCTGCTTTCTGAGGGCATTGCTGGGGGCGTGGAGTCACCTAAATGTTCTTCCTTCTCTCAGGGAGTGAAACCTTGGGCTGGAGGGATGTGGGACACGGGGCAGGGACAGCAGGGATTGGAATTGTCATGAGGGATGCTAAAGGTTTTGTTGTTTTTTTTTTCCTATTTGAAAGCAACGCTGCAGTTGAGAGGCAAAAGTGAGGCCAAGGGGAAGAGATGGATCTGCATTTTGGCCACGCTGGGGACCAGCAGAGCACGTGCCACCCATCTCTGCTGGGTGACACCGGCAGGGCTGTGACAAACGACTCTGCCGTGTGAGAGGTGGCAGATGTGCCCCTCTGTGCCCAACCCACCCCAGCCTCTGCTCCACCACCGAAGCACAAATGAACTAAAAATGGCTCTTTTCCAGCCGCTGGTTTTCCTGTTGGGCAGCGCTTTGCACAGCACCACAAAATGGCCCTTTTTTGCACAAAAAGGCACCTTCTCCCCCTTCTCTTTGTGTGGGAGAAGGGACTAAAGGACTTGGGGGACAGAGGGACTTGCTGAAGCAGAGTCACCCCCAGCCTGGTTTGATGATGAGCAACCAGTGACCTGAATGGAGAAGACCCAGAGCCATAAACAGCGCAGCAGCTGTGCCCGAAGAGGACACAGATATGAATGAGTGTTACCAAGATTAAGGTTTAATTAAATTCCTGCGAGATTTTTGGGTCTCCATAAATTCCCTTTGAGCTCTCTGCCAACTAGGATACGCTCCCTGGCTCTGGAATAGAAAAGCAAGTGTTGTTGTGTTTTGCAAATACATTTTCTAATGCATGCAAGTGCTGACTATGCAAAAGGCTCCCTGGTTTCCACGATTAACAAAATTACAAAAGCACAAAGGGTAGCAGTTCTTCTTGTTTTCGACTATCCCTTAAAAACAAGAGATGGATCAAAGTATCCTGTGATTAAGTTCATTAATCACACCCACATCCTGAAAACCATGGACTCCTCTGAACCCACATCTCACACAGGGAGGGTGAGAGGGGTTGGCCAGGGTGGATCCCGCTGTGGGTTGGGTGTTTATTTACTTGTTTTTCCCAAACAAGGCCCTGACGGGTGGCATGGCCAGGGGGCA
The DNA here is from genome assembly GCA_013396775.1 of Cephalopterus ornatus. Lineage (NCBI taxonomy): Eukaryota > Metazoa > Chordata > Aves > Passeriformes > Cotingidae > Cephalopterus > Cephalopterus ornatus. Next base: position 10,242 of record VZRE01002164.1, read on the forward strand.
GGGAGGGCTCTGGCCGGGAGCAGCTGGGTGGGCGAGAACCAGCACAGTCCCTGCCCGGCCCTCAGGGTTGGGATGCACAAAAACTCAGCTGCTTTCGTCCCGTTCCGGGGTAAATCCCAGGAAGGGAAGGACTGAGCTGCAGGGCTGAGGGGTCAGCAGGCAGGATGGGCACAGGGATGTCTGTCCTGGACACTGGTGCCCTGAAAACCCACTCCAGGAGTGGGATTCCCTGTGGTGCTGCTCCTGTAGGGTTTGTATCTTCCTTGCTTTTAATCCTGTGCTTGTCCTTGTCAACACAGCAATGGCTTATCTAACACACAGACCTTTTATCTTCCCAATATCCCATCTCTCCCTGCCCTCTGGCAGTGGGATAGCCATTCCCTGCATCCTGTCCCCCCAGACCCTTGTCTCAAGTCCCTCTCCAGCTCTCCTGGAGCCCCTTTAGGCCCTGGAAGGGGCTCTCAGGTCTCCCCTTATCTGTGTCTCTCTGTACCTGGTAAGTGGGAACCATCTGTTAAAGCACTTGGAAAATTCAACAGCAAGCTGACAATCACATTCCCAAGCTGCTGGATCAGGCAGAAAGGGATTCAGCCCTCAGCTCCATCCCTACGAGTGGCATCTGACTGCGGGAGGTACAGTCGCGTCTCTCCAAGTGATGGAGCTGGAGGAGCTTCCAACCAACGGGAAATCACCGCAGCCCATGAAGGACGCAGGTGGCACCTGCTCAGTCTAGCAAAGCCCAGCTTTTTTCAATGCCTGACAAAGAAGTGGGCACTGGGAGGGATTTGTACCTCTGAGGGTCCTCCCTGCCCTGCAGACACGAAGTGACTGCCCTGGGTTCCAGCCAAGGGCATCCCAGGATGAACTGCCCATCCCAGCACGGACCAGGCTGTGCTACCTCCTGCTCTGTTTGAAACCAGCCCACAGGTGCTGTTTTGTGGAGGGGACCAGGCCCAGTGACTGTGGAGATTATAATTTTGTACATGCCAAAAGTATTTCTCCAGCCCACCCCCCCCAGATTTAACCACAACCAGAGACGAAAACATCCGATTCGGGGTAGATTTGCACCAAAATGTGAGTATGCTGCCCAGGGAGGATGTGTTGTTCGTTGCATCACAGTCATCCCGCCGGATCTGCCATTTGCCAGGTGCAAAATAAGCCTTTCTGTGACCCCACTGTCATTTAAATATCTGGCTGAAAGCAGGGAGAGCAGGGATGAACTGCGGGTGCAGCAGGGAAGGGGTTATAGCGATAAGCCCGCGGCTCCACGTGGAACAAAGCTGGCATTTCAGGGGGGAGACAATGGATTGTGCTCTCTGTGTGCAGTTCAGTCATCCGTTGGGCTCTGGGGCTGAGGTCACCCACCCAGTCCTGCACTGCAGCATCTCTGGCCCAGCCAGCAAGGAGCAGCCAAACAAAGAGGAGCTGAGTCGGCAGGAGCGGGGCAGCCCGTGGATGGAAAAGGGCTCCGTGAAACGGCTTTCAGAAAACGCTGGGCAGTCCATTTCAGGACACTGCTGCAAATCCTTCTGAATAAGCATTTTCCCTGACACACATCTTAGCACTTCGCATGGCCACTGGTCACACTCAATTCCTGTCTCGCATCCCAAACAATAATTACGGGCTTGGCCTGGTTTTGTGGCTGGCTGATACGATTTGCAAAGCAAGCGTGCAGGCTCCAGCCCAAAGGATGCAGGGGCTTCCATCCATCTGTAAATCATCTGTAAATATTTTCTCTAGCAGCAGCTCCGCTTCCTTCGAAGCATTAAAAGGATGGCAGGTCTAACGTGGAGGCAGCAGCGGGCACGTGGCTCAAAGCACATCCCGGGCACGCACACACGCACACGCACTCTTGGTTTAGGCTGGGGTTTGGGCCATGAAAAGAGGCGGCTCAATTTGTCACCCTGTGCTGATTTCTGGGAAATGGGCTTTAATTATGTCACCAGCAACTGGGAAGCCTGAGCTCTGTGTCGCAGGGTGGTACTGTGAGTTCCTCTGCTTGTTAGTGGAAGGAACAGACAGGCAGGGAGTCCTGGAATGGGTTGGGTGGGAAGGGACCTTAAATCCCATCTCATTCCACAGGCAGGGACACCTTCCCTTAGCCCAGGTTGCTCCAAGCCCCATCCAACCTGGCCTTGGACACTTCCAGGGATGGGGCAGCCACAGCTTCTCTGGGCAACCTGTGCCAGGGCCTCCCCACCCTCCCAGCCAGGAATTCCTTCCCAATATCCCATCTCTCCCTGCCCTCTGCCAGTGGGAAGCCATTCCCTGTGTCCTGTCCCTCCATGCCTTGTCCCCAGTCCCTCTCCAGCTCTCCTGGAGCCCCTT
>VZRE01002164.1:20987-55085 GCA_013396775.1 Cephalopterus ornatus
CCGGTCCCGCGACCCCCCCGGGACACCGCCGTACTGCCCTCCCCCCCCGCGAGGAGCTCCCTGTCCTGCCCCCCGGACGCACCTCGCTCCTGTCCCCCCCGTCCCCTCTCGGGGACACCCCTGTCCTGCTCCCTCGAGGATACCCCTCGGTCCTGTCCCCCCACCAGCGGGGACACCCCGGTCCTGTTCCCCCCCCGGGGACACCCCGGTCCTCTCCCCCCTGGGGACACCTCGGTCGCGTCTCCCCCTGGGGACACCCCGGCGCTGCCCCCGCGGTGTGTGCGGGGCTCCGGGGCCGGTGCTGGGCTGGGGGTTTGTGCCAGCAGGACGGGCTCGGTGTTTGAGATCAGCAGGGCTGCGCTCCCCTGGGTGCTCTCCGGGCGCCGCATCGAGCAAACCTCCCGCTCGCTCTCGGGTGCCCGAGCAGCGCGACTCGGGTATCGCGACTCGGTTGTCGCGACCCATCACTTTTCTGCCGTGCCCTCCCTACTTTGAGCCACGTTTCCGTGTGGAGCAGAGCTGGGGGGAGGAGGGCGAGCGGCCCCATGTGCGTGCCGTGCCCTGCGCTCCCTGTAGTGCCAGGGAAAGCCCGGCGAGGAGAGCTGCTGCCGGAGTAATTCCCGTCTCACATCCCAGGGCAGCCCCCCCGGTCCGCCAAACGCTCCCGGCGCTGGGCGAGGATTCGCGAACTGGTGTGCGCTGGGGATTATTTCTGGTTAGACCCAATTAGATTATCATGTCTAAGAAAAGAATAAGCCTATTCAGTCAGGAACCCCCACTGACGAGCCAAATGGCGAGTGAGATGTTACGATTATTAGGCACAGTGGAAAAACCCTGATGTCGTGTTGCTCCTGTCGGGAAAGCCGTGGTCGTTCTGCGGATGGGAGATGCTCCCACAGGCAGCACATGGCTCAGAATCGGGTCTGCATTCATCCTAACCCGCTGCGAGAGTGTCTGCCTTGGTTTGCCTGCGTGGTCTGGGGGGGAAATCGGTGGGTTTGAGTTGGGACTGATTGATTAGATCAGTCAGAGGCAGAGACATCGTCTGGGAAAGTGTTAGAGACGTGTAACGTAAATATGGGAGATAAGAGCCGTGCCTGTGATTTCGTAGGTACTTGAAAGGAGGAGATGGCCTCTGGTTCTAAAGATGGACTTAAATTAAGGCTCAGAGGACGAGTGCTGTAGCTTTGCTGGAGGGAGAGGCCATGCAGAGGCATAGTCTGTACAAATAGGGTGTTGGATGGTTTGCTCCCATTGATTCCTTCTTCCATTGGGAGAAGCTGCAAGATGGGGCTCCAAAAATCACCTTCATCCCGTCCTGGAAGCCAGCCAAGGATGGCTGGTGGTATTGCAGCTTCCAGGAAATCTCCGACCAGTTCCTGAAGGAATAAACTCCCGGGCTGTTATTATTTTGCTTTCTCTCTGGCTCTGAGGGAAGGATGACTGTGGCACCGGTCAAACCCCAGAGCGGGGCAGGCGGGAGAGCTGCAGGGATTGATGAGAAAGGGATGGTGAGGGGAAAAAGGATGAGGGATATTTTCTGTGGGGATGGCGGATTAGTCAGGAGATGTGAGTATGAAGAAGAAGCTGAAGGTTATAGGACTAAATCTCACCTTCTTTACACGCTGTCTTAAGAAATTAGCCTGGCACCAGCGTTGCTCGCGCACCGGGGAGCCCTGGTGAGGTCCTGGAGGGCTTTGCTGACAATGGCAATTCTCGTATCACTAACGAAATTTCCAGGACTGTTTGTGACATTGATGAACACGAGGCTCAGCTGAGTTGCTCCTGCAGGTCTGGAGTCATCGTGCTGAGAGGTTTGTTTCCAGTTCTGTATGCCAGGATTGAGTTGTGCAGGAAAGGTTCCTCCTGTGCAGCCTCACAAGTGTGTTTGGAAGTTTTATTCTGCCCCCCTCGTGCAGAACAATGAGCCATCACCCTCCAAAACATGTCCATGGCTGGCCACAAGTGCTGTGACAGCGACTGTTTTATTCTTCCCACTTTGAACATGCTCTCCTGAGCTTCTCCAGGATCTCTGTGGCCCCTGCAGCCAGGGGTTGGTGTGTCTGGAGGTGATGGACAAGTGCCAGCGTGTGTTTCCTGGGTTGTTAGAGGAGTTGGTCTTAAGGAAGGGCTCTGGGGAGGTGGTTTGTCACCTCAAACACGCAGAGTCACCTCTGGGTAGCCTCGCTCTTTGAGGTGTATCAGCTGCAGGAGATGATGGGCAGTGCCCCAGGTCACACTCTTTGGGTGAAGCTCTCAAATCTCGCTGTGCTCCCTCGGCGTGTCCCGGTGCCCTCGGCGTTACCAAGGACGTGCTGAGCCCCCGTGAAGGACAGCGGTGCCAGGCCTGGCTGTGCCACACCTCTTGGCCTGCTGGACAAGTAACACGAGAGGGGTTTCCTGTGGACCTGTGTCTCCTGGTGCTGTTTTTGGCACTGCTGTAGTCAATGTGCTTCCGTGGCTCGTGTGTTGAGTTGAATCTCGCATGGTGAGGCCCAGGGGGTGTGTGTTGTGTTTGATGGGTTGTACTTCAAGGAGGGGAACGTGGAGGATAATCCAAAAGAGATCCAGCTTTCTGTCTGTAGGCTGTGTTGTGTCTTCCATCCTCTCAGACTGATGTGAATTGTCTCCCCCTCCTGTGAAATAATTCCCTCAGTCCCAAGTTTACACCGGAGTGTGCAGCCCAGGGAAGGGGTGGTGTGTTATTACCACCACGTTCCTGAAGTGCCCGTGAGGGGTGATGGATAAACTGAGATCTGGATCCCAGAGCTGACTCTGAGCTTTCCAGCACTGGCACGTGCCTGCGGGGACTTGTCTTCCCCAAGATGCTCCCTTGAACTCCTCAGCCTTGTAGGATGTTTTCCTGGCTTTATCCTATGGACACGTGGGGCATAAACCCTGAGTTCTAGTGTCCAACCCTGGTTTGCTGTGGAGAAAACCATTGCTCAGCAAACCAAGTGTGCCAGGAGCATCCCTGGACACGATGGCACCACTGTTCCCTGTGGGCAGCTGGGATCCATGGGGGTGAATTCCAGACTCCCAGCTCCTGCAGCAGGGTGGTCTCTCCCTGATCCCATAACGGGGTTGCACGTTTGCAAACGCCACGTGGTTTGGAGGAGGCAGCCAGGCCGGAGTTGGCAGGGGAAATCGGTGCCTAATGAGCTGTGATTGACATAATTTGACTGCTGGATTACAAATCTGCGGTGAGGTTAACAGGAAATATCCTCTTACCCCCTCCAAGTGGGATTTCATGTACAAAGGAGGCTTCTGTGCCCGCTGCTGTGGGGTGGCGGGAAGGGGCTGAGGCGTGAGGGGAGGTGTTTGCCATCCTCAGTGTAGTGTGAGGGCAGGGCAGCCACGCTGGTTCTGCTTGGGGCACTCAAGGCTTTGCCCGTAGGAGCCTCCTCCTTCCACTAGAATTTCGCTCTTCACAGTGGATTTTGTCCCAGCATCATTTTCCATGCAGTGGATTTTTTTCCCCGGCATCGTTTTCCATACCGGTGAGAGCAGCTTGAGTGTCTCCTGCTAAAGAATTCGAAAGCTCAGTGTGAAAACTAATGTTTCCCAGCTGTTTTCTGTTCCCCTTCCTGGTCCATCAAATATATTAGGCTTTGCTTTATAATATAGGTGGTTTAGAGTCTGCAAATCATTACAGAGCAGGACGTGGCTGCAGGGGATGTCTGTGGGATAGGATGAGTTCCCTCCTTTGGTGGACTTGGTGGGGTGCTGGATTTCTTGTTGTAATTCCTAAATTTAGCAGAACTTGGGGTGGATTTCAGTTGAGATCCTGAAATACCTGAGACTCCCATATCAGGGGTGACTTGTGTTGGTTTTGTGGAATTTGAGGGCAATGCTGTGGAAGTTGAGAGACACTAAACTAGGCTTAGGAATCTTCAGGAAAAGGAGACTTTTAAAATTCAGCCCTGTTGGGTTTCCCTGTTCAGGCCCCAGCTCTGACAGAGCCACTGGGCTCTTCTTCAAGGTCTCATTGAAATGATTTGGGCAATGACACCTTTTAATGAGGAAACAATCCAATAAATCCCGCTGTTAAATACATACATTTCAGAGGGAGGGAGCACTGGGTGGTGACACTTCTGCCCAGCTGGTGCGTCGGTCAGGAGGTGGCATTTGTAAGTTTTTCCACCCAGACATCACAGGAGAATTATTTTTATAAAACTAATTTTTATTTTCAGTGTCTGGAACATGAGGTCTGAGGTGAACAACAGCACCTCGAACAACTTCTTGAGGTGGAACTCCCCTGCCCTTACCCTGAACCTGCACCATCAGTGCACTGAACCTTTATCGAACATCTTTATCAGCTCCCTTAACCTTGTGTGCAAGATAAAAGGGGTTTTTATTATTTTTATTTTGTCTTCACAAGCAAGGTCACGCAAAACTTGGCCCTGGGGTGTGAAATGTTCTCTTCTGCTGTACTGCAGGATGTTGGTGATGTTGGGAAAGAATTTGGGAGGTGCGAATGTTTGATATGTTGTGTTCGTTTCAAAAGGACTTGTTCTTTTTATTGTATTTTTGCATCGTTCTGCAAAGATTATAAATTATTTAGGGAACTTTTTAAAGACTCCAAGTCCTTTTAAAAAAAAAAAAATCCATCTGAATTAGGGTAATTATCAGCCTGGGCTTGTGTGGCTGCTTAAGAGAAGGGGAGTGTTTTTCCCCTGCTGGAATTTTGGGAGCTGGATGCTTCTTAAAGCTGCCAAAGGGACTGATCTGATGCTTCATCTGTGATCGGCACCGCCCCTGCTTTTAACAGGGTTTGAACTTGTTCTCATTTTGAGGTCAGCACCTGCTGAATAAAAGAATTTTTCTTCCCAGTCTGTTGGAAAAGGTGGTTTAAATCTGTCACCTTGGTCTGGCACTTCACAGCCAGGGGAGTGAGTGACCCTACAGGAGTAGCTGGGTTTATTTGCCTCATTATTGCTGGCTTGGAATCCGTCCTAAAGTGAAACCAAGCTCTGACATTCCCTTTCTGATCTCTTGTTTGGTCATTGGGAGGTTACTGAGAGCCAAACCTTTCCCCCCAAATACGTTTTCAGTTTCGAGCTTTCAGCGTTTCTGTTCATTTTCCAGACTGTTGCTGTGCTTCCAGCTCAGTAGCTGGGAACTGAGGATGAATGGTGCCCACTGTTCTGGTCAGGAGTGGAAAATCCCTGGGATTGATTTCAGTTTTGCTTTTGCTTTTCCCTGCTGCCCCAGCCCCTGGTCAGTGGGACATTTGCTCGGAGCAGCAGCTTCCTCAGTGGGTGTGAGGAGATGGCCAGGGAAGGGTCTCCCAGGGCAGGTTTGGGCTCCAGTGGCACCAGTGTCCTGGTGAGATGGTGCCACATGGGCACTGGGGCCCAGTGTGGGTTTGTAGCACAGGGAAGGTAAAACCTCTTTGGTTTTGCTGCAGGTTCTGCCACACTAGTTGTTGTCAGGAGCTGGTAACGTCCATCAGAGGGTTTGGTGCCACTTACACTGGTCATGGAATGGTTTGGAAGGGACATTAAAGCTCATCCAGTCCTGTCCCTGCCATGGGCAGGGACACCTTCCACTAGCCCAGGTTGCTCCAAGCCCCATCCAACCTGGCCTTGGACACTTCCAGGGATCCAGGGGCAGCCACAGCTTCTCTGGGCAACCTGTGCCAGGGCCTCCCCACCCTCCCAGCCAGCAATTCCTTCCCAATATCCCATCTGACCCTGCCCTCTGGCAGTGAGAAGCTATTCCCTGTGTCCTGTCCCTCCAAGCCCTTGTCCAGAGTCCCTCTCTGGGGACTGATTCTGATCTCATGTCTAGAGCCTTCACTCAGAGGTCCACGACCTGATCAAGCAGAAGGGTTTCCATTTTCCAACTGTACATTTAGAACCAAAATAGAGCTGGGAATGCCCTTGGGACTCAGGTTTTGCAGTGCTAAAACCCATGGATTGATTTCCTAGAATCCCAGGCTGGTTTGGGTTGGAAGGGACCTTAAGGATCATCTCGCTCCACCCGCTGAAATGGGCAGGGACACCTTCCACTAGCCCAGGTGGCTCCAAGCCCCGTCCAACCTGGCCTTGGACACTCCCAGGGATCCAGGGGCAGCCACAGCTTCTCTGGGCAACCCAGACCATTCTGGGCTGGACTGGGTCAGGCAGGGAATGCTGGCACTCTGGGCTGTGCCCGGAGGAGGCCATGGAGCAGCACGTGCCTGCGCTGCCACCGTGACCTTGCACGGGGCAGGAACTGGAGAGCTCTGCTCAGCACGAGGAGATGAATTATGCAAAACATGCTAATGCAGCAACACTTCAGCACCAGTTTATTTTTAAGCATCTGGGCTGCCTCTTGAGTTTGAATGAAGCACTTGATGATCAGGATCAAAATACTTCCCAGTGCAGGAAGCCAGAGGAGGGACGTGGTTGGTTTTCCTGGTCCCCTTTGGGAGCCGTGTCCTCGGAAGGTGAAGGGGCAGCAGATGGATGAAGCCGTGGGTGGAACATGCCTTGCTCCAGAGGGTTTCCTCGCTGCTAGGAGATGTAAATATGATTTTTTTCTTTTTGGTAACCAGAAGATTGGACCTTAAAACTAGCAGGGCAGTTTGAAGTGTGCTCCCAGGCGGTGGTGGGACCAGCTGATCCAGCTGCTGGAATGTTTCCATGGCCAGCAGTGTGCAGCCACATTTTAGACAAACTGAGCTGAGTTATTGTTTGTTTTCTGTTTGGAAGAGTCCATTTGGGAATTTGGTGTGGGAAATAAGTGACACCAACTCCTTCCATGTGATTTATAGTTGGGTTAGGAGGAAGTATCTGGTGTGAGCCGCCAGCAGTGAGGAGCTGCAGCATCATGGAGCCAAAGAGCTCAGGCTGGTCAGGTAACAGCACCTGCTGCTGCTGGGCTTAAAAATAGTAATTTCCTTTTTATCACATCCTGCTGATTTCCGTTCTGAAGGGTCAGTATTGTCAAACAAGCAGGTTTTCATCCCTTGGCCTTCACACCCTGACTCCAGTTGACCTTGGAGGGGGCAATTCTTTGCCCACACAGAATTGTCACTGGGTAACGCCGTGTTCCCAGTTACTGCTGCCAAGGGCTCCAGTTTAGGCTGGATATTAGGGAAAGATTCTTCCCCCAGAGGGTGGTTGGCACTGACTGCGCTCCCCAGGGCAGTGGGCACAGCCCCAAGGCTGCCAGAGCTCCAGGAGGGTTTGGACAATGCTCTGAGGGACAGGGTGGGATTGTTGGGGTGTCTGTGCAGGGCCAGGGCTTGGACTGGATGATCCCTATGGGTCCCTTCTCACCCAGGATATTCCAGGATTCTATGATCTGCAGGTCTATGATTTGCACCCCTGTTCTGAGTATTGTTTCACTTGCACTGATTATTTGCCTGTGTTCATCTGCTTTTTAGCTTTAATAGCTCGAGATGCACAACATTATATATGGATATATTGGAAAACATAAGCACTAACTTGTCCCAGGCTTTGTCTCTTCCTAAAATAGTGCCTTTCACAAGTGTTTCATTGCTTAAAGACTTGGAGAATGTATAACTTGTGTATACTCTGCTATAACATGCTGCAGAAACTCAACATGTGTTGGTTTTCAATTTACTGGGGGATCTCTCAACAAATCAAGCGTTTGTGTGCTGTGACTGCGCAGCGTTAAACATATATTTGGGGAGGATATTCATAAAGCAACATAATGGTGGCATTGTGTTGGAGATGAATGGTCTTCTCATGAGTGCTGGGCGCTGTGAGGACCTCCAGGACTCTGCTCTGCAGCTCTTGAGAGCAGCGGAGTGTCCTGGATCATGAGCTGGAAACGTGCCCGGCGCTTCCCGACGGCAGCGTCGGAGAGGCAAGTGGGGACACCTCGGCACTGCCACCCTGGGAACGGTCCTGCCAGGGGCTGGGCTGCTCTGGGGACAGCCTGGTCTGGGTCCCGTGTCAGAGAGGTCCACAGGAAAACTCCTGGAAGTTGTGACTTCTCTGGTCACGTTGTGTGAAGGACACAGAGCATGGAGTGGTAGGACAAGGGGGAATGGCTTTAAGCTGGAGTAGGGCAGGGTTAGGTGGGATATTGGGAAGGAATTCTTGGCTGTGAGGGTGGTGAGATGCTGGAGCGGATTTCCCAGAGAAGCTGTGGCTGTCGCTGGATCTCTGGAGGTGTCCAAGGCCAGGCTGGATGGAAATTTCTGGGCACCTCTGGGCACTCTCCTCTATGCGAGTGTTGGTCGAGGGCAGAAGTTGCTCCCACACAGAATGTTCCAGAAGCATATGAAGAAATTTTAGGTTTTTTGGTGTCTGTTGGGGTGTTGTGGGAGATACCTTAAAAAATACGAGAATTTGTATTCGTGGTTTGCTTTATTTTTTTTTCTTTTTTTTTAATATACATTATTTGGCCAGAAATCATTTACTATAAAAGGACTTGGGGCGACTATAGATTGTACATCTGTTACTTGTTTGTCTGCAAAATGACTGTACAGTTGAGGCCAAAAGCAGAGAATAGAGGGTTGTACAAGTTGGCAAAGTTGCTGAAGTCTTTCAGAAGCCAGTAATTACAATGAAGAAGCAAATTGTTCAGTGCAGGAACTCTGGTTGTGCATCCCTCTGACGCTCTGGCACGTCCCGCTGCGATCCCTCTTGTCCTGCTTTCCAAAGGACAGACAAATGACACGGGTCTACCTGGGCTGGATTTGCAGGCAGGGGAAAGGAAAGGTCTGGGAAGTGATGGAGGTGACTTGGCTGAGTTTGTACAGCAGTTTTTCCCAAAGTTATCCCATAATTTAGCGTGTTTGGGAGTGCTTCAAAGGGCTTTCTGCCCAGCTCTGAGCCCTGCAAGCACAGACGGTCAAATAAATTAACTATCACAAATATTTAACTTAAAGCCTGGTCAAATAAGAGCTTTGATGTTGCATGTGTGTGTGGGGGAGCCTCTTTGTATCTGTACACTCTCACATGTTGGGTGAGTTTGTCTCTTCTCTCAGACATAAGAAGCCTAAAACTGGAAATCTAAATAATTATGTCTCCCCCTCCACGGGCAGCAGGTTGAAATATGGTGTTGCTTGGAAATAGGGCACACGGAGTTTTACTGGGGAGCTGATGGAAAGCAGATGGCAGGCTGGGGTCACACCTTGGGGAGTTATGGGCTTGGACGTGCCATCCCTCCGAAAAGCTTTGCCTCACAGGTGATTTTTCCTTGCTTGGTGGAAGTGTTGCTTGGTGGCCAGCGACTCTCCGGGAACCAGTCTGACACAGTGATAATTACGAAAGTGCACCATGGATCGAGCCAGGAAGCCTTTGGATTTAATCCTTGGGAGATAGCATCTATTTACAGGTAGCTGGAATGAATTCTGAGTTGTCTTGTCTAAAAATTGCAGCTTCTTAAAATAGGCTGGGAGTTGTCGTGTGCTCCCAGCGATCTGTGTGTGTGTGAGCACAGCTCTGCTCCTGTCACAGCTCCAGGTACAAATCCCGTTCCCTTGATCACGTAAATGAATATCTCAGTGTGGCAAATGCACAACGTTCTCTCTGGTAAATAAAACAAGAACCTTTGTGCTTTACATTTTTTATCCATGAGTTTTTCACGAGCCTCAGTGGTGCTGTGGAGGAAGGAGAGGAGTGGGACGGGCTTGGAGCAGCCTGGTCTAGGGAAGGTGTCCCTGTCCCCAGGGAATGAGATGATCTTTAAGGAGCCTTGCAGCCCTAACCATTCTATGATTTTATGCCTGAACAGATGAATGTTGTGCACAAAACACTGCAGGAAAGTGTTTTTCTTTTAAAATGCTGGTTTTTAACTCCTTTTGTGGGAGAGCCTGTAATATCTGGGATCGGCAACAGTGTTTTCCATGTTCATGAGAAGGGAGAGGTTCAGCTGACTCGGATCAAGTGGCAAAAGAATGGGAGAAGAGGAATTTAGGAAGCTGAGTCTCAGACTTTGTACGGATTAAAGCGAAGTGACCTTTCAGATCAGGTTTACAGGCTCAGGGATGTGACCGGTGACCTTTCCTCCTGCGTGGGGCATCTCTGGGAGAGGCAAAGCTTTGCTCTCATTGCCACAACTGTCCAGCCCTCCCTTTGTTTGCCATCACTTGGGATGTGAGCAGGAGTTGTTTTCCAGGAATAAATCTGTGCATATTCCTGCAAATCCGGGCTGTTGTTCAGACCAGAAGGCAGGTGGGCTTTCTCCGTGCTAGGGAAGGATTTTGACAAATTCAAGCGCTTCAATTAGAACATAAAATAAATTGTGCAAGAGTTTAAACTGAGTCCTTCCCTGTTCAGCAGCAGTGAGGGGGATGCAAATGAATTCCTAGTTTCACAGAGCAGGGCAGAAAAACCAGCTCAGTTTTCAGGTGCTGATGGTGCTTCTGCATCCTTGGACAAAGCAGATCCAGTGTGTCCTGAGCTGGATTTGCAGGGAAAAGAAAGAACTCGGATACCTACAAACAAAAATTGATTAAGCATGAAATTCTGCTCTGGCAGTGAATTCATGGTTGGCTCAGAGACAAAAGGTTGCACAACCGAAAAGGAAAAGGAATTTTACTTGGAAAGCTCAAAGCTATTGTTTGTTTGGTTTTGCTCATGTTTATTTTCTGTCTGGTGGCAAATCTTTGTTAAAGGTGAATTATCCCTTCTGTTCAGCAAGTGGAGTGAAAACAGCCCAGATGCACTTGTGGGGCGTTCAGTAAATGGTTAGAATTGTTGGGATTGTTGTAGGTGCTCGGAGGAAGTGGTTGGTGATCCTTGAGGTGCAATAGCCCGTGTAGAGCAGAGTGTTACTTGTATTTCCAGTGTCAAGCACAGCTCTTGTATTAAAACAACCCAGGCAGCACATAAATAAATATATGGATGTATAGATACATCGAAACATCAACAATAATACCTGTTGTAATATTTCAGGTTTAGCCTACAGGCTTGTTTGGGTATATTCTCCCAACTGCTGCTGTGCCGAAATATTTCACAAAAAAGGTGTCTAAGGAGCAAACCTCTTGAATACTGCAAAAATTCCTGTGTGGGTTTATTCTGCCTTCAGAAACGGTGTGTTTAGGAATTCCTTTGTGGGGCAGCTCTCCGTTGGTGTGTGTTATATCTGGTGGCTCATGGGACAGTCGTGTTTTGGTGCTTTGATGTGGACCCTGAGCACCACAACCTTCTGCAGTGAGGACTTTTCTCACTAAGACAGCCATGATAAACGAAGCTGTGTAGCCAAAACACTGACTGAGGCCTTGAATGTGGCTGCTCTTATCCCCCTGAGCTTCCAGCCCGGCTGACCCTGTGCTGGGTGACACCACAGCCACGGACACTTCTGCTGTTCCTCGCGAAGCTCCTTACTCTGACTCTCCAGTGCTCAAGAATGACCTAATTTTGGTGTCCAAGTTGCTGCTGCTCAAGGTGCCGAATTCTGTCCGTTTCCTCCTCTTTAAATTAGCAGAGATTTTTAGTTTTCCAGTTTTAAATTTCTCTCCTTATTCCCTTGATCAGCAGTTTTTGGGTCGAAACTTTCCCTTTCCTCACAGGAGCTGGAAGCAGCAGCTCTTGCAGTGCACTGTGATAGCAGTAATGATGATAAAGGCTTGAGGCAGTGGCTAGAAGGGAGCAGGTCAGTAGATTTATGGATTTTTCTGGCCAGACTCCATCCCTGGAGATATCTGTTCTGGTTCTTCCCTCAGGGACTTCCAAGAGCTGTGCTCAGCCAGGAGTAGGGTCTGGTCCTTGGCAAAGGTGGTGTTTGTGCCCCTGTCACTGCCCCGTTCCTGGCTCCGTGGCAGGCAGGAATTGGACATGAACAGGACACTTCAATCCAGGCAGGGATTGGACATTCCCAGGATGCTTTAATCCAGCTGTGGAAGCACCGTGGAGCCCAGCCTGCTCCGTCTCCCCTCGGTTATCTCGGAGGCATTTCGGCCTTCGTGGGAGGGAATGTGGCTGGAGAAGTATCAACATGCCATGAGCAAATACACTTCATTAGGGAGCAGGGTTTAACATTTTTTGCATTAGTAGGAGGCTGAGCTCTGGTGTTTGTGCACTTGGTGGTGGAGGGAGGGAGGGATCTTGTGTGTCTGAGCAGCAGGGAGCAGTCGGACAATGTAGGATAACAATCCATCAGAATGGTAAAGCTGAGGGAAAAGGGGAAAAAACAAAGAAAAAACCCCTATAGGCTGGCTTTGCTGTCCAACACCAGCCCCTGACTTGCTGGAGCAACTCTCCCTTCCTGGGACCCTGTGTTGGGATGCACAAGAGGCCAGTGTGGGAAGGGATGGCAGTGCCCAGGGCAGGGTTAGATGGGATACTGGGGAGAAATTCCTGCCTGTGAGGGTGGGGAGGCCCTGGCACAGGTTGCCCCATCCCTAGGAGCGTCCAAGCAACCTGGGATAGTAGAAGGTGTCAGGATTGGAACTGGGTGAGCTTTAAGGTCCCTCCCAGCCCAAGGCATCCTGGAATTCTCTGATTCCTCTTCAGGGGATGTTGGGATTTGAGGAAATGGTGCCTTCACTGCTGCACTTACCTGTCAGCTGAGGATGCCTGTCCTGTGATAAGTCATGGGATCTGCTAGGGCACCTTTTGTCATGTTGGGGTTATTTTTACACTCTTCATCTTGATTTTTGTCTGGAGCAGCCTGTGGCTGATCCAAGAGCTGGGATTTCTGAGCCCTGTCTCCGTGTTTGTGTCAGGAGAGCCTAGTGGTGTTTGCACATTGCCTTCCTACCATGTGTTTTGGGAAATTTTACACACCTCTGATGCCATTTTTTTCTACTCTTCTGTCACATTATGACCTCTGGAAAATGTCACCAAGTGTTTCAGCTGAATAAGAGATGAAAAGAGAAGGCCTTTGTGTTTAGGCTACTTGCCTGCCATTGCTGTTCCCTCAGGATTCATCATCCCCAGGGATGACTGTGGACTCTTCCCCATGCAGAACTGTAACCCACAGGCCTATCCAGGTGTTAAAATATCCCTCAGCTCCCATGCCATGTATGAGCTCCTGTAAATGAGAAAGGTTTTATTTTACTTCAGATAAAATGATAACTGCACTTACAAACCTCTTCTTTGGGAGTGTTTTACACGGATTCTTTCCTCCCTTCTCTCTGTTAAGTGCTCAAACCCTCAGCTTACACGAAAATATAAAACTTTCCTTTTAACAGGCAACATCTTTTCCAGAGATTTCCCAGAGCCTCTGGATTGTGGTAGCACCATATTGAGCAGGGGTTATGTTACAGGAATAACCATTTCACTCAGTCATACACGATTTAAGGTCTATGGAGTTTTTTACTGTTCTTTCACTTAATAGTTAAATCATCTGGAAAACATATTTAAGTTTTTACATGGTGTGTTTTTCCTGATGTAAAACCAGTCTGAAAGTCGGCAGAAGTTCTCCTCAGTGTGCAGGCCTGGAATGATGTCCCACCCCAGCGTGGGATACGTCAGAAACAGCTGAAGAGTTTTGAAAATCTTGTGCACAATTTCCAGATGATGAGAAATTCTCTGTACCTGGTGAGCTCAGACTGCCCTGCCTGAGTTCAGTTGCCCTGAGCTTCTTTTCTAAAGGCTGTCATGTTCTAGCAATCCAAAGAATGAGCCCCCAGCACAGGTTTTCCTTGCTTTCTAAACAGATATTGTAACTGAGAACAGGTAGGAGCAGATGTCGTTTCGGGGGCAGGGTGATAAAAAAAAAAACCCAACCTTTTATTGTACGGCTCGTGTGCCAGGGAATTGTAATTTTACAGGAAAATACAGCAGCTCTGTTCCAGGCTGACGTGTCCCCTGGCACCAGCTCTGCCTCCTGCTCGCGGATCGCGGCGCGGTTGGGCCCTGCCTTCCCTGTGCTTCCCTGGGAGGCAGGCAGGGAATTTCGTGGATGGTGGGAACAGGAGGTGCTGGAAGGCTGCTGGGATGCAGTGACCTCATACCAGGGGGGGTTGAGGGCCCGCTTCGGTACCAGGCTGGTACCTGACCGGGCTGGTGACTGTGAGGGCAGTTTTTCAGGCTGGGTATTCCACCCGTGGGAGCAGTGACAAAGCAGAATCCATGTGCTGAGGGCATGGAAAGGCTCTTCCTGCTGCCAGGCGGAGCTGTGGCCCTGCCATGGGCAGTGGGCATCAGGAGCCATCGAGGCTCCAGCGGGACACGGTGTCTGTGACTGATCTCAGCAACTTGTGTCCACTCTGAAAGACACTGAGCCTGGAGGAGGGCTGATTTGGATGGAATATTGGGAAGGAATTGCTGGCTGGGAGGGTGGGGAGGCCCTGGTACAGATTGCCCAGAGAAGCTGTGGCTGCCCCTGGATCCCTGGAAGTGTCCAAGGCCAGGTTAGATGGGGCTTGGAGCCACCTGGGAATAGTGGAAGGTGTCCTTGCCCGTGGCAGGGGGTGGCACTGGATGACCCTTAAGTTCCCTTCCATCCCGATCCTGTGATTCCGTGATTCTATGGCATCAAGTTTGGTGTAATCAGGGCAACAACTTGGGTTTGGCTGTCAGTGGGTTGATCAAATGCACTTTATCCCGTTGTGTGAGAACTTCCCTTTTCCTTACAACAACATCACAGCCAAAGGTAGGATGTTATCCAATTCCATACCTCGAATCCTCAGAAGATTCCCTTTCAAACATCAACTCGTTTCTGCTCATTTGTGCATCAGGAAGGCAGGAAAACCTCAAATGAGATTTAATAAACTCCATTGCCAGGATTTGTGCATGAGATGAATTGAATAACAGAAAAAGCAGAGCTTTGTTCATGTATCCCCTTTCTTCTTAGGAAATGAGTTTGGAGGCTTGAGTGTGATGGAGACAGTGCTTCCAACAGGAGAATTTATGCTAATTGACAGCTAATGGATCAGCTATTTTCCAAATAAAGATGGAGAGCAGGCAGCCTTATGTTCTGCTAACTGAAATTGAATCATCTGGAGTCGAAATCCAGGGAGAAACAAAGCACGATCCCGTTCAAATATAGCGCTGGAGTGCTAAAAAATGCAGGAATTGTGTAGGTTTGGGTAATTTGACAGTAACACGTGGGGCATTTGGGGTGGTCAGAAATTATACTGCCCCAGCTCAGTCGTGTTTCACACCAAAGCAAAGAGATTCTGACTCTGGAAATGTACAATTTGAAGAGTGACTTCCAGCTTTTCAAATGGAGTGTTATTTTTGTCTTAACATGTGAATATTAGAGCTGGAATTCCACCAAAGTTGTTAAGATTTATGAAGGACAGATGCCTGGAGTGGGTATTAAATGAAAAGGCTTTATATTAAATGTTGGTATTTAGGGGAGAGTTCTGCAATCTGTTTTCTAGGAGGTGATGCAGGAAAAGGGGTCCAGAGCTGGGGAAGGAGCTGGGAGAGAAACCTTGATCCAGGGAATTAATGGGAGCCAGGGAAGAGCAACCTTTGTTCTTCCTTCATGCTGTGCTCAAACCTGAACCTGAAGACTGAGGAGTTGAATTCATCCAGTGCCAGTCCCACTGGAGCCAAGGTGGTTGGTGAGCCCTATGTGGATCCTGAAAATGCTCCTTTATTGGGTATATTCTGTATATTCTCCTCCCTTGGCCACCTGCCTTCCAGAAGTCCTTTCCCTCTCCCTCTCTTGTGATTCCTTCTGCAGCTTTGTATCCTGTAGCTGCCTCCTTTTGTCTGGAGAGCTACTTTTCCATAACTTAATCCTCATCTGCTTAAATCAGTCCAGGTTTTTTATTATCCCCTGGTTCTCCCTGTTCAGTATTCCTCAGGTTTACTTGCCTGTCCCTTAAGTAGCTTAGGGATAAAAATGAGGATCATTTTCTAGTAATTTCCTGGGTTACTCAATTAAGTTTTAGTTGTTCCAGTAATTCAGTGTGGGGTTATTTATAGCACAATCAGCTCTGGAGTCTCGGAGGAGCCTGGAGAGCTCCAGCTCACTTGGCTGCATGGATGGGAAGGAGCAACCACATGTTCCTGGCAGGAGAGAAGGGACAGTTGTGACTTGATTCATTGAATTAAAGAGTGGTTTGAGTTGGAAGGGACATTGAGGATCATCCAGTGCCGCCCACTGCCACGGGCAGGGACACCTTCCACTAGCCCAGGTGGCTCTAAGCCCCATCCAACCTGGCCTTGGACACTTCCAGGGATCCAGGGGCAGCCACAGCTTCTCTGGGCAACCTGTGCCAGGGCCTCCCCACCCTCCCAGCCAGCAATTCCTTCCCAATATCCCACCTAAATCAACCCCCCTTCAGCTTCAGACCATTCCCCCTTCTCCTATCACTCCATGCCCTTGTCCAGAGTCCCTCTCCAAGGGATTTGCTTCTTCCAAGTGCATCTGGGCGAGCGGGCACAAAATCCAGTATATTTTCCCCATTTATAGCAAGGCCTCAGCCTGTATTTTCAGGGTGGGCTGGCAGTGTGTTGGGAATTAGCTGGGAACAGGAATTAGCAGGGAAGGCTGCTCTCCCCTGTGCCATTCCCGGGGCTGGCTCTCATTCCCTTTTGCCAAGAGACCTGGTTGGAAACCAACTTAAACCCAGCCTAACGTAAGGAAGCGTGGCTCTGGCCCACAGATGTTTAGGATGAATCATGCTGCTTGTCTGTCTTTCTCAGCTGGGGTTAAATCCTGGGCTGTGGAAAATCAAACGGGGCTCTTTATTGCCTCGGAGGCGGCGTTGTTGAGCCGGAGCCATGGATGCTGTGGGATGAAAGCTGGAGCACCCAACAGCTGCCTGGGAGAGCAGCACAATGTGCCCAGAGAGGAGCCTGAATCCCAACCACAGAAACACAGCCTGGTGTTTTCAGCTATTTCTGAGCAGGGCTTGTCTGCTCCAGCGTTTCCAAAGGATTCAAATGTGCAGGGGCGAGTAGAAACTACTCCCGGCAATACTTCTCCCTGCTTGGAAATCTCCCCGATTTTCTGATTTCATCATTTCCCTGCTTGGAATTCAGGAGAAATCTCCCTAAGGTTCTTTGAGCGCAGGAGCATTAATGACACAGGACAATCAAATAATAATTTTAATAGTAGTTTTTTCTAGTCAGTAATTTAGGATTGGAAAAGCTTAGGAATCCTAAAATCCGGGATGTTTCCAGGCTCTGTCAGTGCTCACATTTCCCTGATGCTTTTGAGTATCACCTGCTCTTTAAGGAGTAGGAAGGCCTTGACTGATGCAGGAATAGATGCATAAATATAAGCATATTTAGTCCAGAGTGGATTGAATAATACTTTTATTATGGCAGTAGTTGAGAACGTGGTAAATGAGGATAATTAACACAATTGAGTGGGTGTCCCTACAAAAATAATTCCAGCAAATGTTTTTAATACAGGGCAAAACACACTGTATTAATTTTATTTTTTCAATTCCTTAAACCTTCGCGCCAGCAATCCCAAATTTAGGCTTATCAGTGCAAAATGCTCCTTATTGAGAGCTGTTAATTGACTTTGCACTGGAATAAATTGTAATAAACTGTAATAAATCATAGGTTTTGGCAGTCATTGCTTAAACACAGCTCTACAGCAGGGATTCAGCACCACGGCCTTGTTTCTGGAAGCAGTTCTTGGGGAAGATGGGACACGACTGGTTAATGGCAAAGTAAGAAAAATTCGATGTTGGAGAGGGATGAGATGCAGTGAAAAGAGATGGCATTATTTTAAATTATATTTATTTATCGAAGCTTTATGTAGTCTGGCCTGTTTGCAGAGATGTGGAGCACTGGAAGAGACTTCACTGAAAGGTGCTTTTTGTGGATGTGGAAGGTGTTAATCAGGAAAATGGAACTTGTAAAGTAAATTAATTTAATGACTGTTCAGATTTTCTGCACAGAAAGGGAATAATCAAAGTAATTCCGCTCAGCTGGAACACGACAGGGATCAACACCTCGGGGCAGGCAGTGGGTTAGGGATGGGCACCCCGAGAGCACCTGAGTTTACAGGGTTCCTGCACTCTGGGGCATATTTTGCTGTGCTTCAGCCACTGTGGGAACAAAAATTCCCCCCTAATTAGGCTTTATTTCCCAGCTGCCCGTCTGTTCGTGGAGCCCCCTCTAAATCTTCCCATGCTCCAAACCCTCCTCCAGCTCCAGGGAGATCCTGGCTCTCTCTCAGCCCTTTTGTGCAGTGAAACAGAGCTGAACAAGCTGGTGGTGGGCTTTCATCCCTCAGACCTGCGAGCGGCTCCCACTGCACAAGTGGGTTTGGATGGACTTAATAAATGAGTTTATTTGGGCAAGAAAAGGCCCAAAAGACACACATGACAGCGAGTTAACAAACAGCTCTTGAGCACAAAGGCCCTTTTCCAGCCTCAGACTCCGTGGCTCTGGCTCCCTTGCTTTTTGTGAGGTGCCAGGGCTCTTTTCTCTCCCTCTACCCCCTTTGAAACTCTGGTTTTATCCTCAGAACCAGCTCTCACACAACCAGTGCTTTTGGGGTGTCTGCTGCAATGTGTTTCCAGGTAGAGATCAGGCTGCCTGAGCAGCTTGGCCTAAGCACAGGGGGAAATGCCTGTGCTGGTGTTCCTTAACAAAGGGAAACGGGAAATCTGGGAAGGTTTCACCTTCCTAATCTTCCGTGCCAGCCCTGCTGAGTTTGGGTGGTAGCCTGGGGTTGTATTCTGAGGTGCATTTGTACCTCCTGCACATCCCCAGCTCACAGCAAACCTTCCTATGGAGGTTTTATTTTCCTGTCAAATATTCGATCTGGATGTGCCTGCAAAATCCTGGTCTTGGAGGGCTGGAGATGGATTTAATAATAGTGATTTTTAAAATCTGTGTAGTTCTCTTTGCCATTGTTACAGAGTCGTCGTCGTTCTCAGATTTAGACTGAAAGAGGAGGTTTAGGTTGGATATTGGGAAGGAATTGCTGGCTGGGAGGGTGGGGAGGCCCTGGCCCAGGTTGCCCAGAGAAGCTGTGGCTGCCCCTGGATCCCTGGAAGTGTCCAAGGCCAGGTTGGACGGGGCTTGGAGCAACCTGGGCTAGTGGAAGGTGTCCCAGCACATGGCAGGGGGTGGGATGAGATGAGCTTTAAGGTCCCTCCCAACCCAAACCATTCCAGAATTCCGTGACTGAATGTTTTACAGTGCTACTTTTAATTCATGTTAAGGAGCAAGTTCTCTATGTAGCTGAATCCAGCTCTCCTGCTTTGGGGGTGAATTTTGCTGTAAGTCCTTTCCCTATTTTTAGGGGAATTCTCACAACTTGATGACTGATCCCAAACTTCCTGTGTTCTTTATTTTCCTTTTTTTTTTTTTTCCCAGCAACGTTTCAGTTTCGTTTACAGTCACTGCAGGTACAAAAGGAAAGGGAAGAACAAACAAAATTAGCTGAGTACACAAGGGTTCCGTAGGTCATTAAACATAGTGATAGTGATTGAAGGGACATTAAGGATCATCCCATTCCACCCCCTGCCACGGGCAGGGACACCTTCCACTATCCAGGTTGCTCCAAGCCCCATCCAGCCTGGCCTTGGACACTTCCAGGGATCCAGGGGCAGCCACAGAATGGTGTGGTGTTACCTTCTTTCATAAAACAGGGCAGAGACAAAACCCCGAATAGACCTTTTTTTGCCCGGACACGTTTCTAACTAGTGATGTTGGGTTTACGTAGCACTTAGTGAGTAGAGAAATCCCCAGTGGACAGGGAGAAGCAGCATTCCCATGCCCAGAACAGGGCACCTTCCTCTCCTCATGCTCACACCATTCCATGCTGCTCCGTAGCTTCCCATGCAGAGCACAGTGTCCCTTTTTTTTGTGGAATTCTATGCCATAACATTCCAGGGAGGCCATGCCACTGTTTTGCTGTTCCTCCCCTTCTGCCCCAGTGTGGCACATCTTTTCATGGCATCCTTGGGTGAAATGTGTGGATTTGGACCCCAAATCCCCTGTATCCATGCAGGCTCTGCATCTCCTCCCTCAGCCAGGCTTGGACACTGTGCCAAGCCCTGCGACTTCCAGTATCCACATGGAATGGGAAGATCTCGGAGTCAGTGGTGGAGCTGCCCTCCTGCTGCCTTTGGAGTGGGCACCAGCCGGAGCAGCCACCTGCTCCTGCCTCGGGCCAGCTCTGGAATTACCAGCCATCCATGGAGCCACATTCCTGGGGGTTCTTGATCCGTGCCCTGGGGTCACCCCTGTGGAGGAGCAAAGGTGGTGGTGCCAGCCCAGAGCACGAGCAGGCTGCAAAAAATCATTTATTCCCCTTTTTCAGGATAGTAGCAAAGTTTGGCCTCAGTAGGTACTAAAAGCACTTACCCTGAATGACTTACCTCTGAAATGTAGAATTTTGGGGATTTTCCTTCTTGCTGCCACTCAGCAAGAGAGTGAAAGGCTTCTGTTAAGTCAGTGTTCAGAGCCTGGGCTTAGTGACCCTTGATTTGGGAATAGTTTTTTATCATGGGATAAGCCAGGCTTTGGTCAGTTTGGGCACCTTTGGTTTGTGGCCATTAAGGTATAAATTAACACTGCCCAGGGGGTCCAGGCACACATTATTATCATCATCATCATCACAATTTCACCATTATATTATTTTCATTTTTATTGTTTCAATTATTTTAATAATTATTTTCTTCACTATTTTCATCATTATTTTCATCATTATTTTCATTATTTCTATTAGTTAATTAATTAATGTTGGGGGTCTCTCTCAGCAATGGTTTGAGGCCGCCTTTTCACTCTTCCCAAGCTCTTGCAACACTCTCTCCCATTTTTTAGGACATGAGAGATGATGGCACAGCATAATGCATTTTTAATTACATCATTGTGTGTCTTATAACTCTGGAACTATGTCATAAAAGTTTTAGGGGTGCATATGAAAGCCTTCCATGTGCCAGCCGTTGCGCAAGAGTTAGATTTGTGTCTGTGCAATTTCTGATGTATTTTCAGGAAGGATGGAACTCTGGTCCCTGTGGTGGCTTCTCTGCAGTAATCAGCCTCAGCCTGCATATTTCCTGTGTTTTCTTTTTTAGCAGAACCCAGTCTCTTCAGAGGAGTTCAATTTACATTGAATTCCTCTTCACTTCCCTATATATTCGTGGTCAAATTCTGGTTTTAGTTAACTCAGAGACAACGGGGTTGACGTCAGGAGAAGCTGGATACAGGGAAAAGGATTTTGTGCATTTATTGCTTTCCTTTTGGCTCGTGGCTACAGAACTCTGGTGTCTCTCATTACAAAGAACAGATGCCCCTCATTTCAGACCCAAATTTATTCCTGTCCCACACAGATCTGGTTTGTGTCCTTGCCCTGTTATTGTTGAGCGCTCTGCAAATGCATTTGTGGTGGGAGGTCAAGGACTCAGCAGTGCAGTCAGTGCTCCGTGTTTAAATTCTTCAGGCTCAGAATATTAACAGTTTCTTGCTTTGCTCCTTCCATATTCCTCATTTGGGGCTTTTGGTTCAGGTTTGTGTGTTTGTATCTGTCCTGTGTTTGGTTAAGGACAAGGGGGAATGGCTGCCCACTGCCAGAGGGCAGGGATAGATGGGATATTGGGAAGGAATTCCTGGCTGGGAGGGTGGGGAGGCCCTGGCCCAGGTTGCCCAGAGAAGCCTGGGCTAGTGGAAGGTGTCCCTGCCCATGGCAGGAGGTGGGACTGGATGATCCTTAGTGTCCCTTCCAACCCAAACCATTCCGTGATTCTATGATCCCATTTGGTGACATGTTTTTGGGCGCTGGGATGCACATTTGTCACTTGGAAAGGAAAGGCTGTTCCCTGGCTAGGGGCATATTTCATAGATGTAAATGGATGTGGAATTGCACCTTTCAGCTTTGAGACTGTCCCACTCCGATGCCTTAATTCCGACATGGAGCGAGCTCTCTGTGCTCCCGGTGTGCCTGGAGGTGTTGCAGTGCACTGGACAGGGCAAGGAGCAGCAGGATCCTTCTCGTCGTGCCCAAGTTGCTCCTGGGGACGTGCCATCTCCAAACCTGCTGGTCCCTGGAGCAGGTACAGGGCTGTTGGTTCTCCTGGTGGGATGCTGTGAACCGTGAAGGGGAAGCCCAAAGGGAGCAGCAGCTTTTAGTTGGTGTGAGGTGACACCCACACCAGGCATGGCTGGACCAAGCATCGGCCCTCCCAAAAAAAAAACCTCAAAAAGACCTTTTTCACACTTAAAAATGGCACTAATGCTTTTTGCATGAGTTCCTGCAGAAGAGCAGGAGGGATTTGTAGCAGTGGTGGCCTGGTTGCTCTCTGACCACGGCCAAGCTGTCGGAGCTGCTGGGCTCTGTCCTGACTCGACCTTGGCCTGATGGGCCATTCCTGATGGATGCTCCGGGCCTTTGGACTCCTGGCATGTGCACGAGCTGCTGGCAGAGCTGGAGCCAGTGCCGTCTGTCGTGGGGCCTGGGACACAAATGCTGCAGGTTGTGGGGCTGGCTTGCGCTGGGGGTGCCCCCGTGCCACGCGTCGGTGCTGGCACGGGGCTGTGCTGTCACACCAGGGGCCTGCCCTTGGAGACCTTTGGAGGAGGAAAGTGGGGATTCTGGAGGAAGCACCAGCTGTCCCATCTTGGGGGATGTGTTAGAATCACAGAATTGTTTAGGCTGGAAAAGCCCCTCTAAGACCATGAAGTCCAACTGTTCCCCAGCACTGCCCAGGCCACCACTGACCCGTGTCCCCAAGTGCCACAGCCACACCTATTTTACACACTTCCACTGGTGGTGATTCCAGGTGGTGATGGTGATTCCTGATCCAACCCCTGAATGTTAGGATGGGTGTAGCCATTCCAGGCCAGTCTTGCCTCCCTTTAGTGGGATGAAGGTGAAGATTTGGCAGGACTTTGGTAGGAAGTGAGCTGGGAAAGCAACAGCACTGTGGTCGTGGTGGTGGGGTGTCCAGGACAGCCCAGGCTGCCTGGGCCTGTTCCACTCCTTTCCCCTTGGAAAGGGATCCCAGGAATGGTGTGTGGGGGGTGTCTCCTTCCCTTCTTTTTATTACTAGAGGTAATTTATAGATGCTGATACAAAAGCTCCCTGTTGAAGCCTCATTGAGTTTAATGAAGTGAGTTTGCTCAGCCTGGAAATGAAATAAAAACCCTCCCATGTCAGTAACCTTCAAGTGAACAAGAGAGTGATTAAAATGCTTTATTCAGAATTGCTTGGGATTCTGAGCCATTTCCCAGATACTCGCTGATTAAAAAGAGCCCTAATGAAAAATTAAGAATCAGCAAAAGAAATTATATTAAAATAAGTAATAAAAAGGGATAGTGGTACCAGCAGAGTGATGTCTTTCCTGAACCACTTTTGCAGACTTGCACCACGAACCTGTTGGTGCTTCCAAGTCAGCCCACATGTCTGGACAGATCATTTTTGCATTTTTTGGGCTGGGATAACTGTAAATACCTGCCCCAATTCCTGAGAAGGCGTTTCACAGGCGCTTCTTCTCCTGTGAAATTACAGCTCCAGCACCAGACTTGCCTAAACAGATCCTTGTCCCCAGAGCTGGGGGTGCTGTGGTGTGGCAGGTTGGAAATCCAGGCTCTGGGGATCTGCTCTAGGAGGTGAATGTTGTGATACTCCGACCTTGGTTACACTGAGGACTTTTCCTAAGTCTGGAGCACTAATATATTAATAAATCATGGAATCCCAGAAGGGTTTGGGTTGGAAGGGACCTTAAAGCTCATCCAGTGCCATGGGGAAGGAAACCTCCCACTATCCCAGGTTGCTCCAAGCCCCGTCCAGCCTGGCCTTGGACACTTCCAGGGATCCAGGGGCAGCCACAGCTTCTCTGGGCAACAAATCCCAGCTGTAAAGATAAAACCAGCTGAACCTTCCCTGGTTCTCCTCAAATTCACAAAATACCATAAAGTACATATCCATCCTAATAAAACACTTGGAAATTTGAGACTGAGAAGTGGAATTAGTGCAAAATTACTGCTGTAAAGCAGAATCTGATGGCAAATGCTGTAAGGTAGGCGTGGTCCTTCCAGAAAATCATGTATTTTGTGGAGCCATTAGCAGGCAACTCAGGAATGTTGATTTCTGTATGATTGTCATAGACTAGGGATATTATCTGTGATAATTATATGGGTTGCACATCCAAACATGCTGCAGAGAGCAGGAAGAACATTAGCCCAAATTCAGCCAGGCAGGCTCTGATTTAACTCAGAGCACGACACAGGCGGAGTTAGAGTCTGTGAAATGGGCTCACGTTCAAGGCTGATCAGGATCCCTGACTCTGGGCTTATTTGAGCAGTGTAAAAATGCATCAAAGCTGGGGGTGTTCTTAAAGAGGTGCTGAATCCTCACTGGGGTGTTTGGCTGAAGCACGAGCTGCTTTAGCATGCTTTAATAAAATGCAGGAGCTCTGAGTGACTTGAAATTTAAACCACTTTGAATTTGAGGGACTTGAAAAGGGGTTTGTGAGTTCTCCTGTTTCTCTGAAGGATTTTCTGGAATTTTGGGCGTCCACTCTGATGCCGAGAGGACGAGGCTCTGACAGGCTTTGATGTGGTTGGAGGAACACGAGCGCTCGTGTTTGGTTTGATTTTCCAGGAGATGGAGTGAAAGGAGGAAAGGGAGCCTGGAATTCCTCTTACTTCTGTACTTTTAGAGGAGACGTGTGGGCAGTTGGGTTGGATTTCCTATTGGACATCTGGAAAACCCCTTTTGAATGCATTTGTGATGTGTCACTCAGTGTCCCCTCGGTGGAGGCCTGCAGATGACCTGCCTGGGGCTGGCCCGGCACCGGAGGCTCCAGGGGCCGGGAATTTGGCTCCTGGCCCATGGTGGTTGATGTGTAAACTCTTGCTCCAAAACCAGTAGGGAGATTTGCAGCAGCAGGCTGGGAAACTAAAAGTGAAAGAAAACCACAAGCCCTTCTGGTCTGGAGGAAGAATTCCCCACTGTGGGATCAGGGTGGGGAGGGGTTAGGTGGGGAGGAGGATCTCCTGGGATTCGTGGTCCTCGTGGGCACTTTGGAAGGCCTTGGGCGTGGGATGCTCACCTTGGAAAGAAGTTGTTCACCAGCCTCACCTTTGCCTCCTTTCCTGTGCTTGGTTTTCTGAGGGATTTGGAGTTTGAGCAGGGATTTTTTGGTTGCTCAGCCCCTGTCCTCTGTGAGATCCAGATGGGAGCACCGGGCTCTGCCTCCCACCAGCACACTCTGTGCTCTCTGGGGCTCAGCAGGTGACAGATGCACAGTGGCCAAGGTGTTTAGAGCTTCGGCATCACCACCATCACTTTTGAGGTTCCTTCTCTCCCAATTATCTCTGGACAGGAGGAATTTTGGTGCCAGGAGCCCCCTGACAGCTGATGGATGAGGGCCTGAGTCCCTTGGTGGAGAGAAGTGCTGCACCTTGGGGAGGGATTTCAGCCGAAATGCTTGAAAAATTTACTTTTTTAGTGTAAATCTGTTGGCGTTTAGAGGTTTCTTCTTAGAGTGAAGAAGTTGTCTGGGATGACAATTAGCAAGTGACTTAATTACCTTGCTTGCAGGCCTCATTAAACCCTACAGAGCAGTCGTTACCTGTGTCTTCACAGCTCATGGTAAACTGGGCTCCCAGGTGGGTGCTCCAGGGGTGTGGAGCACATCATCCAATAACTGTGGGACAAAATCATTAATTATTAATTATTCCTTAATTATCTGTGTGGCCAGGGGACCTTTGTTACCGTTGACAGCAGTGGCAAGGTGCCTTCCTGGTTGTTTCCTCTTGTACCTTGGGGTGCCTGAGGGATGTGGCTCTGGGGTTTGTCTTCCCCTTGTCTGAGGGCAGGGCAGAGAGACAGAGCAAAGTGGAAGGTCTTCCCAAGGGATGGGCCAAACAACGTGCTGGGCCAAATCCTGGGCTCAGCTGTGGTCCTGCCCCCTCTCTGGAGCTGGCAGGGGTTGCTGGGGATACTGGAATATCAGTAGACATAGACCTGGCCCCTTGAGCTGACGTGAGGAAGAGGCCACTGGATAAGATGGAGGCAAGGGAAGGGACCCAACATGACATTTCTGCCCCGGATTTTCCTTCAGTAAAGCTTTAAAGTCAACCCAGAGCTTCTCTAACTCCAATGGCTTTGGAAGAGCTTCCCAGGGAGAGCAGGAAGGATGTTCTGAGGGGGTACCTGAGGGGTGCGGGCACGTTTTGGAGACACTCCAACCTTCACACAAAACATCACCTGGGCCAAGTACAGAACAGCAGGAGCATGCCTGGATTTTCTTGTTGTTTTAGAGATTATGTTAAGTGTTGCTTAAATGAAAAGGCTTTATTTTCTTACACCCACGAGCGTGTTTACTTCCTCCTCGTACCTTCTGGAGTTGAAAGGGCTCTTTCATTACCAAAAATCCCCCTGCAAACTGGCCCTTTTGTTGTGGTTTTGTGTGATGAGGGCCCAGTGAGCGTCTGTCTGTGTTTCATAGGAGAGCTCAGGGAAGAGTTTCCAGGCCGAGCTCGCAGGGTCCGTGGGCTCCTTTCTCTCCCTGTGCCATTGAGGCAACATGTGCTGGTGACTTGCTGGTGGTTCCTATGGGAACGGGTGATGAATCCTCCCAGGGAGGGGAGGAGGAGTGGGCAGAGGGACAGGGTTCCTGCTGAAACGTGGCCAGGATTTCAAGGAAAAGTGCCCGAGCACGTGTGTGTGCTTGTTCCGCTCGGCCGGGCTTTGCTGCTCCGGTTTTTATCCATTTAACGCTGATATCCCTGGCTTCGAGGTGCCAGCTCTGGGGCAGGCTATAAACAAGGCGAAACACACCTTCCGGTTGGGTCTCCAGCAGCAATGTGTTACATGGGAACAGCGTTTTGTGCTGTCTGTCAAACCCGTCCTCCAGGAGCCCCGCGGTGGCTTCGGCTGTGTGAAAATGCTGTGTTACAACCTGGCAATAAGTGCTGCTGTCACCCTCAGGGGACTTCACAGCTGCTCCTGTCAAGGTGTCTGCATGAAATTTTTATCCCTTCCTTCCTTCCTTCCTTCCTGAATGCCTGAGGAAACACAGGGATGCCCATCCACCACTCAGTCAGAGTTTGGACATGCTTGGCACCTCCTGCCACCTCGGCTTCGCTGCGTGGTCTGATGGGGTTTTTTGTTGACTCACTTTGGGTCACCCTCACTGGAGTCACCTCTTGGTGTCTTCACAGACGTTGGAACAGGCTGCCCAGGGAAGTGGTGGAGTCACCATCCCTGGAAGTGTTGCAAAGGCACCTGGATGTGCCACTTGGGGACGTGGTTTAGTGGTGAACACTGGGTTAATCTTGGTCTCAGTGATCTGAGAGGTCTTTTCCAACCTCAGTGATCCCATGATCCTGTGATTCTATAGCTCATCATCCTGACAAGTGCTTTGGTCTGTTTCCATGCAGTGTTTTTTTTGGCAAATAAGAAAATAGTGACTTTAATAATAAAGATGTAACCCCTCAGAAGTACAAGCCCCGTGCCCCTGAATGTTTGCTTTTATATTTTTTCAGAGAAATTAATATAAACTCCAGTCAGTTTGGAGGGTTTGCAGTGAAAGGCTGGTGTCTGTAAGGTTTGCTCATGGAATTTTTCATCATAAAATTCAAGGAAAAAATCAAAGGCATAAAGCAGGTATTTGTTCTTTTGCTGCAAATAAATACTGTAAGAAAACAAGAGAGAAAGGAGAAAGCAGATTTAATGTTGATATTATTCTGGGGAGAGTTCTGTCATTGTCCATGTGGGTGTGTCTGTTTTTATTCTGAACAAGTTTCCTATTTTAAGGATTATGTCAGCAAAGAGAGGGAAATGGCATTGTCTCACATTGCTAAAGGCCAAGGGCCCAGACCTGGCTGACATCCTGCACCGGCTGGACGCTCAGGAGCGTTTGGGGAGGGAGAATCAAATCTGGGATGCCATTAGGACCTGTGCCCAGCATAAATCACACAGGGAATTTAAGCTCCAGTGATGCTGTGAACCCCTCGTGTCCCTGTGCTGCTGGTTCTGGAAATGTGTGGAAGGATGTGAATCCCAGCCCATGGTGTTTGCTGTGGGGTGGAGACTGGGAGCTCAGAGAGTGCAGTGGGACTGGGACTGGAAGGGAGTCGTGGATGTCTCAGATTTCCCTGCTCCAAGGCTAAAAATCCTTGCTCCAAGGCTAAAATCCCAGCTCCAAGGCTGGGACCATGGACTGTTACTGAGCAGGAGAAGAGCACGGCCCTGCTGCCGCTGGGTTTGATGACATTGCTCAAAGAATGCAAACAGGGAGGGCTTTTCTAAAACATGATTAGGAATTTTCCCCCTTTGGCCCAGCTCCACGTCCAGCTTTGGGGGTTTGCTGGTGCTGCTTCTGGAGTTGTGACTGGGAGGGGTTTATGCTGCTGCAGAGGATGAGAAACATGGTTGCAAATGAGCCAGCAAACACATTTCCTTTTAAACCTTAAAAATAGGTGGAAGATAAACAATTTTGGAATATGGCTCCAGTGGACAGAAACACTTTTTTCACTATTTTCTTTACATTATTGTGTCACTTCTCCTCTTCACTGCAGGAGCCCCTTTTCCAGAGTGCAGGAGCATTTGCCAGTGCAGCTTTTCCTCATTCACCTCTTGGTTTTGGTGGCAGGAGCACCTTCCACACCCTTCCAGGGCTCTGGTGCTGCCTCATGCCAGCTGTGCCCACAGTCACTGTGTCACTGGTTTAGTGGAGGGCTTTTCTAAAACCTTGTTACTGTTTCCTCTCTTTGGCCCAGCTCCATGTCCAGCTGGGGGTCTTGGTGATGCTGCTTCTCCTGGAGTTGCGACTGGGAGGGGTTTATGCTGCTGCAGAGGATCCAAACCTTGACTGCAAATGAGCCAGCAAACGCATTTCCTTTTAAACCTTAAAAATAGGTGGAAGATAAACAACTTTGGAATATGGCTCCGGTGGACAGAAACATTTTTTTCCCTATTTTCTTTACGTTACTGTCTCACTTTTCATTTACACTGCAGGAGGCCCTTTCCCACAGTGCAGGGGGAGCATTTGCCAGCACAGCCTCTCCTGATCCACCTCTTGGTTTTAGCAGCAGGAGCACCTTCCACACCCTGCCAGGGCTCTGGTGCTGCCTGGTGCCAGCTGTGCCCACAGTCACTGTGTCATTGGGTTAGTGGCACGTCCATATCCTGGCCTGGCACCGAGCTCCAGGCTGCAGCGTTTTAAGATTGTTTTGGACGAGCTGCCTGGCACCGTACCATGTATTTTCCAGGCTCAGCGTGGGGAACCTCTTTCTGAGCACTAAGAGCTTCCTGCAGCCCCTGCAGAGGGATCAGGGAGGTGTTGGTGGCGTGGGTGGCACAGGGACATGTCCCTGGGTTCACCTGCACTCCCAGGGGGCAGTGGAGGGGCAGCACCTGCTCTGTGTGAGCAGGGACAGGGCCCAGGGAAGGGCTGGAGCTGTGTCAGGGCAGGGTCAGGTTGGATCTCAGGAAAAGGTTCTTCCCCCAGAGGGGGGTTGGCACTGACCAGGCTCGCCAGGGCAGTGGGCACGGCCCCAAGGCTGATAGAGTTCTGGGAGTGTTTGGATGATTCTCTCAGGGACAGGGTGGGATTGCTGGGGGTGTCTGTGCAGGGCCAGGGGTTGGACTCTGATCCTTGTGGGTCCCTTCCAGCTCAGGATTTTCCATGACTCTACCTGTGCACACAGCAGTGGACGCAGTGGGGGCACGTGAAGGGACCCTGCGGCATCCGAGCGTGCTGGGGTGGCAGGGAGGGCACAGCAAAAGCCTACTCGGCTCCAGACACCCAAAGAGGTCAAGCCAACATGCTGGAAGAATGGACTAGACATTAATGCTCCTGCCATTCAGTGTCTCTCAGAGTACCTGGGGAGAAAATCCCAGCCCAGCACTTCCAGGGCGCGCTCGGCCTTTGTTCGGCTCCTCTGCTCGGGTTGGTTTGTAGAGGTTTGAGATGTCTGGGAAGTGCTGGGCCCTCGAGGGTATAACAGAGAAATGAAGGGTTTTCATGTGAGCTGCACATCTCCCTTCCCTGCCTGTAAATTGCTGGCAATGCACTTTCTTATGGCTTTTAAGCCTTTGGGATAAAACAGGAAACAATCGGAGGTCAAGTGAAAAAAGGAAGAGTTTTGCTGCAGGAGTAAAGAACGAGGCTGGGATGGAGGTCACACAGCACAGGACTTTAAAGGCTCTTTTCTACAGCTGACTTGTACTCAGAGGCTTTTTGAAGTGCACATCTGGTGACAGATTGGAGGGACAAACCCCCAGTGTTTACCTCACAGTTCCTGCACTCACTTTCCAAACATCTGACCCGGAGACCTCCCTTTTGGGGAAACCGTGCGGGATCTTGCTGGGCTTCTCTCCCCTCCACGTTGCAGAAGTGGCTGTGGAGGCTCCAGAAAAGCAAGAGGCAGATTAAGGCTTCCTATTTTCACATTCCCAAACACCTGCTGCTTGGATTTTGCAAGTCCAGCCCTGGATAAGGGACCAGAGAGCGTCCGGAGGCATCCTCAGGGAATATCGGCATGTTGGATGGTGTGGAATCATCTCCCCCTGACCCAGCCACCCCGGGGGCTGTGGGGCAAAGCCAGGCACAGGGATTTGGGGCAAGTCTTTGAGCGATAGGGGATCATGTGTGTGGGTTGTGCCCCGTTCTTCCCTTGTCCTGGTGTTTGATCTCCCTGGAGCTGCTCCAGGCTCTGCGTCAGAGTCGGCCCAACGTTCCTTCCCTCCGACAGGAATCTGGAAGAGCTCTGCTTAAGGCACAAAAATATTTATAGACAGGAAGGGAATCTGGTCTCCCCCCACCCTTTGGCAGGGTAACTATCAGTTTCCTTGAGATCCATCCTTGGCAGCGGGGAAACCTAATTCATCCCAGCGAGGGCTCTTCTCCTCGGCATCATCAGATGGAAAATGTCATGGATTTGTCATGTAATCTAATTTCTTCCATTTGGATGTATGTTAGGAATGAAGTCAGCTGAGAGGATCACAAAAGGAGCATTGATGCCGCGGTCCCCCCGCATATTTCCACGGGAGGAATGAAATTCCGGGCAGTTGTCAGTGCACGGCGCTGCGCCTTCCATGGCCCCAGTTCCTGGGAAGAGCAAGTTGGACCTGGAGACACCCCACAGACACAGGGACTGGGAGGTGCAGCTGGTTATCCAGCTCCTGTGCAGGGAGAGCTGCGTGGAAGCCCCTCACACCCCAGCCGAGCGTCCCAACCTGCAAACCCCAGTGTGGAAAATGTCAGGACAAATCAGTAAAAGCCTCTTCCTCTGGTTTATTGGGTGGGTTTTGGAAACTATCACGTTCCTCCTATAAAACTGTAGGTTCATGTGTTGTCCTGCCTTTGCGTTGAAGACAAGACAGGCTGTGACTTGCTGGGGGTTCTGTCACCACTTGGAACGTTGGAGGAGAAGCCCCGCGTTGTTTCCTCACTTTTAATGGGAATACTCACCTCAAAGCAACAGCAGTAATCACTCCTTTCAAAACAGGTGAGAGCTGCAGTGACTTTATGGGGTGATTAGAGCAGTGAAGGTACAGTTCTATGAAGGTACTTATATGTGACAAGGATCTGGTTTGCAGTTGCATCCTTCGTGCATAGGAATTCTTGGATCCACAGTGCCATGGAGCCCGGGGAGCTGGGTGTGGTGTGTTCCATCAGCTGGGATCTGTGTGGTGCTAGAGGGAATTTTATCTCTTGGCTTCCAGGACTGGGAAGGCTCAGTCCCTGCTCCTCCTCTGGCTTGTCTGAGCCTCAGTGTGTGTGTGAGTGCCAGCTCTGCTCCCTGGGACAGCAGGAAGGTTTCCAAGTCATGTGGTGCCTTGGAGAACGAGATTTGAGGCGCAAACACCCCAGGGAGGAAGGAATGAGGAGAAAAGTGGGACAGAAAATTGTGATTTGGGTGTATGGCTTGGGGGGAGCCCCATCCTGCACCCTTCCAGGGGGGACAGTACCTGCTGTGGGTGCTGCACTGGTGCTGAACTCCGTGTTCACAGTGGCTTCCCAATTGCATGGAGCTAATCCCAAGCAGAGGGATAAAGGAGATGAGTATAGGTTAACTGGAAATTCATGGATGCACTAAGTACTTAGTCATAGCAGGACCAAGCTGTGTGTCAGAGAGGGATCAATTGAAAACTCAAAGGAGGTGATTTGATCTCCTGACTCAAAGGAAAGAGAACAAAAGTTGTGAAAGCCAGAATGCTGAGCCATGGCACAGCCTTGGCAGGCTGGTGGCTGCAGCCACAAGGCAGGGATCTATTTATTTATGGTTGTGATGCAATACAGTGCTTGGCTTTAAGTTAGGTTTTTATCTAAATAATGGGCTTCACATGAAGGCAGAACCCACTTAATCCCCACATCTCCTCCGTGCCGATTTCCCGCTCACCTTTATCATTTCCTGTGGAGCTGGGGCTTGGGCACCACCTGGATGGAGGAATTTGAAGATGGGAGAGGACCCTGAAGGTGCAAATACTGTATTTCCTAAGGCAATATCTGTGTTACCCTTCTGGGTTGGATCATCATTTGGTGGGAATTGGTGTGGCTCCATTCGTCCCAGTGCATCACCGCCTCTTTCCAGCTGGGAATGATGGTCACACACTGCGTATTTAATTGGTGTAGCACCGTAATAGTTAATTAATTACTAGTTTATGACCCCCTTGAGTCACTCCAGCTCCTGGCATTCCCCCATCATGTTATGACTCCTGGTTTTCCTTGTGGTGGGACCACCTGGGGCAGCAGCAGGGATGTGTGCTTGGGGCCAGCTGGAGCAGGAGAAGCTCCTGGGAGGGGACAGTGCTCAAGGTAGGGAAAGGGTGATGGGAAAGGCTCCACTTGAGAGCAGCCAGCTGTGGGAGTGTTGCTGGTGGAGCCCAGCTCCAGGGAAGGCGATTCCTGCCAGGGGACGTGGTCCATGCCGACAGCAACAGTCACAGCCTTGCCCAGACAAGGGCACAGCCTTTGCTCAGAGGCCCCTGCTCGCATGCTGGGAGGCTCCTCGTGTGTGTTTCTGGTTGTTTCTGGTTACAGTGGACAGTGATTTTGGTGCCTGAGAAGGTGCAGGCTGTGAGTGTTGGTGCAGACCTTGCTGCGCCGCAGGATCCAGGGTAAGCA
Organism: Cephalopterus ornatus; assembly: GCA_013396775.1. Classification (NCBI taxonomy): domain Eukaryota; kingdom Metazoa; phylum Chordata; class Aves; order Passeriformes; family Cotingidae; genus Cephalopterus; species Cephalopterus ornatus. The sequence goes on from VZRE01002164.1 coordinate 53,854, forward strand.
GTCTCCCCAGTCCCTCCCCCAGCCCTGCTTTTCCCTGCACAGCCCTTCTTGGGCAGGGATTTTCATCTGTGCCAGAACGTGCAGGGATTTTGTGCTCGGGATGCATATCCCACCCACCCCCCCGCCCCAGGATTAATTTAAGGCTTGTTTTATTAGTGACCTAATCCATATCAGCGTCCATTGCCCTGGCTGGTAGATGTGCTGCCCAGGCCTCCCAGCTCAGCCAGGGTTTCCTGTCCCTGCAGCTATGCAGGTGCAGGACAGCTGGTGTGACCAGCTGTGGCCACGTATCTAGACCTTCTCCTGCTTCCCAGTGTGGAGTTGAGGGAATACTGTGGGCACAGGGATGAGTAGACTCTCTCCCCCTGTGCCCATGGCCGTGAAATAAGAAAAATCCCTCACATCTGACGACTTGTTTTCCATTGGAGTATCCCCCTTGGCTCTCTTCAGGGATTACACAATTTTGGAGCAGTGCCTTTGTGTCTATCACTGAAAGAATATTGGCACAACCTTTCCCAGGATGGGAAACCCGAGTGCTCTTTGCCTGACGGAACCTTGGTGGAGGAGGTGTAGATATTAAATACCTTTTAATTAAAGGTGAGGAAACCAAGATGTGGAGAGATTAAGGACCAGTTTTCTACGGGAGCTCGGTGGTTGCTCGGGACTAGATGTTCAAAAGGGCTCAGCTCCTGTTGAAGCAGTAAATGAACAACCGGATTTTCCAAGCATCCCATCACGTTAAATGCTGAGCCCTTCCAGCTGGGCCCCATTTCCCGGTGGGAACTGCCCACCCCGGGCAAAGGGAGGGTGTTCCTCTCCCTCTGGAGTCTGGAATGAAGCTGTTTACATCTGAACCGGCTCCTTGTAGCATGGGGAGAAACAGGGGCTGTGGGAGGTTTGACTGGGTGAGTTTGGCTTGGAAAGGGGAGTGCTGGAAGTTGCCCCTTCCCCTGTGTTAGTCAGAAAGGCCCATGACCTCAGAGGTGCATGGAGAGGTGTCCCAGTCCAGGCCATATCTGTAGGGGAGGGAACTCCCATCCTTTCTGTTGTGCTCTGTCAGCCTCAGCATCATCTGTGTTGAGGTTCAGCATCTGCATTGAGGTTCTACATCTTCTGTGTTGAACCTGGCAATGAAGGTGAAGGGGCTGGAGCAGCAGGAGGGGCTGAGGGAGCTGGGGGGGCTCAGCCTGGAGAAAAGGAGGCTCAGGGGGGACCTTGTGGCTCTGCAAGTC